>JAHIAM010000025.1:172500-500000 GCA_021605205.1 Aegilops longissima | reverse complement strand
GGGTGTGCATCCAACTTGCTTGCTCATGAAGACCTAGGGCATTTGGAGGAAGCCCATCGTAGGAATATACAAGACAAGTTCAATAATGAAAAATTCCCACTATATATGAAAGTGACAACATAAAAGACTTTCTATATGAAGAACATGGTGCTACCTTGAAGCACAAGTGTGGAAAAGGATAGTAACATTGCCCACTTTTTTTGGGCCTTTCTTTTTTTCTTTTGGCCTTTCCTTTTTTTTATTTGGGGACAATGCTCTAATAATGATGATCATCACACTTCTATTTATTTACAACTCATGAATTACAACTCAAAACTAGAACAAGATGTGACTCTATATGAATGCCTCCGGCGGTGTACTGGGATGGACAATGAATCAAGAGTGACATGTATGAAAAATTATGCATGGTGGCTTTGCCACAAATACGATGTCAACTACATGATCATGCAAGGCAATATGACAATGATGATGCGTGTCATGATGATGAACGGAACGGTGGAAAGTTGCATGGCAATATATCTCGGAATGGCTATGGAAATGCCATAATAGGTAGGTATGGTGGCTGTTTTGAGGAAGATATAAGGAGGTTTATGTGTGATAGAGCGTATCGTATCACGGGGTTTGGATGCACCGGCGAAGTTTGCACCAACTCTCAAGGTGAGAAAGGGCAATGCACGGTGCCGGAGAGGCTAGCAATAATGAAAGGGTGAGAGTGTGTATAATCCATGGACTCAACATTTGTCATAACAAACTCATATGCTTATTGAAAAAATCTACAAATCATCAAAAACTAACCATTACGCGCATGCTCCTAGGGGGATAGATTGGTAGGAAAAGACCATCGCTCGACCCGGACCACCACTCATAAGGATGACAATGTAAGAACACCTCATGTTTCAAGTTTGTTACACAACTTTTACCATACGTGCATGCTACGGGACTTGCCAACTTCAACACAAGAATTCTTTAAATTCATAATCACCCAACTAGCATGACTCTAATATCACCACCTCCATATCTCAAAACAATTATCAAGCATCAAATTAATCATAGGATCCAATTCACTTCCTATGATAGTTTTTATTATACCCAACTTGGATGCCCATCATTCTAGGACCAATTTTATAACCATAGCAAATACCATGATGTTCTAAGAGACTCTCAAAATAATATAAGTGAAGCATGCGACATTAACAATTTCTACAAAATCAAGCCACTGTCATGCTCTAAAAGATATAAGTGAAGCCCTAGAGCAAAAACTATCTAGCTCAAAAGATATAAGAGAAGCACATAGAGTATTCTAATAAATTCCAGTAAAGTTGGTTTCTCCCAAAAGGTGTGTACAACAAGGATGATTATGGTAAACTGAAAAGCAAAAACTAATATCATACCAGACGCTCCAAGCAAAACACATATCATGTGGCGAATAAAAATATAGCTCCAAGTAAAGTTACCGATGAACGAAGACGAAAGGGGGGATGCCTTCCGGAGCATCCCCAAGCTTAGGCTTTTAGTTATCCTTGAATATCTTGGGGTGCCATGGGCATCCCCAAGCTTAGGCTCTTGCCACTCCTTATTCCATAGTCCATCAAATCTTTACCCAAAACTTGAAAACTTCACAACACAAATCTCAACAGGAAATCTCATAAGCTCCGTTCGTGCAAGAAAGAAAAACCACCACATAAGGTACTGTAATGAACTCATTCTCTATTTATATTGGTGTTAAACCTACTGTATTCCAACTTCTCTATGGTTCATACCCCCTACATACTAGCCATAGATACATCAAATTAAGCAAACAACACACGAAAAACAGAATCTGTCAAACACAGAACATTCTGTCGAAATCTGTAACTCTCGAATACTTATGGAACTCTAAAACTCCTACCAAAATAGGAAGTCCTGGGAAATTTGTCTGTTGATTCACAGCAAAAAGAATTAACAAAAAAGCACGTTTCTGTGAATTACTAAAATTATTTTCGTGCGCACAAAGTTTCTGATTTTCAGCAGAATCAAATTAACTATTACCATAGGTTATCCTATAGGTTCTACTTGGCACAAACACTAATTAAAAAATGAAAACACATCTAAAAGAAGCTAGATGAAAAATTTATTACTAAACAGAAGCAAAAACAAAAAACAAAAATAAAATTAGGTTGCCTCCCAACTAGCACTATTGTTTAATGCCCCAAGCTAGGCATAAAAGAGAGGATAGATCTAAGTAGTGCCATCTTTGGCACTCAATTCATAAGTAGATCGCATGATAGATTCATAAGGTAATTTAACTTTCTTTCTTGGAACGTGCTCCATGCCTTTCCTTAATGGAAATTGGAATCTAATATTCCCTTCCTTCATATCACTACTAGGAAAAGGCTAATTAGTGGCGCACCTGTTTTGCCATTAATGGCGCACTACAGGTGCGCCACTATTACGACGCCACTAGTAACAAATACTAATGGCGCACCTCTGGTGTAACAGTGGCGCACCTTGTAGTGCGCCATTACTATTGCTACAGGTGCGCCACTAGTAATTTTTTTTTGAAAAGTGCCATTACTATCGTTTTATTTTTTTCTGAATTTTGAAGGCGGGAAAATAGTAGTGGCACACCGTCTAACCCCCACCGTGCGCCATTGCTATTTTTGAATTTTGAATTTGGATCTGGATCGCGATTTTTTTGCACTTTTTTTGCTCCTTTTTTTGCATGATATTTTTTCAAATTTTGTTCTCGTTTTTGGATCTTGTACGTTCTTTTGCCGGAGAGGAGTTCGTCGGAGAGGAGAGACCGTGAGGAGGAGAGGAGGGAGGATGAGGAGGTCACCGTAGAGGAGCTCGCCTACATCTCCGGAGAGGAGGAGGAGGTCAACAGAGAGGAGTTCACCGGAGAGGAGGGAGGAGAAACCGTGAGGGGAGGGGAGGAGAGGAGGGAGGGGGAGCTCACCGGAGAGGAGGGAGGAGGGAGGAGGAGCTCACCATAGAGGAGGGAGGAGGGACGAGGAGCTCACCGGAGAGGAGGGAGGAGGAGCTCACCCGAGAGGAGGGAGGAGAAACCGTGAGGGGAGGGGAGGAGAGGAGAGGAGAGGAGAGGAGGAGGAGGTCACCGGAGAGGAGGAGGAGGAGGAGGAGGTCGCCGGAGAGGAGGAGGGGAGTATGGTGGAGGAGAGGCGGGGAGATGGAGTGGATGATTTTTCATATAAAAAACTTTTTCATCGGAGTTCGTATGCAAAAGTTATGCCCATTTTACAAATTCTCGAGAGATTTTGCAAAAAAGTCGAAAATTCATGTTTGTAATTTTTTCTAACAACTAGACCACATATCGCATGGGAATCTTATTTTCTTTTATTTTTTTGAAATTTCTATCATTTTCTTTTATTTTATTTTTGAAACTGAAAAGGCGGTCCGGGGGTAGGGGGGCATTTGGTGTAAATTTTAGTAGTGGCGCACCAGTGGATAGTGCGCCATTACTAGTAAGTGTGTGGTGCACCATTACTAGTTAAAACTAGTAATGATGCACTATGCCCTGGTGCGCCATTACTAGTTTTGGAAAAATAATAAAAAAATTGTTAGTACTGGTGCACCAGTAGTGATATGGACACTAATGGCTTACCTACACATGGTGCACCACTGCTATATAGCAGTGGCGCACCACATATGTGGTGCTCCATTAATGTCCATATTAGCTATAGCCCTTTTCCTAGTAGTGTATCAATAATCGCACCAATCATTCTAAGGAAAGGTATACCAAGAATAATAGGACAAGAAAGATCGCAATCTATGTCAAGAACGATAAAATCTACCGGCACATAATTCCTATTTGCAACAATAAGAACATGAGTGATCCTTCCCATAGGCTTCTTAATGGTAGAATCCGCAAGGTGCAAATTTAAAGAGCAATCATCAAGATCATGGAAACCTAGAATATCACATAAAGTTTTCGGAATCGTGGAAACACTAGCACCCAAATCACATAAAGCATAACACTCTTGATATTTAATTTCAATCTTTATAGTAGGTTCCCACTCATCATTAAGTTTTCTAGGTATAGAAACTTCCAAATTAAGTTTTTCATCATAAGATTGCATCAAGGCATCAACAATATGTTTGGTAAAAGCTTTATTTTGACTATAAGCATGAGGAGAATTGAAAACGGATTGCAACAAGAAAATACAATCTACCAAAGAACAATTATCATAATTAAATTCCTTGAAATCCAAGATAGTGGGTTCAATGCTACTTAAAGTCTTGACCTCTCCAATCCCAATTTTACCAAATTTAGCATCAAGATCTCAGAACTATGAATCATTGGGACGCCTTTTAACTAAAGTTGACTCATCTCCAGTCCCATCTTTATTAAGATTCATAATGCAAAACAAAGATTTAATAGGGGACACATCAATAACTTCTAGATCTTCATCACTATTTTCATGGAAACTAGAAGAACACACTTTTACAAAGCAATCTTTCTTAGCACGCAATCTAGCGGTTCTTTCTTTGCACTCATCAATGGAAATTATCATAGCTTTGAGAACCTCATTGATATCATGCTTAGGAGCAGTAGATCTAAGTTTCAAAGAATCAACATCGAGCGAAAGTCTATCAACGTTCCTAGCCAAATCATCAACTTTAAGCAATTTTTGTTCAATCAAAGCATTAAAATTCTTTTGAGAGATCATAAATTCTTTAACACTATTCTCAAAATCAGAGGGCATCTTATTAAAATTACCATAAGAGTTATTGTAGGAATTTCCATAATTATTAGAGGAATTACTAGGGAACGGTCTAGGATTAAAGTTTCCTCTATAAGCATTGTTACCAAAATTATTCCTACCAACAAAATTCACATCCATAGATTCATTATTATTCTCAATCAAAGTAGACAAAGGCATATCATTGGGATCAATAGAAGCACTCTTAGTAGCAAACAATTTCATAAGTTCATCCATCTTGCCACTCAAAACATTAATTTCTTCCATAGCATGCACTTTTTTACTAGTAGATCTTTCGGTGTGCCATTGAGACTAAGTAGCCATAGTGTTATCAAGGAGTTTAGTAGCTTCTCCTAAGGTGATTTCCATAAAAGTGCCTCCCGCGGCCGAATCTAAAAGATTTCTAGAAGCAAAATTCAATCCGGCATAAAAAATTTGTATGATCATCCATAAATTCAAACCATGAGTAGGGCAATTGCGAATCATCAATTTCATTCTTTCCCAAGACTGGGCAACATGCTCATGATCAAGTTGTTTAAAATTCATAATATTGTTCCTAAGAGAGATGATCTTAGCGGGAGGGAAATACTTAGAGATAAAAGCATCTTTGCACTTATTCCATGAATCAATACTATTCTTAGGCAAAGACGAAAACCAAACTTTAGCACGATCTCTAAGTGAAAACGGAAATAACTTCATTTTAACAATATGATTATCCGTATATTTCTTCTTCTGCATCTCACACAAATCAACAAAGTTGTTTAGATGGGTAGCGGCATCTTCACTAGGAAGGCCGGAGAATTGATCTTTCATAACAAGATTCAGCAAAGCAACATTGATTTCACAAGACTCAACATCATTAATAGGAGCAATCAGAGTACTAAGGAAATCATTATTATTGGTATTGGAAAAGTCACACAATTTGGTATTATCTTGTGCCATCGCGACAAGTAATCCAACACACAAGCATACAAAAAGGCAAGAGAAAAAGAGAGGAGATTGGAAAAGAGAGGGCAAATAAAACGGCAAGGGTGGAGTGGGGGAGAGGAAAACGAGGGGCAAATGGCAAATAATGTAATGCGAGGGAGATGAGTTTGTGATGGGTACTTGGTATGTCTTGACTTGAGCGAAGACCTCCCCAGCAACGGCGCCAGAATTCCTTCTTGCTATGTCTTGAGCTTGCGTTGGTTTTCCTTGAAGAGGAAAGGGTGATGCAGCAAAGTAGCATAAGTATTTCCCTCAGTTTTGGAGAACCAAGGTATCAATCCAGTAGGAGGCTCTTCAGAAGTCCCACACACCTACACAAACAAACAAGAACTCACAACCAACGCAATAAAGAGGTTGTCAATCCCTTCACGGCCATTTGCGGAAGTGAGATCTGATAGAGATAATATGATAAGATAAATATTTTTGGTATTTTTATGATATAGATTGGAAAAGTAAAGATGCAAATAAAATTAGATTGAAAGCTTATAAGATATGAGATAGACCCGGGGGCCATTGGTTTCACTTGTGGCTTCTCTCAAGATAGCATAAGTATTACGATGCATGAACAAATTACTGTCGAGCAATTGATAGAAAAGCGAATAATTATGAGATTATCTAGGCATGATCATGTATATAGGCATCACGTCCGTGACAAGTAGACCGACTCCTGCCTGCATCTACTAGTATTACTCCACGCATCGACCTCTATCCAACATGCATCTAGAGTATTAAGTTCATAAAGAACATAGTAACGCATTAAGAAAGATGACATGATGTAGACGGATAAACTCATGCTATATGATATAAACCCCATCTTTTTATCCTCGATGGCAACAATACAATACGTGCCTTGCTGCCCCTGCTGTCACTGGGAAAGGACGCCACAAGATTGAACCCAAAGCTAAGCACTTCTCCCATTGCAAGAAAGATCAATCTAGTAGGCCAAACCAAACTGATAATTCTAAGAGACTTGCAAAGATAACTTAATCACACATAAAAGAATTCAGAGGAGATTCAAATATTTATCATAGATAAACTGATCATAAATCCACAATTCATCGGATCTCGACAAACACACCGCAAAAAGAGTTACATCGAATAGATCTCCAATAAGATCGAGGAGAACATTGTATTGAGATTCAAAGAGAGAGAAGAAGCCATCTGGCTAATAACTATGGACCCAAAGGTCTGTGGTAAACTACTCACAACTCATCGGAAGGGCCTTGGAGATGATGTAGAGGCCCTCCGTGGTCGATTCCCCCTCCGGTGGAGCGCCGACGAAGGCTCCAAGATGGGATATCGCGGATACAGAATGTTACGGCGGTGGAAATAGTTTTTCGTGGTGCTCCTCGATGGTTTCAGTGTATGTGGGTATATATAGGAGGAAGAAGTAGATCGGTGGACGCTCGAGGGGCCCATGAGGGTGGGGGCGCGCCCACCTGTAGGGGGCATGCCGGGCACCCTCGTGGCCGCCTCCTCTGTTGCTTGTCGTCCACTCCAATTCCCCTGGATCACGTTTGTTCCAAAAAAATCGCTCTCAAAGGTTCCATTCTGTTTGGACTCCGTTTGATATTCCTTTTCTTTGAAACACTGAAATAGGAAAAAAACAGCAATTTAGGCTGGGCCTCCGGTTAGTAGGTTAGTCCCAAAAATGATATAAAAGTGTAAAGTAAAGCCCATAAACATCGAAAACGCGTAATATAATAGCATGGAACAATCAAAAATTATAGATACGTTGGAGATGTATCACGGCCCCTCACGACTGTCGTCCCCACGCCGGCCCGCTCGTCGATCTACGCCTGCCGTCACCGCCCTCTCCGACCGGGACACCTGAATCGCCCCAACCAAGCGGCCTCGTGCCGTGCAGTGGCCCATCCTAGCCGTCATACGTGCGCCGGCCTGCCCATCGACCCATGCCACCTGCCTCCGCTGCATACGCACGGTGGCCCTGCGGTCTACCTCGCTAGCCTCATCCCCGGCTGCGTCAGGCTCGTCGACTGTCTCATCTCGGGCGCGGCTGCAAAGTTGATCGCTCGAGCCTAGCTGCCCTGGTGTCGGCGTTGCTTTGGCAGCTCGGCTGCTGGTCGCAAGATATCCCATGTCGTCTGTCACCGCAGGCTTCAACTTGGACTCCGCCGCCACCCTGCCTCCACCGAGCGGTGTTCCAGACCTCATGTGCAATCGGCTTGATCACCTGCTCATTGCTGCGAGCCGCCTCATCTACGCCCCGCGACTGACCTGGCCCGTCGGTTGCTCGCACCTCCGCAGGGCCCGGGAAGATCGTCCCCGAGTTTAGCGCGCCCCTCCACCGATCGAGCAACGGGCTGCCGCTACGCCACCCCGTGGTTCTCCTCGCGGCTACATTGACTCGCGCGTCGTTGCTGCGTTGCCCCTTAGGGCCATAGTGCCACGATACGTGGTCCTCGCTGCCGCCCCTAGGTCGTCCCCGTGGTTGCACTGACCCGCGTGTCGCCGCTGCGTCGCCCCTTCGGGACGTAGTGCCATGATATGCGAACCCTGCCGCCGCCCCGAGGTCTTCCCGTTGTCGCCCCGACCCGCCTACCGCCGCTGCGTCGCCCCTTCAGGCAGTAGCGCCGCGGCCCGAGGTCCACTTCACCTTCCCGCGCGTCGACTTCCTGTGGTATGCGCCGTGTCGTCTCGCTTGGCGCATGAATGCCACCGTCTACGCTGGTCTTCGTCACGTTGTGGGGTTCTTCACCTCCTCCGAGCATCACCTCCGTGCTCCTAATCTAGCCGCCGCCACCGCCATCAGGCCGCCGCCCCCGCTTTTCTTCGGCCGCTGCCGCTGCTACCCCCGTAGCCATAGCCGCCCGACCACCCCCTTCATCTTCACCCAGCCCCAGCCCGTCAACAGCGTCGCCATTATCTACGCCAACCACTTCATCGACTCCGACAACCGCGGGCGATATCGGCCCCCCGCCGATTGGCGCTGCAACCGCCGTCGAGTCCTTCGATGCGGCCCCTCCAACACCTCGATATGGCGTACGAATCATGCATATCCCTCGTCTACACATGCCCGGTGCTGGCAACACTGATGCATGCCTTCATCCACGACGTGTCCCCGGGCCTGGCAAGCCTGGTCGGTGCTTTGTCAACTTCGTCTTCGAATGTCTACACATGCCCGGTGCTGACAACTCCGATGCGTGCCTTCATCCACGATGTGTCCCCTGGCTTGGCAAACCTAGCGCGACGTGTCGTCAACAATGTCTTCTTCCCGGCGCACCACTACTTCGACACCACTGCGCCCATGACTAACTCGACGCCTCCTTGCGCCCGCGGCTCCACAGCGACTTCCTCGAGACCGGCTACTCCGACCTGACATCGACCACGGCGTTCTTCGCACGGCTACCTCAACCACGACTACACCACCCTATGCTCTCGGCTACTTCGACAAACAGCACAAGGGCTACCGCCTTGCTTTAGCAACTTCGTCGGTTTCCACTCCATCCATGACTTCCGCAATGCATCGATCTCTACGACTGGGGGGGGGGGGGGGGTGGTTGTCCGTCTGCTTGCCTTCAGATTCTTCTCCTGTCTCACCGTTTGCGTCGCTACCATTGTGACTGCAGGGGGATGTTGAGTATATTGATTATTAGGAAAGACGAGATAGACTAGGATTTGTTCTGTCTTGTCTTCCACTTCAAGTTGATCATTGTACTCCTATATATAGATGCCCACGAGGCTCAAGCAATACATCAACTATTCCACCAAACCCTCTCTCCCTTCTGACAGCACCACCCCGACCCTGCAACCGACTGGATCAGCACGGGTCCGCCCCATGAGGACGAATGCAGCCGCCAGACTGCCGGCAGAGGGCCTGTAGCCACCCTCACCGACAAAAAGGTTTTGCAGTTGGAGAGATAAACATGAGATCACAAAGTTTAAACACAACTCTATGTCCAATCCTAACTATTTAATAACAGTAAGTTGTCTGACTAGTATACATAGCTGTTGGTGAGATGCATCGGGAGCCAGTGCGGGTTTGGAAAGGAACAATTAGTAATTTTGAGATACTCGCAGAGTGTTTTACAGGAATTATCATATGTTCCAACTAAAATAGAAGAATAAAAGTGCTTAAGGGGAGAGATTACGTCTACTCGTTAAGCGCTTGTATAAAGGTTGCTAGCTATAATGCTAACAAATGCACTCAAATCTTTAAATTATCCAACGGTCCATATAGCACTCACTCAACTATTTGTTGTCTCCTATACAAATACATCTTTGTTTGGGAATTATAACTAGAACTAAGCTGAGTATAGTATTAATTTTCTAGTCACGAGACACTGGCGTATAATCCCTTGTAGGTCCTGAAGTCTTAAGTCTTAACCGAGTAGGTTTCTTTTTCTTAGATTTGCACCTACATATAAATATGTAACAACCCCTTGTACGCAAATCTAATACTTCAAGCCTCAGGACAGGTTGATTCCAGCGTGTTTGTGTACGCGAGCGTGTTGGCGCAGCTCTCTCTCACTCAGGACTAGAGATAGAAGAAGAAAACGGCACGATATTTGGTGGCTTGGCCGCACCAACAGCCGCAGCCTTTTTGTCTGTATTTCTCAACACCGGCACACTGCAATGGACTGGATTACACGGCTTAAATAGCCAAACTCACCGGCCACCCCGCAGCCTGAACGAACTACCCTGAATATCTCGTACGGATGACTCGGCCAGCACCCACTACTCAACTACATGCACCCATATCCATCCGATGCATGCACATAGCTAACAACTTGGACGTGCCCAGCTTTGTAGCCCTCGCTACTCACGCACGCAGCGCTAGACGCACCCGACGCGGCCTTCGCCACAGCTACACTACACACCAACGAACTAGATAGCTACTCCACACAAGCCCACACATGCCACGCTTCCGTTGGGTTCCGCACGTTCCGCGCGCACCCGACGCGCCCGATGATCCCGACCGCATCAGTGTGTCCCGCATGCTGGAATTTAGTCTATTTGGACAGCCCAATAACTATTTCAGAAATTCTTAATAAATCATAGAGGCTCACTTAGCCCATTTGTGCAAGGTAAGAGATACTACTAAAGTTTAGTCCCACATTACTAATTTAGAGGGGGTTGGACCTCTTTATAAAGGAGGCTCCTTCCCCACTTGTATGAGCATGATAACAAGAGGGACATCCCCGCGCCGCGCCGCGCTGCGCCGCTGGAACGAGCCGAGCCGATGTCTAAATTTTTGCCACACACTACGGGTATACGAAAGGTCACTCGGGAGCTGAAAAGTTTTTGCTGTAGTGGACATTGAATATGCTGCACCCTTCGGCTGATGTCTGTTCGTTTCGTCTCCCTCGTTCCCTTCAGCTCCCGGCGCTGCCCTCTCGCCTCCTTCTCTTGCGCCTATAAAAGGGAGGTCGCTCCTCTCAGCAAGACGCACCAGAACTACTCCTTCCCTCGCCATCGGTTCCATCTCTGAGTTGTTGATGTCTTCCTCATCCCGGCTTGCGGCGTGCACCGCACGTCGGGACAGTAGGCCTCCGAGACCGCACCTTTTGAGTCATGTACGGGAGAAGGGTGATAAGGTTTTTGGGGAGCTCTCAGCGCGACTACTGGCTGCTTCATCACGGACGATCTGGTCGCCGACGACTACTTCCCCGACGATGACTTCTTCCCGGACGTCCACGACCTCCTCGACGACATGGCAGGCGAGGACACCGACCCCAAGTCCAGCGCTTCTGCTGCTGCTGTGTCATACGTGTTCTTATCCTTTCTGTTACAAGTCCTCCTACAGTTCTTAGCTCTAGTTTCTGTCCTACGTATGTTAGATTCTATGTCGTATAAGCAACTTCATCTAGTGTCTGTTCTAGATGTGTTTACCTCAAGTTCATATATGCAGACGATGTTTACCTTCTCTCTGTCAGATTGCATGACTTGCTTTATATTTGCTATTTTAGTCATGCTTTATCTACTATTTCCGTTAGCAAAATTATTTGGTAAATTGCTCACATTCCCAACAATCCAAAAACCTTATTATAGGCAATTTACCCCGAGTGGTTTTGTTGCTTCCATGAGACCTCCTATGTTTGAGGGTATCCACTATAAGAGGTGGCGCGTGAGAGCAGTCCTATGGTTTCAGACCATGAGCTGTTATGACGCCACTCTTAGCAAACCTGAAGGAGAGCAAGATGCCCAACAAGCACAAGCTTTTCAGAAAATGGATACTCTGTTTAAGGCTGCTCTCTTGAGTGTTCTTGGTGAGAACATAGTTCATGCTTATGCGTCAATTGACAATGAAAAAGATATGTGGGACGCACTCGAGGCCAAGTTTGGGGTCTCAGATGGCGGCACTGAGCTGTACATCATGGAGCAATTCTATGATTACAGGATGACTGAAGAGCGCTCCGTGGTTGAGCAGGCTCATGAGATACAGTCATTTGCTAAAGAACTTGAGCACTTCAATTGCATGCTACCGGACAAGTTTGTTGCTGGGGGTATCATCACTAAGCTTCCTCCTTCATGGAGGAACTTTGCTACCTTACTGAAGCATAAGAGACAGGAGTTTTCCGTTCCGGATCTCATTGGTACTCTTGATGTGGAAGAAAAGGCGAGAGCAAAGGACACACGTGCTCGAGGTATTGAGGGAGGATCTAGTGCCAATCTGGTACAGAAGAAAAACTTCCAGTCCCACAAGTTCAAGAACAAGGGCAAGCTTGATGGCAAAGTAAAGTTTGATGGGAAGAACAAGGCTGTACAACACACGAACTTCAAGAAGAAGAGTGACAAGAAAAATGGTGCTTGTCATGTGTGTGGAGATCCTGATCATTGGGCTCCTAGTTGCCCCAATCGCTATGACAAGCGTCATCCTGGAAAAGGCGGCAAGACCGCTAATGTTGTCATTGGAGACACTGACATGAAGGATGCTGGGTATGGTATATTTCCCACTATTCTTTCAGTATGTCATTCTCCTGATTGGTTGATTGACACGGGTGCTAATGTGCATGTATGCGGTGATATTTCCATGTTTTCATCTTATCAGACCGCAGGGACTTCAACCGTGCTGATGGACAACGGTTAAGTGCTTCTGTTCGTGGTGTTGGCACGGTCGATCTGAAGTTTACTTCGGGGAAGATCGTGCGGCTGAAGAACGTGCATTATGTCCCCTCCGTCAATAAAAATCCTATTAGTGGATCTCTTTTGTGTAGAGATGGCTATAAGCTTGTCTTTGAGTCGAATAAATTTGTAATATCCAAGTATGGAACCTTTGTTGGTAAAGGCTATGAGTCAGGAGGCCTGTTTCGTTTATCCTTATCAGACGTTTGCAATAAAGTTGTTAATCATATTTGCAACAATAGTGAATCAAATTTGTGGCATTCACGTCTTTGTCATGTTAACTTTGGTTGCATGTCGCGACTAGCGAAGTTGAACTTAATCCCTAGTTTCACCACTTTCAAGGGATCTAAGTGTCAAGTGTGTGTGCAAGCTAAGCAACCTCGTAAGTATCATGTGACTGCGGAGACGAGAAATCTTGCACCACTAGAACTTATACATTCAGATCTATGTGAAATGAATGGTGTTTTGACAAAAGATGGAAAGAAATATTTCACGACGTTAATTGACGACTCCACTAGATACTTTTTCAAGATCTATAAAGCTGAAGTGGAAAACCAACTTGATCGGAAAATCAAGAGGCTTAGGTCCGACCGTGGTGGAGAGTATTTTTTCAATGAATTTGATGCTTTTTGTGCGGAACATGGTATAATTCATGAGAGGACGCCTCCCTACTCACCTCAGTCAAATGGGGGGCCAAAAGAAAGAACCGTACTCTAACTAATTTGGTTAACACCATGTTAGACACATCGGGTCTCTCCAAGGCATGGTGGGGGGAGGCGATATTGACTGCATGTCATGTCCTAAACCGAGTTCCCACAAAGAACAAAGAGATAACTCCATTCGAGGAATGGGAGAAGAAAAGGTTAAAGCTCTCTTATCTACGAATCTGGGGTTGTTTGGCGAAAGTCAAAGTGCCAATTCCAAAGAAGCGGAAGAAGGGACCAAAAACTGTGGATTGTGTTTTCCTGCGATATGCTTTTCAAAGCATCGGCTATAGATTCTTGGTTGTAAAATCTGAGGTACCTGACATGCATGTCGGTACGATCATGGAGTCGAATGATGCGACTTTCTTTGAAGATATCTTTCCCATGAAGGATATGGCTATCTCATCTAATCAGGAGATGCCTAGTTCATCGAATCAGGAACCAGTTACAATTATTGAACCTGCCATTTAGATGGAACACTTTGAAAGTCCTGTGGAGGAGAACAACAAAGTTCCTACTAGGAGCAAGAGACAGAGGACTGCAAAGTCCTTTGGTGATGATTTTCTTGTGTATCTCATAGATGATACTCCCAGTTCTATTTCAGAGACCTATGCATCTGAAGATGCTAACTGCTGGAAGGAAGCAGTTCGTAGCGAGATGGATTCCATCTTGGCGAATGAAACTTGGGAGATAACTGATCGTCCTTATGGGTGCAAACCTATAGGATGCAAATGGGTATTCAAGAAGAAGCTTAGGCCTGATGGTACTATCGAAAAGTACAAGGCTCGTCTCGTGGCTAAGGGTTATACCCAAAAGGAAGGTGAAGACTTCTTTGATACTTACTCACCTGTGGCTCGACTGACCATTATTCGAGTTCTACTTTCACTAGCTGCCTCACATGGTCTTCTCGTTCATCAAATGGATGTTAAGACTGCTTTCCTAAATGGAGAGTTGGATGAGGAAATTTATATGGAACAACCAGATGGGTTTGTAATAGATGGTCAGGAAGGGAAAGTGTGCAAGTTGCTGAAGTCTTTGTATGGACTCAAGCAAGCACCCAAATAGTGGCATGAGAAGTTCGAAAGAACTTTAACAGCTGCAGGCTTTGTTGTGAACGAAGCTGACAAATGTGTGTACTATCGCCATGGTGGGGGCGAGGGAGTTATGATTTGCTTGTATGTTGATGATATACTGATTTTTGGAACAAATCTGAATGTTATTAAGGAGGTCAAGGATTTCCTATCTCGCTGTTTTGAGATGAAGGATTTAGGAGTGGCTGATGTCATTCTGAACATCAAGTTGTTGAGAGATGATGATGGTGGGATTACATTGCTTCAATCTCACTATGTGGAAAAGATCTTGAGTCGCTTTGGCTATAGTGACTGCAAGCCCTCTCCAACACCATATGATGCTAGCGTGCTACTTCGAAAGAATCGAAGAATTGCTAGAGATCAATTGAAGTATTCTCATATTATTGGCTCGCTTATGTACTTAACCAGTGCTACAAGACCTGACATCTCTTTTGCTGTTAGCAAACTGAGTCGGTTTGTCTCAAAACCAGGAGATGTGCATTGGAAAGCTCTAGACACTACTAGGAAAAGGGCTAAAGATTGGATTGACACTAATGGCGCACCAGAGAAATGGTTCGCCACTACTATATACTAATGGCGCACCTGGTGGAGATACGCCATTAGTGTGGAATACACTAATGGCGCACCAGGCAGAAGGTGTGCCACTAGTAAAATTTTTTTTTTTCATTTTTTCAAACATTCTAATGGCGCATCCGGGCAAAGTGCGCATTAGTAGTTAGAACTACTAATGGCGCACTGGAGACAGAGTGCGCCAGTAATTTTTTTTCTTTTTGGCAAAAAAACTTATTCCCTCCCTCCCTTTCTCCCCACTCCAACCGTCGCCGCTTGCCTCGCCCCGCCCGCCCCAACCGTACATCGCCGCCTTGCCCGCCCACGCCCATCCCTGGCCCGCCGCCCGACCCCGCCCTTGCGCCCCAGCCCCCATGCCCCTCCGTCCCCTGCGCCGCCGACCCCGCCACCGCTGCCGCCGCGCCGCCTTGGCGCGCCTAGCCGGCCGAACCCTCCGCTGCCCCGCCTCCGGTACAGGCCCCTCCAGCCCCGAAGTTGCGCCCCCGTCCGCCTCCTCCTCTCTTCTCCCGCGACCTCCCCCTACCCCTATCCACCGCCCCGTCCCCTCAGCGCCGCCCGCCGTCTCCCCGAACCCTAGCTCCGCCGGCGTCGGGGACGACCACCTCGTCGGCCTCACCAGGCCGCAGGCCCTCAAGCCCCACGCCGTCCTCGGCCTCGCCCTCTCCACCGGCGGCGCCCCTTCCTCCGCCCCTGCAGCGCAGCAGCAACAGTAAATAGCCAGGTAAAACTGTGTTGTGAAGCTAAGATGATGATGCTATTTTCTTATATGTTGAATATATACTGTGTAAAACTGTGTCATGGTATAAAGACGCCATATTTAGCTCAACCGTACCTGTGTAAAACTTTTCTGTTTTAGTATTGTTTGCATCAGAGGTGGGCTAAAATCATTTTCCTTGCTACCTCTTTATAGTCTAAGTTTGTCTATTTGTAGAACAACAAAGAATAGCATGGAACATATAAATACCATGGACCACAGGCATTTTATTCTGCAGTGTTGTATAATACTACCTTGTACAATATTAATAGTAGTACATCAGTAAATAGCATAACACTCCAGCACACCATCCAGGTCTTATAAGCAGTTACACTACACACGCATATAATGAAGGCCAGCAATGACCAATGTTCGTCTCTAGAAAGTTAATGGGTTGTTAATTTGAGGACACAATCTAACTTTCAGTCTCCAACTGTGCTTCCTTCTAGTTTATGTAGTTTGCTCAATCGTGTATTGCCTGTGGGATCATACAAGCTTTTGCATCACTTCGCTGGTACTGCTGTTACTAAGATAAGCATTATTAGATGCTCATCAGGTTTGGATATGTTAGTATTTTGATTTGCATGCATAGCTTGGGAACTATAAATTATAGTGAAATTAAGTAGAAATTATAGTAGTTTGGTTCTGTTTTTGCTGGTGTTTGGTTCTAAAGATGAGTAGCAATTATAGTAGGAAGATGATGCATAGTAGTTTTATGTTGTTGTAGTAGTTTTAGTTGTAGGAACATTAGATACAATAACAAGTGTCATGTTGTTGTATTAGATACAGTAGTAGTATCATGTGCTGCTGAAGATGAGTAGTTGTAGGAAGATGATGCCCTAATGGAAGTGACATGAATATTTGGCCTACCTTTTTTCGATGTTGGTTCATTAATCTTAAGCCCATCATGTTTGTTGGTTGTTTGCTGTCATGTTGTTATTACTTCCATTAGGGCATCTGTTGGTTCATTAACCTTTCTAACATCTGCATATTTCAGGTTTCCGAGGAGGTAAAGGAAGTGAAGTTCAGACAGTCCAGCAGCAGCAACACCTCCAAGGTGAGAAATATGTTCCTATTTATCTTTTTTTCTCAAGTTCTTCAGTACATCATATAATATAGAGAAGTGCAGGTCAAGTGGTGCAATCATATACATCTGCCACTTAAGTCATCCTTCTTCTAGTATTCTTCTAGTCTTCTTCTTTTTCTTCTTCTAACTTCTTGTTTATCATTTTGCAGGTTTGATTTAATTCACGGAAGCTT
The DNA here is from genome assembly GCA_021605205.1 of Aegilops longissima. Taxonomy (NCBI): domain Eukaryota; kingdom Viridiplantae; phylum Streptophyta; class Magnoliopsida; order Poales; family Poaceae; genus Aegilops; species Aegilops longissima. The sequence goes on along the minus strand of JAHIAM010000025.1, from coordinate 482,845 downwards.
GCATGGATGAAGTGCTTCTTTTCCTTTTGTATTTTTATTTTGTATCAATGTGAAATTTTTGTGAATTGATGGATAACGGTGTTGGATGAACAATGTGAAACTTTTGTAATATGTAACGATGGAACTTGTGTGTTGGCTATGTATGTATATATGATGGAACTTGTGTGTTGGCTATGATTGTTATATGGATGCTTGTTGTATATATATGTGTTGGATATCTCATAGGTGAAATAGTGACCTCGGATTAAGAAAAAAAAATTAAAAAAATTGTTACTAATGGCGCATTACAGTGTGGTGCGCCATTAGTATAGCAGACACTAGTGGCGCACCGTGGGCAAAACTAATAGCACACTGCCTGGTGCGCCATTAGTATACCAGATACTAATTGCGCACCAGTGGTGCGCCATTAGAAAAAAATTCTAGTGGCGTGATACTAATGGCGCACCAGTGATGCGCCATTAGTAGGCAAAACTGGTGCGCCATTAGTAGCCCTTTTCCTAGTAGTGAGAGAGAGTTTTGCGTTATTTGAAAGGCACTGCGAATTATGGAATTCACTACACCGGGCACCCAAAGGTGCTTGAAGGGTATAGTGACTCAAACTGGATCTCAGATGCTGATAAAATAAAGGCTACGAGCGGATATGTATTCACTCATGGAGGTGTGCAGTGGAGAGCAGCGGTGCACCATGGGGGGGAGTGCGTGAGTAGTACTAGTACGTACGTTGGCGCAAGCATGCCGGTGATGGGATGCTGCCTGTCTGCCTTCCTGCCGGTGACAGATGCCGCTGCCGCTGCCTAGCACCTAGTTGCTTCAAATTGGGGGTTCGGTCGCAGCACAGCAGGCCTGTTGGGAATTTTCAATCACAAAAGAAATATAATTAAGGCATCAGGCTAGAATTTTCAATCACAAGGGGAAACAGAATTTCCAATCATGTGAGAGAGAGAGAGAACAGAAACAGAACTCTGACCTGCTGCTGTGCGTCGGAGGTCTGGTGGTGATGGATGCTGCCTTCCTGCCGGTGACGGATGCCGCCGCCGGTGACGCCTACCTAGCTGCTGCAAATGGGGGTTGGGTGAGTCACACTGAGCAAGGGGAGGTACAGGAATGGAGGCACTGAAACAGGGCGCGCGTGCACACACACACAGAGAGGCTACTGACCTGCTGCTGTCCGGCGACGGGCGGTAGGGTGCGGCTGGTTCAGATCCGGGTGGGAGCCGCCATCGCCGTGGTGAGAAGGCGAGATGACCGGAGTTGCGTCGACCAGGAGGAGGCGAAGTGAGCTGCGTTGCCGGACGGCGAGGCGGAGGTGAAGGACAGCAGCGGTGGGCAGTGGAGAGCAGGGGAGCGCCGGCCGTGGAGCCAGCTTGAGAGAGTGAATGAACGAGACTGAGTGAGAGTAGTACCACCTCGAGATCTAGATCTGGTAATAATTGAGAGGTCCGATCTGGATCACGAGGACTACAGTACAAGTATTTTTCCTTGACTTCACCTATCCCAAGTCTCTCTCAAACTAAACATAGAGCATCTGCCCCGCACCCAACAGGCCTCCTCAAGGCGATTTTTTTTTACACCGGTGCCGAACAAAAACCCTAGTTTTAGTGAATTCTTCCCATAGTTTTAGTGGCATTTGAGTTTTGACACAAAGAAGAGGGAGACCCATAGAGTGAGATCAATGTCTCGAGTGGTGAACAAAGAGTCTGAAGTGTATATAGCCCTGGAGTCTTCTTATAAATCTTCAACAATGCATTCAAACCCCTAGTACTTCTTTCAGGGTAGCCGTTAGGTTGGATGGGTGATAAAATTTACTCTACTGCTACTGGCTATCAACATGAATAAATGCCATCATATTTATTTTTCTCTCTTTTTGTCTTGAGAAAAGACCTGAAAAATGCTCTAGTGAGGTGACACGTAATTAACTTATGTCGTGGATAATCTTGATTCTCTAACAATTTTAAATATCTCCATACCGGTTGCTGCTCTTTTAGATTAAATAATTGTATTAGAAACAAAAGTGCCATGTGAAGAAGGAGGGTATATGCCACGAAGTTGTTGAATGGCATCTTTTATCGCCGGTGATCATTTGTTACATTCCACTCAATTTCATCACCAATTTTTCATTCTAACACATAAAATTCTTCTTCCTATGAGTTAGGCAGGCTGTGTTTGCTCTAATAATATAAGTAACGTTGATAAAGCAAGGTGGTTGGTCGGTCTGTATGATGAAGATAAGTATATCACTATCTGAAATTACATGATGATTAAGATGAAAATCACCCGTAAAATAAGAAGGGGAGAAACAAAACCAAGAACTTTTCTTTGCATATCATTCAGCAATGGAAGCTCTTTGGATCTGTCTGTAGTTTGCTGCTTGGCATTCCACATGTTGCCTGTGGTCGCGCCCTCACTCATGATCAACATGCTCTATGTTCATGTCCATGGACGACATTCGTTGCCGTGGGCCATCGCATGATGCTCCGCAGGTCCGTGTTGTCTGTGACTGTGAGTTTGTTAAGTAGGTAGATTGTGCACCTTGTTGCTGAAATGGCAATAATATTGCAGGAAAAAAAAGCACATAGTGCTCGCCATAACACAACATTGGCAGTGCTCGACTAAAAAAAGCTGTGCTCTGAGCCATGGAGAATTCCATTTGGGTTGTGCACGTGTTGTTCTATGACAAATGGATGTGCTGAGCTTTATGGGCCAAACTGCAACGGGCTTTCCCCGTCCGTCACACCACACTTCTCCCAGATCGGCTCCCGACAGCCCTAAAAAAAAGAGATCGGCTCCCCACCGGCCCCTAAAAGAGACAAAAAAGACCATCTCCCCATCGCAAAGCCCGGCCGGGAGAAAGCAGCAGCGCACTTGAACCGATTCTTCTTCTTCCCTTTATCCCCATCGAGGTCCGACTTCCTCTCGATTTACTCTCTTCTCTTCTTGTGCGATTAAACTGTAGCTAGGTAAAGTTTTGACCCGCTGCACCACTGGGATAATGTTTGTTCACATGCATTAACATTTTACTAGTTAAATATTTCGTCTAAATTCGGCACAAATTACAAAGGGGACCAATAAAGCAGGACGGATGTAGTACTTGCTTATCTGAGTGGGGGCAAGGAAGGAACGTGTATGATGGTTGCTGCGTGGGAGATTCCCCAAAGCTATGATCCATCAAATCTCTCCATCTTTTTTGATTCACTCCCCCGACCACCTCCCCGCCCCCCAATATAATCTCGCCCTGGTAGATGGTTGCACGTTCTACTGATGCATTCTCTAGTTAATTGTTTTGCTATAAAACTGATTTGTTTGTCCTTCACATCTTTACTGAAATTAGTCACTTCCTTCCCCATTTAACTTGGTTAAGAGGGTCTTTATCTCTAGGAGGTTAGCAAGTCTGTTAGGATAGTTGTACGGCTCATCTCATTGTAATCCCGTAGCACAACTACCTGTATCGTATCTCCTCCTCTCTTGTTCTCCAAGTTATACTCAAACGATGTATGCATATCCAGGGTTGGCCTCTGCTATATAAACACGCACCCGTCGCCTCCAACGAGGTAAGACGCTTCGAGCATTCTTCACACAACTGTGTATGTTGATAATCATTTACAGCATATATAGGTGATTCTTACGGAGTGCTATTCTAGCTTCAGGTACATTTATTTTACATCTTAACGCTCCAGTTTTCTTCCCGTTTTCAAGCTAGGTTGGTGAGACAGAGTACGATGTACACTACGGAATCTTACTTTTGCAAAGATGAATGGTGTTGTAACAGAACTTCCGTTTCTACTAGAAATTTGTTGGGTGTTCTTTGTGTGTGGTCGCAATGATGAGACTACGTACAGCAGCTAGCAATGGTAATTGGCAGTGTAGTTTGTTGCTTGAAAAAGAGACGAATGGCATGTGAATAAGTGAAGGAACTGCAGATACTTAATTTGGAGGCCATGCATCCCTGTTACTGATGCCATGGTCTTTCCAAACTTAATCAATTCAATTAATTAGTAAATATTTCTGATAATTTGTCTGAAGCATGCATTCTTGTTCAAAATCAACATGCCCTTCCATTGTTTTCTGTACGTACATGCAGAGAAGGAGACCTCACTAGTAGAAAACAGGGCAATGGTCCAGGCCCGGCCAGCCCATTAGTCCCGGTTCGTCTGGACCTTTTGGTCCCGGTTGATGGGACGAACCGGGACCAATGGGCCTCGCTCCTGGCCCACCACCATTGGTCCCGGTTGGTGGGACGAACCGGGACCAAAGGCTACCCTTTAGTCCCGGTTCAAGTCACCAACCGGGACCAATTAGTTGCCTATATATACCCCTCGCCCGCGAGCAGAGCACTCCCAGTGCTCTGTTTTTCGTGGCAGGCGAGGGGAGAGCTTTGTGGTGCTCTAGCTCACCTCCTATGCACACGAGGTGTTCGATGGAATGCCCGAGCCACACTACTTAAGCTTTCTCCTCTCCAAGCTCGACCTTCAAGCTCCATTTTTCTTAATATTTGTCTAGGTTTAGCGGTCCGTCATGTCCCGTCCCCGTCTTCACCGCCGTCGATCGCCCGCGCCGATCTCGTCGCCGGCACCACCGTGGTGAGCCTCTTGTTCTTATCTTATCTTCTTTCTGAAAGGAAAAAAATTCTTACTTGTATGTTTATATAGATACTTGTATAATTTTCTTACTTTTATTATTGCATCTTATATAGTGCGATGGTTTTGGTATCCGCCCGTCGGCCCCGTCCTGTCTATGATTCGGATGTGGTATATATTATCTTTTCATAACTATTGGTTCATTTATTGTTTATGACAATTATGCCGACCAACGTGACATAGATTTTATTTATCTAGGAGGTTGTTGAACCGGAAATTCCAACCGACCCTTTTGTCGAGAGGTTAAATTTAGTTGAAGAAGAAAACAATTTGTTGAAGGAAAAAATTAGAAAAATTGAGGAGGAGAAGATGATATTGGAGTTGCATGTTGCGGATGTCGTCGATGATCACAAGATCAAGATGGATGCAATGCGCTTGAAGATTAGAAAGATTAGAAAATATGCCATTCATACCGAGGCTTGGTATCATTATGCCGTTGGATCATTTGTTACATTGGTTGCGATTATGATCGCATTTGTTTTCGCATTAAAATGTTTTACATAGTTTCAGTGTATGGTTTAATTAATTTAGATCCTCTGCAGAGCTTTATGTTGTTAGATGAGAACTATGTATGTACTTTGGTTTTAATGTGATGATGAACTTCTACTAATTTGGTCACTTAATTATCTATTCATGATGTTCTGTAATGATTTTTGACACACTTAATTATATATAATGCATGCAGATGAACCGGGAATGGATGTACGGTTCAAGACACACCTCCGAGTACATTAAGGGCGTGCATGATTTTCTCGAAGTGGCTGAGGCAAACAAGCAGAATGGTTTTATGTGTTGTCCATGCCCTATATGTGGGAATATGAAGTCTTACTCTGACCGGAAAATCCTCCACACCCACCTGCTTTACAAGGGTTTCATGCCACACTATAATGTTTGGACGAGGCACGGAGAAATAGCGGTTATGATGGAAAACGGTGAAGAAGAAGAGTACGATGACAACTATGTGCCCCCTGAATACAACAAAAAAAGTGTTTTCAACTTTGAAAAATAATGGCACTAACAGAAAGTTTATAATTTTCCTAAAACTAAAAGCAAAAAGAATTAAAAAATAAAGCAAAAAACAAAAGAAAATAAATAATGCAGAAAACAAAACAAAAAACTGGAAAAAATAAAAATAGCAACAATAAGTAAAGAAAACAAAAAAACAAAAAAATTGCCACCTACTGGGCCACCACAGCCTGAATACGACTAGAAACCCATCCATGGGCCAGGATTCAGGCCCGCAATAAGGCCAGCAGGCCCATCAGGCACAGCAGTAACAAGTAGGCCCGTAAGCCTGCAATGGAGAGGAGGTTGAGAGGGGTGCGGCAGTGGGACTTATAAACCACTGCGCGCTCCTCTCAGCTAGCGAGGTGGGACTAAAATTTGGCCCCGACGCGGGCAGCACAGGGGCCTTTAGTCCCGGTTGGTGGCACCAACTGGGACTAAAGGGGGGGGGGGCATTTGTACCGGTTCGTGGCACCAACCGGTACCAAAGGCCGCCGCTTCCCGCCCTTTGGGCTGCCGAAAAAGAGGCCTTTGGTCCTGGTTGGTGGCACCAACCAGGACTAAAGGGTGCATTAGTCCCGGTTGGTTTCACGAACCGGGACCAATGGCTTTGCTATATAAGCAAACACTTTGCAAAAATTCAGAATCTCATCGCCAGTTGCCCCCGACGACGCCGACCCTCCTCGACGCCGCCAGGCTGCTCCACCTCGCCGTCGCCGCCGCCGCCGCCAAGGCCGTCGCCTAACCCGCGCCGTCCTCATCGCTGGCCTCCCGAGCCCGCGACGTCCTCGTCGCCCGGCCTCCCGAGCCAGCGCCCGTCCCGCCCAGCGCCCGCCCGAGCCCCTGCCCGTCATCCGCCCCAGCGCCAGCGCCTCGCAGCCCCACCGTCGCCATCGTCATCTAGCCGCCCCGCTATGAGCCGCTGCGCTGCACCGGCTCTGTTTTTTTCACTTTTATTAGTTTAATTTTTTTGTTCATATATATAATGTATATGTGTCTGTATGTGGCTATGAGTATGTAGATGTTCAAAATTGTTCAGAGCATGTTTTTCTTCATATATGTATTTTTGGAAAAGTTAGGTTTTTTCTGTTCATAGATATTTTTGGTGATATTAATTATTATAGAAATATGCAAATGTTTGTATATTCATATGAACAATGCATTAGGCAAAAGCTTTGTTATTTTCAAAATTTTATATTTGAACATTTTTTAAAACAAGCAATACTAAAAGAATTAGAGGAAAAGGAAAATAAGAAGAGGAAGAAAGGAGAAGAAGAGGAGAGGAAGAAGAGGAGAAATAAATAAGAAGAGGAAATAAGAAGAAAAAGAAGAGAGAAGAAGAAAGGAATAGAGGAGAAGAAGAAAAATAGAAATTTTCTATTTTTCTTCTTCTCTATTCCTTTCTTCTTCTCCTTTTTTTCTTCTTTTTTCTTCTTCTTTTCTTCCTTTTCCTTATTTTCCTTTCTCGAGAGAAGAAGAAAAGAAGAGTAGAACAAGAAGAAAGGAATAGAGTAGAAAGAAGAAACTTCAACACGAGGGGGGTACGATACCCCTCCCCGATAACATTATTTTCCCATGTATATGTATGTCGGTCGTTGTCGATATAACCCCTCGAGATAACTTCGACATGAGGGCGGTCGATATATATACCCCTCTCGACCGTGATAACTTATACAACGGCAGCACCCCCTCGGCCTCTCGCTCGACCAAAACTCTCGAGGACACCCAAACCCTAGAGAGAAAATGATGTTGGTCTCCTACCCCTCCCGGCGCCCCTACCCGACAAATTAACTCTCTCGAGGCCACCCAAATTAACCCTTGAAGCATTGTGTCGAGGCGCCCCAAATCCTAGAGAGAAAACGATGTTGGTCTCCTACCCCCTCCCGCCGCGCCCCTACCCGACAAATTAACTCTCTCGAGGCCACCCAAACTAACATGATTCCTTATTGTGATTAGCTAGCTAGTTCTACGTTTGCCACTAATATATATATATATATATATCCATCTGTGCCATGTTTGAATGATAATTGACATGTTGTAAATATTTGCAGAAACTACGGAGCACTCCCGAGACGAAGAAACAGAAGCGATGTTGGGGCACATAATCACACAAGGAAGTGATGAAGTTGCGTCATTTCTCAACGACACCGGACTGGGTGAAGAAGAGGGCTATGTTCATGATGGCTTCGACCCATTAATGCCGATACAAGAAGAGGACTATGTTCATGATGGCTGCGGTGACACAATGGAGGTACAAGCAGAAAGAGACCATGCTGACTGCTCCGGTGACCGAACCGAGTCCGGCCAGGTATATATATATTAGTTAAGCCCGTGCTGACTAGTCAATTGATGCATCCATTGTTTTGGTATATGTGCACCTATTAATTACTCTCGTCTTTCTTCCTTATAATTTCTAGCCCTCCGGATCGAGCACAACTTCGGTAAGGAGACGAGGCCCGAAGAAAAAGTTGAGCTCGGATGAAAAGTTTTAGATCATAGAAATCGCTACCGACGGCGAACCGATTGAACCCATGCGGACAAGGAAGGCATTTTCTGCTCAGTGCAGGGTTCTTGTTAGGGACAAGATCCCGATCAGCATCCATCAAAGGTATAAGCCTAAGGAGGAAGACCCTAAGGTGTCTTATGTCAATGATATGAAGAAAGAAGATCTTTGGACTAAGCTGAAGGCAAATTTAACCCTACCGCCAGAGGAGGATCCGAAGAAGCCAGTTAAAGAGCAATTAATCAAGTCTTGTGCTCTTAAGAACATGGCAACCCTAATGAGGAGGTGGAGGAAAGAGCTGAACCAGTTTGTCGAGAAAGATAAGACACCAGAATTCATCGGCAAATATGACAAAGATCAAAGATCACTGGCCCGCATTTGTGGCCCACAAGACATCGGAAAAGAGTAAGAAGATGTTGGCGACAAACAAGCAAAATGCTGCGAAGAAGAAGCTTCACCATCGCACGGGGTCAGGTGGCTACCTCAAAGCCCGGCCTAAGTGGTCCAAGGCTGAGCATGATCTGCTTGAAAAAGGGATGGAACCAGAGACAATGTATTGGCCAGACCTTTGCCGGACTTGGTTCTTCGGGGCTGGCGGAACCTTGGACCCTGTAACAGGGAAGTGCCAGTGGACGGATGAGCAACTACAAATACCAGTCAGGAAGCTTCGACACTATATCGATGCAGCGCGGCGAGGGACGTTCCTTCCAAACAGGGAGAAGGACGAGCTCACAATGGCCCTTGGTAATCCTGAGCACCCTGGACGGACACGAGGCATGCCAGGCTCCCTTCCGAACGCAGGGGGTTACAAAACCCACGAGAGGGGGAAGAAACTGGAGCAGGGCCAACTGCAGGCGCTGCACGAAAGGGTAATGAGGCTAGAGGAACGAGAAGCAGCAGATCGCAGCAAACGACCTGCCGAAGCTTCCCCCCAAGCTACCCCGCCATCTCAGCGGAGAAGCAGCGTGGCTTCCACCGAGCTGCTTAGCCGGAGCATGTTTTGACGGCTCCTGCCGGCTATCCCGTGGATGGTATCACGGAGTCTCAAAGTTGCCACATTATGGCGATGGATGACTTTGAAGGTCAAGGCGGCTGTTGGCCAAGTTTATCCTAGTGGACCCGGCACAACTTATCACTGCCAGCCGATTCCAGAAGGATATGCTAAGGTGATGGCGGATGAAATAACGGAGGGATTTGAGGACCTCCCGCTTGACCACCCTACCGGTTAAGGGGAGACTAGGCTGGGTTCTGCTCTGAAGACTCCATGCCTGTGGCGGAAGGAGCTCATCAACCTGCCGAACTGGACGCCTCCGCCTCCTCCTCCTCCTCCGGCGAGTCAGGGCACTCCGCCTCCTCCACCGCCTCCTCCTCCAGCGAGTGATGATCAGGGCACGCATGGCGGCACTCCGCCTCCTTCTCCGGCGCATGGCGGCACTCCGCCTCCTTCTCCGGCGCGTGGCGGCACTCCGCCTCCTTCTCCGCCTGCGTCGGCGCGCCCGAGCAGCCAGCCTCCTCCTTCTCCGCCTCGTCAGCAAGGGCGGAAGAGACCCGCCGCCGCTCAGGCTGCTCCTGCGTGTCGTAGTCCTTCTCCTCCGCCTCGTAAGCAAGCAAAAAATAAGACATCTGCTCCGTCTGCTCTGCCGGCGTCTAGCAGTATAGCCAAAGGCGGGAGGAAATACAGATACGGTCCTTCTCTGAAGACTCCAGAGAAGTTACCGTACGAGAGGACCGAGGAGGAAAACGCGAAGATCGCGCAGACCGAAGTGGATGACTGGTTTGCAGGGTTGAAAGCAAAGAGACGTCCACCTCCGAAGGAGAAGGTACATCCGGTGAAAGCGAAGCGCACTCTGGCTGCCCTGAGGAAACCGGCAAAGTCTCCGCCGAGAACCAACTATGAGCGCATTACTGAACAGACATATCTCCAAGCGGAGCGGTCGGGAAGTACTGTCAGACATCAAAGAGCAAAAGAACGAGCAGCTAAGAAAAAAATTGACCAGCTCGGTGAACAAGCAAACCAATCGTGCCCCCCGCTCAATGTGTCTAGCGGCAACATCGTCGCTAATGTTCCGGGGATGGTGGCCGGTTATGGCAATCTAGAAGATTACCTGCCTGACGACGCCCTTCCTGAATACATGAAGGTGGACGAACACAGATACGAGTACGGGAAGCCTCTCGTCAAAGATGAAAAATCTCTAACAACGATGATGCGAAGATTCCATACTTGGTAACCTGCAGAGAGTCTGGGGGGACGAATTGTTTGAATCTGAACATTAAAGAGGAGCACAACCTCGTTGGAACTGATCTGTTGTGTGTTCCATTTGAGGAGTTCTTTGCGTTCTTCAATCAAAAGGCCATCGATAAACTAACGGTCTTTTGCTACTGCCTGTAAGTACTATTTATGTCATTAAGTCTCTATATATAGCTCGGCTCTTTCATTGCATGTATTTATAATTAACTATCCTCAATATATTATGCAGATTGAAGATCGTCGAGTGCAAAAAAAAAGAAATCTATGATATTGGGTTCATTAACACAAATATCATAGATGTATTTCTGGTTGAAAAGCACGTCAAAGAGGCCGAGGACAACTTGCTACAATCGTTGATGAAAAATAAAAAAAAAGATACCATACTCTTTCCTTATAACGGCAAGTGAGTGTTACTGATCGTTTGCATATTCGGTTTCCCTTATGACTTGAGCGAGGTTATAGTAATGTAATTGATGAGTTATGCATGCGTGCGCATGTTCCACTATATTCTTCTGGAGATTAAGCTTGAGCGTGGACTAGTAATCGTCTTAGACTCGAGACGGAAAGATCCCAACACCTATGCGGACATGACTGAAATGCTCAGCAAGTAAGTTCAATTAACCGATCATTATCGCACCATAGCGGCAAATTTTTGTTCATTTCCTAATATCTCATGTAATAATAATTATTTTCTTTGTCTTGCAGGGTTTGGAAACAGTTCACCGCAAAAGCTCCGGGACTGCCGAAGGAGCTGCGATATATATACCCGAAAGTAAGTACTACTGGCTAGCTAGTTGTGCGCATCTCCCGTTGACTCTATAGCTATACTTTCATCAATGTCATTTATAATGCTTCATTATCAGTTTGATTGACCTCTATTTCTCGTAAAATGCTTATGGCAGGAACAAGGGAATGATTTCTGTGGATACTACGTGTGCGAGTTCATCTACAACACGACTTTGAAAAACAAGCGTGGCTACTCTCCAAGACAATTTGAAGTGCGTAAGCAATTAATAATATTCACAATTTCATTTTATTACACCATCATTTCTGTTGAGTTTCATTCATATATATGTATTAATTAACCCCCTTCTTCAAATTAGACGCGGCAGATGCGGAATGAACTCCTAAAACCAGATCGCATTAAAGCAATTCAAGAGGAATTGGCGGGATTCTTTCTTGACCACGTCATCAATAAAGCCGGAGCATACCATACCGAAGTTGATTTCAAATGCTAGGGGACTGTAATTGAGAGATCTTATATATTGTACATGTATGTAGCCAGTAGCGTCGGACGTACATGATACGAAAACTTGTTTTAAATTGTTCGACCAACCTGTCGGAGAAGGAGAGGTCGATCGATCATTTCTCTCGGTATGCATGACGAACTTCTGTAGCTAGCGTGTCGAGGGCTATATGTATATAGTACGTAGCGTCGACCAAGCACGGACATAAGAGAGGACACTTCTCTCTATTAATTAGCTAGCTAACACAATATATGAAACACCTAAATTAACCCCAAAACCCCCAACCCCCCCCCCCCCCCCTTCAAAAAAAATCCCCCCCAGCCACTGGAATGCTGACGCGTGGATGCCTTTTGGTCCCGGTCCCCTGCCTGGGCTCGGCGCACCAGCCACGTGGAGGACCATCTGTCCTGGTTCGTGTTAGAACCGGGACTAAAGGGGGGAGGTATTAGTAACGACCCATTAGTCCCGGTTCATGAATCGGGACTAAAGGCCCTTACGAACCGGGACTAATGTGTGTTTTTCTACTAGTGCCTAACTGGACTCTGAATCTTTTGCTTGCCTTCAGCTTCAGCACCAACATCAAATAATTGTGCCGCACGCTGGCAATTAACGACCATCATCTTTCTGCTAGTGCCCGTGCCGGTGCAGTATGAGAAGATAATGATGCATATCAAGCCTCAGTTTCAGAAGTGTGTTAAAGCTTGTTGCTATTTTCCATGGTGCTTAACTGAATTCTGCTTTGAAGTTTCGATGCACGATACTTGCTAGAATGCATATATGTTTAATTGTTGGCATTCTTAAACCCCACTTGTTGTTCCTTCATCAACCCTTCACTCCCTCATTAATTTAGAGTATAACCAGCATGGATAATGTCCGTCAGCGCCTAGAGGCGAAGGGGGCCATTGCTGAAAGCTCAGTTATTTCGCTTCAGTCATTCCTCACAGTCCCCGGTCTAAAAATTAAGTGGCAAAAGTCTGAAGGCTCTGAGCTTTCGCCTATGAGCTGTGCAGCCCAACCCATATATTGCAGAGGCTATGAGATAACCAGATGGTAATCATGTACCAGTACAAGCTACTACTCCGTTTGGAAACATGAGTACTGACATGCCTACGCCGATTATGTATATTTCAGCAGGTGACCAGTCTGATTGAAAAGAGGCAGCTGCATGCAACATGTATATTTCAACATGGATATTGTTGTGGAAGAACTTCTGCAACACGGATGCTGTTGCAGAAAAATTGTCAAGATGGCAGAGGCACGCGTCAAGTTGTAAACGTCCTGATCGGTTGTTTAGAGCTTGTGTGTTGTCCGATCAATCTTATCTGATGGCTGTGCATGCGACGGAAGTCAGCGCGTAATCGAACGGCTCATTGGTAACCGTTTCCCTTTTTTTAATTGAAAATAAAAATTTAAGTTAAAAAACTCTTATAACAAACATATAAATGTACACAAGGCTGTGGTCTACACGTGAACACGGTATATGAGAAAATAGCGTTGGTATGTGAGCTCTGCAATGTACGGTGGGCCAAGTCATGAGCCCAGGCCGGGGTTCTGGTCGAACCCCATCCAGTCTCGCCCTGCTCTGAGCTTTCGTCTTCCCCAATCCAATCTACACCCAAATCCTCGCTCCGCTGCCCACGAACGCACCATGGCGCCGCTGATCGACGACGCCACCGCCGAGATACTCCTCCGCCTCCCGCCAGACGAGCCCGACCACCTCTTCCGCGCCGTCCTCGTCTGCAAGCGGTGGCTGCGCATCATCTGCGACCCCGGCTTCCTCCGCTGCTACAGCGCCTTCCACGGCGCCCCTCCCCTCCTCGGCCTCCTCCATATACACATGTTCTGCCATTTGGGCCCGCCAGCCCCCCACTTCGCATCCACCACCTCGATGCCCGACTTCCCCTACCCGGCGGGCTCCGACGGCGGCCTTGCGACTCCCCTCGACTGTCGCCACGGCCGCGTCCTCTCCCACCTGAGGCAGGACGATGGTTCGTATTACCATGTCTGGGACCCGTCACGGGAGACCGCCACGCCGTGCCCACAGCGGGCATGGATTGGCTCATCCAGTCTGTGGCGGTGCTCTGCGCTGTGGACGGCTGCGACCACCTCGACTGCCATGGTGGCCCCTACCGCCTGCTCTTCGTGGCCACTCATGGGTACCTCCACAAAATAATTGCGAGCGTCTACTCATCCAAGACGGGTGAGTGGAACGGGCCAGTGGATCTTTACAACAGATGTCCCTATCTCGAGCCTAGGCGAGGCACCCTTGTCGGGGATGCAGTCTACTTCACAGTTCAGCGAGGCAATGAGATCGTCAAGTATGACTTGGGCCAGGATTGCTTATCCATTATTGACCCACCTGAGACGCCAGACGTACACTATATTTCCCTCATGGCGATGGAGGACAGTTCATTGGGCTTTGCCTGCATTCATGGCTCGAGCCTTTGTATGTGGTCAAGGAAGGTGGATACAGCAGAAGCTGAGGAATGGGTACAATACCAGGTCATTGAGCTGGAGAATACAACACTTGTTGCCAATCCCGAAGACAAACTGTCTGTAGTCGGCTTTGCGGAAGGTGTGGGTGTCATCTTTGTTAGCTCAGGTAGTGGTTTGTTCACGATCAAGCTCAATTCTGGGCAGGTTAAGAAGGTTGATGAGCCTGGAGCCTCCTTTAGCGTCCTACCCTACATGAGCTTCTACACTCCACGTGTGATACTGGCCCTTGCTTCTTCTCTATTTTATTGCATTTTCGTTACAAATTATGTATGTTTTCTTAATAGTTAATTCTTATTCTTCAACAATTATCCATACAATTTTGTGTATGTTAGTGAAAACAGAATGTGTGGTGGCATGGGAAAACATAATGTAACTTTGTTCTGAGACTTTAGTCGTTCAGGGCCATGGCATGCCTCTGTCGAATTGCTTAATATGCTTAGAAACTCGTTGATCTAGCATTATAATGTTACCTTGCTTTCTTACAGATAAATTCTGGTATTGTGTGGCATAGCTGAAGGTCACATCTCAAACTCAGACTAGTAACTATTGGAATTAGTACTGGAAGTAGCTCACCAAGTTGGAACAATGACTTGGAATTTTTTTCCATGATATATTTTAGATCATGGTATATTGTTAGCCGTCTTATCACTAATGATTAAGGACTAACCGATCAAAGTCCGCCACTGGTTTCTTTCTACTACTGTTAAGTATCAAGTCATTTATTCTCTGTTCAGCAGTTTACTTGTGAGGCATATTTTTGTTACTGTTTGCCTAATGCTTGACGCCGCTACTTTAGACCAAAAATATGTGTAATCTACGTCTTTTCCCTTTACATGGCATTTTAAAATGACTTCAATGTTAACCTTATCTTCAAAAGGTCTGTACCAGACTTTTTGGACAAATAGTTATTGATACAAGGATCCAAATCATAACTTGGTTTCACCACAAAACATCTATCATCTGTAAATAGATTCTAACAGGATTTTTCACCTCCACTAAAAACTTGGGAACTGATGTCAGGGTGTTCTGTTATAAAATAAAATTCACCACTTGTTTTTGTGGCCATTTCTGAATTCTGGACCCAGCTCTGATTACTTTTATGCCGGAAAACCTTGTGCTATTATATGGAGTAGTCGATGGAATGCAGGGCCAATAAAGTGTCTCCTTTACTTCTGTTAATATGTCAAATAATTGATGAAGCATGCAGTGCCTGCTAGGCTAAAATAGAGATTGACAAATATGTAGTCAAACAAGTTGATATTGTATTATCTGGTTACTTTCTATCAAAGCTGAAGCTCACGTGTCAAACACAGTCTTGTATCTTTGGAATTAGTGGTAAGTAGAATAGCACATCAATTATAAATTCAGAGACTGGACACAGTTGGTTATGAGTTTTATGCTTGATATTTTTTTCAGATCGTGGCAGATTGTTGTCTCTAGCGAGGTCTCAGTGACCTATGGTGTGCCGCTCAATAGTTGTGCATTCCAGAATGGACGAATCCGTCATCATTAGTATGCTGTTGTAATTGGCTTCCGAGCCTCAAATATCAGGTTATTTTGCTTATGTGGAGAAGTTTAAGCATGATGGGTGCAAGTCAATTGTGATCGATTGTGGTTAGTTTCGTTCAATTCATCCTGATAATGTGTCTAGAAAATTGTGATTCAGTTAATTAAGTTGGTTTCTCATCTGTTATGGAGTTTAATTGTGTGTTGTGTAAGCCATCATGTTCATTTGTGGCTGTTATGTGGAATTCGTCGTGATCACATTAGGTGCACACGGAAGTATGGCTAACTGTATTGTTGAATTCCTGCTGATCGTATCGTCAGAAAATTATTTCTGGTTTTGTTGATTTTCTTTCTGTTAATCATTTTTAAGTATAAATGGTGCAAGTCATATTGTTCGATTGTGCTTGTCCCAGTCATATTTTTCTGTGAACTAAAGATTTGCCTTGGTTTTTTATTGATTCTTCTTTTTTAAAGATCATCCAGTGGTTTCCTTGATAACTAAATATTGAGCCAATATACATCATTTCCTGTTTCTAAGCATTGTTTTTCGCCACCTCTGGTGATGCTTGCTCAAGACCCTCCCATCGATGTCATAGTGTTGTGGCGAGCTCTCTGGTGTTTTCTTGATTCATCTTTGTTCAATGATGGCGCAAGATGCCTCTCAAGCTTGCTAATCATTTCGATTTCCCGTGGCGGATCTTCCGGTCAAGGTTCGTGTTTGCTTTGGCACTCGTTGATTGCGGATGCTCCTAAGTTGCTCCGTGGGGGTCGGTAACGCACGCCGGTGCGTTCGGCTGTTTTTAAAGTCATAGTTTTGTGATCCCTCGACGGCACCCCACATCTACCTGTGTATCTTATGGTAATGGTCTTCTATATGCTCGCAAGGTCCTGCCTTGTCTGCTGGACCAGTAGCCTAGTACAGTTCAGACCCTTTCAAGCGATTCAGTCTGCGTACACTGCATACAGGGGCGGGCCCACTTCAAGTCATGGGTATTCAGTTGAATACCCATTATTTTTGTCAAGAAACTAGGTATATATCTTGTATAATACGTGCATGGGTGAGAAAAAACGGAAAAACTAACAGAAAGGCTGATGGGTGCACGCGTTCAGCGCAAAAAGCCCAAACACTAGTCTGTTTTCTTCCTCCCCACCGATGGCCCATTATCTTTGCTTCCTCCCAGCCCATACGAGAATTGTTAGTCGGCCTGATCGCTCGCACGAAAATACAGAGCGATCCATCAGGAGTTCAGGACCGTCCCACGCACGCAGAGAACTGCCGCATCGCCTCCCAAAATTCCGATCTCGCAAGCAGGGGCGCACGGACGCCGCGGCAGGCAGAGGCGGACCACGGACGCCGGGCGGCGGCGCGGCCGCACAGTTCAGGCGCCCGGCCTGCTGCGTGCGATTGTCCGACTGAACGTCTTGCGTCGACATCGTCATTTTCTTCTGTCATTCTTCAGACATTCAGACTTCGGTACTTCTTCCGCAGTTCCACTCTCTAGCAACACAAATCTTCAATTTTTCCTTCTAAACAGTACGGATGTACAAGGGTTTTAATCTGGCTAATTGGCTTCTTATTTCGGTATAGGATTCTTAGACTGAATTCATAAGCAAGGACTGAATTCTTAGACTTGTTTAAGAGTTGCGACCACATATTTCAGCACAATATAAGGTATTGTGATTTAAGACTTGTTTGTCACGATTCATAAGGATGAACTGTTACTGTAAAGATGACAGTCATTTAGGGTTATTCAGTATAATACATGCATATTATTTGCAAATTGTGACATGATTTTGCAATTGACAATGAGTATACTTGTAAAATAAGTACTCTCAAACTTGAGTGATTTTTATGAGTATATAATATATAGTTTAGAAGACCTGCCACATCAATGCGGCAATATGTCTATACAGTTTAGAACATTCTTTATGAACAAATTTTAGTTATATATGTTGATCAATTTTTTATTTTATATAGTTTAGAACTAGTACAATATGTTCCTATAATCGGTTATATGCGCCAAAAGAAAGGATATAGGAGTCGAAAAAGAGTTTTTAAAATTTGAATACACAACCTTCAATTCCTGGGCCTGCCCCTGACTGCATAATCAACAATGCCATTACAAGCAGCAAGGAAATTACCATGAGTGATGAGTCGCACCGCCCAGCCCTCCGGAGTCTCAAGCACTGTTATTTGTTACACTGCTTCCTCGTTGCTCGAATGCTATTGGCATGCATGGAGCAGCTAGCTAGTAGTGGCATCTCTTCAACACCAGAGATTGGCAATTACATGAGGAGGTTGCGTCCAGCAGGTTTATTAGTAAGTGTTGAATGACGATGACATGTGGGACCTTGCTCGATGGAGTAGTACCATGTGGCTGTGAGAGAACTTATATAATATGCCTTGCCCAAGTGAATGCATTGCTTCGGTGTTTTGACTCACTCGATCCACTCCTTGTCACCAAGTAGTAGAATTCACATGTCCTGCACATCTTCCTGAGCTTTGCATTCTAGGCGGCTAGCCTCCTCCTCCTCCTCCTTGATTATACCGCATGCTCGATCCGATTGAAGAATATGAAAGAACGAATAGGGTATCTAAGTGAGGAGTTCCTAAACATGGAAGTGGCCCTTGCAAGGAGTGTCCGGCGTGTTATCAACTCGCTTGACCAGCATGTCGAAATCCTGGGCAGTGTTATGTCGGTGTTTCTTTCCAGGGGAGAACCACTTTGAGTTGTAGGCATGTGAAGCATGGGGAAAAGCAAGAGGGACCAGGAGCGGCTCCCAAACATGTATTGTCTATTCTTGTACTGCTGAAGATGTCGGAACAACCTCAAATCTTCTTGGTCAGGGTCGACTTTCACAAGTGACTGCTTCCAGCTTCTTGCAGTTTCCTTCATCGACCCTTCACTAACGTAATCTGTTGAGAGTATAACAAGCTCGTGATCCACTCCAAGCTGACAACAAAACGCATGTTAGTGATACTCCAACTAAAGAAAAAAAAAGAGAGAGAGTTGTACATTTGTTCCAGCAAGACAGTGCTCTCCTGTTCCTTCGTTAATTAAAAAAAGATCGCCTCGTACATAATTCAGTTTTATAGTGTGCACTGTTGTTAAATAAACCAAGGGAAAGGTGTGGTGGCACCCGGGACTCCCGGCACCCCCTTATCAGACCGTACACTCACTCTGAGATTCGAGCTGGGGTCTGTCTAGGATCAGATCATTTGCAGCACCCTGCCAGCTTTATGTGCAGCACCCTGCCAGCTTTGTCAGCCCATTTGCCTCACAGCGGAGAAGTTTGGCGAGCAGTAGATGCTTTTCTATGACTAGCCTACCACCGATAGGCATGACAGTACAGGCACGGTTCTTGATGGGAAAGAAAGGGAAGGAGAGAGGGAGAGCATCGACATTTCTTGTCCCGGGATTTTGGTGCCTTTCACGTGTGAGAGAGGCCATGAGAGTGAGAGGAGAGGAGAGAGAGGATGATTTTGTGTGAGAAGAGGTGCTATGAAAGAAAGGAGAGAACTGGTGTGTGTCAGAGAAAAAAGAGCAGAGAGGGCTGATGCGAGAGAGAGAGAGAATGGAAAAAAAGGAGCAGAGAGGGGTGATGCGAGAGAGAGAGAGAGAAGGGAGAAAGGTAGTGTGTGATCTGTAGTCAATGGGCTCATCAGGAAATGACAGGTGCTGTGGAATCTCCCTACTAATGTAGGGTGCCCTACGAGAAGCCTAGCTCTCGCTGTTACTATTCAAGTAGGCCTGCAAAACCAAACAGCACTGCAGTCCATGGCACAGATCGCTGTGTGCGCGAACGGGAGTCTGGACACCCGTGTCCTAAAAGGCTGTTCTCATAAACCAATGGACGTACAAGGAAAAACGCCACCTAAACTAAGGAGTAGAGTAATACATTTGATAAGCAAAAGCAACGCAAAAGCTAAGTTGGCATAATGCTATATCCGTCAGGGCCAAGTTGAATATCCAGTTATCCCTGCCCTGTCCAAAAACTAAGGCCCATCAGGGCAGTGCAACCCAACCCGTATATAGCATAGCCGATGAGCTAACTACAAGATAATCATATACCATTACAAGCTACTCCTCAATTTGGCAAGAGGAGTAATGATATCCATAAGCAGCAAACACAGCCTGCCTGACTGAGTTACTCGCTCTCTCAGGAATAATTCAGAAAAAAAAATTCATTGGTGATGAACCGAGTGGACCCTCTGCTGTTGCTCTGGCTGTGACGGGAACGGACCGATACGCCTTTCTCCTTCCTTCGATCTCCCGGTATAAGCGCACCGTGTGCGATTCTAGCAAGTAGACCTGCAAACTCCCCGAAGCACCAGCTAGGATTGAATGCCTTGTACGAGTATGGGACACGGCAGTATAGGAGCAAATGAAGTAGGGATGGTACTACCTCGTGTACTCAAATGGCGTACCGGACTGTTCCATGGAGCATCCATGCATGAGGTCTTCTCCGCATCAGGGCCTCAAGCTCAGAGGAGTACTTCCTTGACGATTTCACCAACTGGATTTTGATCAGCATAATTAACCAAGAACTGAATGCCATTTTGTACAAAAGAGGAGGAACGATCTCTAGGATACGCTTCGTTGCAAAAGGTTTTACACTTCTTCTTTTTCCAAGAATGAGGATAACGCGCAGCCTCTGCATTCATTAATGCACACAACGATTTTTATTATATTATTCAACAGAACCCGACAAAACAAATATATGGATCACCCAAAGCCATCTATTTGGCAACCGTAGTGGCCCACCTACAAACTGGATGATGTAATCCGACCTCACATCAACACACATCACCGCCTGCCGGCATGAAGAGAGCACCAACCGGACTAGCAGACACACAGCACATGCGAACGCTCTAGAATCCGCCGCCGCCATCTCCCGTTGTCCCATCATCAGGTGGAAACAATGCAGTGACCTGGTTATGCCTTTCTGCCGTCGACACCACCACAACGCCAGACAGCGCCATCCTCCTGCCCGCATCCATCAACACGTACCCAACGCCGAGAATCCTCTGCGCCTCGTCGTCGAGACTTCTTGTCTCCAATGCAAAAGATGCAACACCGCTCCACTTTTGAGCACCACCAGGTAGTACGTGCTCCAAAACGATGCCTCAAAGAGGGACCACGACACCGAAGGTGCCGTCATCGTCCGATCTTGGAGACCCAGATCTAGGGTTTTCCCTGGAGCAGACAGAGCTAGGTGACGCAGAATGCAATAATGATGCCTCTTTTTTTTGCGGGGGCAATAACGATGCCTCGACAAGGAAATGACGTAAAAACTCCGCCATCCGTGCCATGACTAAAGTCTAACACGGTTTTCCCCGACAGTCACGCCATCTCGACCCTACAGCTGACTGGATACACACCGAGAGGGCGAACGTAGTCGCCGGACTGCTGGTAGAGGGCCTCCAGTTGCCCATCACCGACAAAAAGGTTTTACAGTTGGAGAGACAAACATGAGATCACAAAGTTTAAATATAATTCTTTCTCTAATCCTAACTGTCTAATATTAGTAAGTTGTCTGACTAGTATAGGCAGCTGTTGGTGAGATTCATCGGGAGCCAGTGCGAGTTTGAAAAGGAACTACTAATAATTTTGAGATGCTTGCAAAGTGTTTTACAGGGATTATTAGACATTCGAATAAAATAATAAAAATACAAGTGCTTAAGGGCAGAGATTATATCCACATCATTAAGCACTAATATAAAGGTTGCTAGTTATAATGCTAACAAATGCACTGAAATCTTTAAATATCCAACGGTCCACATAGCACTCACTCAGCTATTTGTGGTCTACGATACAAATACATCTTTGTTTGTGAATGATAACTATAACTAAGCTCAACAAGTTTCGCCCAGCTCCGGCGAGGGAGGGGCGATGACGGTGGCTCGTGTTCGGCTCGCTTCAGTGCTTGTAATTGTCGCTAGGTGGTCTACGGAGCTGGATGTAACTTTTGTTATTTCTAGTGTTCATTGTACTGCCATAATTGAAGATTATAGATCAAAAGTTTTCTTGTAAAAAATAGAACTAAGCTGAGTATAGTAACAATTTTCCAATCACGAGACACTGGCATAAAAAATTGTACTAGTTTAATTGATGGCATTGAAGGCCCACCGAAACCTTTCTCCAAGCACTTGGTGAATATGGCTTTGCAAAAAAAAATGGTTTTTCCTTCAAACCCTCCGCAGATCTTCTACAAAATTCAGAGATCTAAGATGCAGGCTGGAAAATGGCACAGGTATATCATGATGCAAGAAGAGGAATATTTATGGGAAGCAACGTCAAAGCAGGAGATGAATATGTAGGTGAAGAAGTGCAAGTATCTCAAAAAAGAGAGGAAAATAGAACTAGCATGTGATGCAATAATGAGAACAAAAAAGAAGAAGGCTAGTAGGACGGAGAGTTTAGAAAGAGGTGTGAGGAAAATCTACTAGGTAGGAATCATAGGAGTGGTGTGATGAGTTAATTATTGTAGGGATGCATTTCTGTCATATATGCTCAGCTTGCACATGCAAATAGTACAATCCCATCTATCTCAGTCTCACCTGTCATCAATCCTCAACAAACATCAATGAAACCTGAAGCTTGCAACTGCCTGTCAGGTACTGTTCTGTTTTGCTAGACGATGCCATTATGCCATGCATTTCTACAGCAGTGATGCTCCATTACTTTGTGTTAATGGGTCACCAACTGTCACAATACAATGGTGCTAGCTATATGATAGATTTTTTAAGGGCATCCATTCCTATTATAAGAAGAATGTGACCTTGAGTTCCTCTGGCATGGGATTTGACGCGCCGAGCTTGTGGATGAGGGCTTCGCGCCCAAGGGTAGTGGGGATACGTCATGGAGGAGGAGAATTATTTTATGTTAACCAATTGGTTGCTGGATATTATATGGTCATAAGTGCGCTAAGTTGTTCGATCTTGCTGGGCTATTCAACAGAACCTGACAAACAAATACATGGATCAACCTAAAGCCACCTTCCTACAAACCATAGTCGCAACACCTACAAATTTGATGATGTGCCCCGACCTCGCATCAACACACACCGTCGCCCGTCGGCAAGCCGAGAGCACCAACCGGACTAGTAGACACTCAGCGCGCAACGCATGCGAGCGCTCAAGAATCCACCACCAACAACTCCCACTATTCAATCTTCAGGTAGGGACAATGTATTGACCTTCATAGGCCTCTCTTCTGTCGATGCCACCACGACGCCAGATAACGTAATTCTTATGCATGCGTCCATCAGCACGCGTCCAACGCCGAGACTCCGCTCTACCACGCCATCGAGACTCACCATCGTCGACGCGGCAGATGCAACACCGCTCCACCTCTGGGCCCCACCAGTCAGCACCTGCTCCAAAATGATGCCCCCGAGAGGGACAACGACACCGAAGGCACCGTCATCGTCCAATCCGGGAGACCCATTTCTAGGGTTTCCCTTGAGCAGCCAGAGCTAGGTGAGGCAGACTGCAACAACGATGCCATCTTATATTTACTAATTGGAAGCACCATACGAGACGCCACGTTAATCGTAGAAAGTAAAAAATTTCATCCGTCCAATTAATATATAATTTGTTTCTAGCCATTGGATGAAATAGCAGATGTGCGCCCGTTGGTCTCTTCCTTCTACGGTTGTAAAGAAAGAAAAAAATCTGCAGGAGACGTGCTACCCTGGGACTTCCTACATCGGTTGAAAAGAAAAAAAAAACTGCAGCCATATATCTGTAGTTCCTTCAAACGTTTACAAAAGAGTTGGCATCGGCCTAAGAGTCCTTACGTGTTACACCAGGAAACATAAATGTAAGCTCACTGAACATTTTTTTTCTATAAACGTAGTGATGAAGTTACCCATGCATGCGTGACAGAACTAGGTAAGTATATTGTACGTACATGCATCTAGGAATGTGACCTATTATTTCTTATCCAAAAATCACCATGCACACAATCACAGCGCGTATATGTGTCTACTATATAAATCATGCATGTACGTATATCACACTTAAATATATATTTATGAACCTATATAAGACATGAATAGTGTTTTCATACAATATTAAAAATCCCAGTGTCCAACAAGTTCTAAATCTATGTCGCAAACACATGTAACAAAAATCCTAAAATATATTTTTAAAAATTCAAAATTACTACACTGTGTGCATTAGAGATCCGTTGATTTCAGAAGTGAGGCATGTAGACAAACTTTCATATTTAAGACATTTATGGATAAATGCAGGACAATGAAGAGCACTTAAGTAAGTAAATAATTTGATTATTTGTAGCCAAAGAAACCATTGTTATTACTTTCCCCGATGAATCAGTTCGGATCAAGGATCAATTTCCAAAAATGTGCAAACCAACTTTCAAAATCCTTTAGGTGGGCATCCAATAATTTATGGAACTTTTAGAATAGAGAAGGGAGAGCTTCTAGAAATTTACATGTCAGTTCGGAAAAATAAATCAAGCTTCTAATTTTAATATTGAAATTTTAAAGTATAACAATGGCCTCTAGAACGGTGCGATCTAAGTGGAAAAAAAATTGACCAGAAAACAAAAAAAGTTGGGAACTTATTGGAAAGACGAATAAGGCATCCAGAAGTTCAACTACAATCTTCAATAAGTTCAATTATTTTTCAAACATTTTAAAGTACAAGGATAAGCTTGAACTAAGCCATGTCTCATTATGAGGCATGCGACTCAGTGGCATGTTGAAATGATGAGCCTTGACTGGTGGTGGCGACGATGAGTTACATAAGTTTATAGATTTGTGTGCATGTGGATATGCACGTGTGACACGTAGAGACAGAGAGAAAGAGAGAGACAGAGAGAGAGAGACCGTGTAGGCAGAACTAAAAATGATCGACTTTGACTAACTCCTCCGAAAATGGTGGTACCTCATCTATATTTTTTGGAATATTTTAATCATACATACCATGTAGGTGCAAGCAGTAAATGTGTCAGTAGTAACCAGTAGAGTATAAAATAAAAAAGTTGCAACACTATCGAAATTATATGATATATGTACAATAATGTTAAATAGAAAACACATTTTCAATCAATTCAGTAATTACAAAAGTTACCAGTTCAATATATAATGCCACCAATTTTTGTTGTGGTAAAATGCTTAATACAACTTTTTTTAAAAATATATAAGATGATCGATGATGTTTTGAGCATAATAGGAAGTAGGGAAATACAAACTGTTATACACTATGAAAATAATTAGTAAATGATATTTGTAAATATGTTGTACTTTTCTTTCTACATGATTAAAGCAAAACAATACTTATATAAACTTCCTTTGTAGAATATTAAAATTTCCAAAAATTGCTAGCCCGTGCAGTAGCACGGGTTGATGACTAGTGACAAGGAAACGACTTAAAAACGACGCCGGGGCATAAGTTGACTTTGGTTGGCCAGTTAAATCTAGATCTCTACATAATGGTAATCTAGAAATAGCTCTTAGATGACTCATATGAAGTGCATGGTAGCTTGGAAATGGAATTAAAAACCTCCTAGATGTCTAATATGATTCCAGTTGTATCATTACTGCAGTCTGCTCAAGTCAGATCTGTCAGTCATATAATCGCAAGAATAAATAATGTGCACTGATTATAATCCATGTGCATCAATAGTCCTAAGCGGATTTGATGCTTATCAAGTTCTTGGAATTATAATAAGGTCCTCAAGAAACCATACATGTTACCTTCTGAACAACACATAAAGAGTCTGGATGGTGGCAGCCTCCTTGTTACAATTCCACTGGGGTCTCCAAAGTTTGGAAAGTTAACGCAAG
This sequence comes from Aegilops longissima, assembly GCA_021605205.1. Classification (NCBI taxonomy): domain Eukaryota; kingdom Viridiplantae; phylum Streptophyta; class Magnoliopsida; order Poales; family Poaceae; genus Aegilops; species Aegilops longissima. The sequence goes on along the minus strand of JAHIAM010000025.1, from coordinate 457,387 downwards.
AGATAATTCGACATTTGGGGCTAGACAATTCTACTTTGGCTGCTACGCTGCCATCATCTGTGTTACTTTTTTTTTTTTGGCGGGATCTGTGTTACTTCTTTTTTTTTGGCGGGGATCTGTGTTACTTCTGTCCATTTGGGACTCTGAAGTTCATGGAAGGATAGTTCTCTGACACAAAGCAGGGCAAACACTTGTCGGAACCCTTCTTGAGAATGTATTATAATCTTCGTGGAATCCCACCCTGTTCCTCAAAAGAGGGTTTTCATGGTACCCTATACTGCTACTGGTGAGGGAGCAGTATATGTGTGATCCCACCGCTCACTTCTAGAGGGAGTACAGACACTTCTGGCTCAAAAAACTTGACGGTGAAAGCTTTTATGGATCACAAAGGGAATTGGTCTGGTGGACCAATATTTTCGAATGCATCGCGCACGCCGATGAAAGCGGCGGTGACAACAAGGAAACAGGCAGATTGAGCCCTTCACGGGTGAGCGTTACAGCACATGACGTGGTCGGTGGTCGTGGACCTCACAGCAAAGGCAGATGAGCCACTCCATGTCCCGCAAGTTGTGGCCGAAGTAGAGGGTGATCCAGGCCACAAAGAGATCAAGGAAGGTGAGCGGTAGTAAAATATATAAAGAAAGGCGACCATGAGTGTGTGATGGTATGGTTAGTACAAAATAGGCGAGGCTCCGCCGCACCCTGACACTCTCCATGCCGTAGCTCTCCGTGCGCGAAAAGACATTCTCGTTGTGCACATCCTGAACTCGTCATCGAGCTCCTGTACAAGAAACAACAACTCGTGTGTGGCAAGGAGACCGGGCAGACATGCTTGCTGGTGCTCCTTGGCAGCATTGCAAAAACTCACGAATAAACTAAGGAAGATAAAGATATTACAAGAAAGTGATTCTTGTTCCCAGTGAGCAATAAAATATCTTATTTAAAATATTGTGGGTAGAACGAAAACATCACAAAGTAAATGCAAATAAGAGATGGTTAACTAAATTTAATTTTCACTTATCTCGTTGGACAAAATGGCAATCCGAGAAACAGGGCGTGATCATCCAAACACTTAAATGCTGAAGAACATGAACTGAGATACATCATACATGCAACACCTCGATGTAATTGTTTTCTTAGATTTCACTCAACTAAAAGTGCTGGTTTTATTATCTTTACCACATATTGGTCAGGGTTAAAACATTGTAAACGAAATCCAATCCTTATATATTAACTCAATCTGTGATGGTAGAGGAACATTTAGATATTGACTGCGGGCTTCGCGTTCTATCAGAATACAGAAAGCCTAGTCCTACTAATACCATGGCACAGGTAGCTATGACATCACACAAGCTCGAAGATCTGAACATAATGGAGTGACACAGCATGCATAGTCTATCTGTCATACTAGCAAAGACACGATTAAAAAAGTCGAAAATCTGACAAGGTCTCGTCCTCTCAGGGTCACTAATCTTGTTAATATTACCCTACCCTTTTGGGGCTTTTGATGTGATTGACGAGATAATTATTCCGATGATTGAGTTCCTGATTATTCCAGGTGAATTATGCGTGCATCATTTCTAGGTTGTCATCTTTGGTGATGGAATGGTCCAACACTTGATAATCCAAGATGGTGGCATCCTCCAGCTCCATGTATATGTGATTGCCTTCCTCTGAGCTCATCTTTAATATTACTGCATACATCGCCCTGCAGTCTCGAGAATAAATTGAAGATTCAACACATGGACACAATGTCTTGTAGTACTAGCAGAACACCTGATGCGGTGGTAATCATGTAGCTTCGTTCCTGGCTGCTTCTCAATTCTAACTAGCTCCATAATGTGCATGGAGAGATCCAAAGGACATGCTACTATTAACTAAGACTCTTAGTTGCTCTCTTGTAGCTTCTTGCAACTACTCTATCATTTGTAATTTATAAGGTGAACTACTACTTCCCAGGATTCATTTGTGTGCATGGCAGACCATGTTACTCTGAGAAGTTATGAGGAATTGATGCTTGGTCGTTTGAGTTTTTTCAATGCTGGTGGAAAAGTACGTCAGCCAAACACAAGGTTGTCGCTCTTCTAGATAGATACATGCTGAAAAGTATAAGACTAATGATATTCCTCCGATCCAAATTGATTACACACACTTAGTACAACTTTGTACTAAAGTTGTACTAAGTGCGTGTCAATTAATTAGGATCGGCCTGAGTAGCATAATTAAGAAGATATTTTTTTGACGAAATGCTGGCTGTGTAGATTTCCATTGAATCAAGTAGTAGGAGAAGAAAGTTGTTACAGACATTACATCAAGTGTCGGTTTACAAAGGCAGTACCCCACCACAGCACCATGGGGCGTACCCGAAAAACTCCTCTAATCTAATATACTAGCCCGGCATTTGAAAAAAAAATACTAGTCCAGCTATCTTTCTCTATGAATCATCAACGCCAACTATATCGTTGATGGCGCGTGTTGCCGCGCCGGTCTGTTTTGATTGTTTTGATAGTGTTAGAGATTTATGTAAAAAAAAATGTAGTTCTTGTTTGTTTTGAAATGAGAGGGTGCCGATGGAAGTTCCATCGAGTCTCCCTTGGCTTGGTTGTGACCCTTATTTGTTTTGAATTGCATATGGAACCCAGCACAAACCATAACGGCCTCATCCATTCAACCAATAGAATGGTATGAATTTATCTTTAGGATTAAATTGACACAAAGAAAAATACATTGGTATGAATTTATCTTCAGTACTAAATTAACAAGGAGGCAAAATTAAATGGGCGTTATAGGAAGACGAATTCTTGCATTGCCTTCGGCATAGTTGTGACGAAAATATGTAGTTTTCCAACTAATGAATCAAATATGTATAGTTGGAGTTTATTCTAAGTGAGAATGTATGCCATTTGAATTAGCCTGTAGATGACCATTGTCTATAGGTGCTTCTGCAGTGTTGGTGTTGTGATGTGGAGTGTTTGTAGTGCTAAGCTATTGGCAACGTTTCAGGTATACGGCAACACGGCTGTGTATTACACCAAGATGGGTGCCATGCCTGAAGTACTGAAGGATACCAAGAAGTACATCGAGCTAGATCCCACATTCTACAAGGGGTACACAAGGAAGGCTGCAATCATGTTTGTCTCTAAAGAGTGTGACAAAGCAATGGAACGAGCGTGCCTGAGTGGTATGTCTATTCCTGCAACCCCTTTCTTCTGCTTATTTTTCCATTGCCATACTTTACATTCTGTTCTATTTAGCATGAAACACAGACCTGCTGTTAGGGCATCGTTAAAAGTGGTTATTGTTTCAACAATGCATGTAGTGCCTTGGCTCATTAATGCTTGCCTTCTACCATACATTTAAGCTGATACATTTGTTCATGTCTACGTCTTGGTGCAAAAACAAATATTGTGTTTGCCCTATCAATAATAATAGCTCGAATAAGTCCAGATATATACAACCTGAAAAGGCTTTGCATGCGTTTATTTACTGAACATTACAAATTCAAATTAGATTTTCAAATTCTTTACACCACAGCTGCCAACAGCATGTTTCAGTGCACATGTGTGCTAGCTAATGGGCTTAAAATCAATAAGGCGAGGGCCTCGGTTTACTGGGCCGCCCGATTTATCAACACAGGCAGATGTTGACGCCTTAACCCTATCCATCCACCCTCCACAACAACAACCGCCCTTGACTCGCTCACCAACCATAGCTCCTCCGCAACGAACAGCCGATTGCATCCGTGAGATCTGCCCCCACACCCCAGCTCAAAGATTTGGCTGCTGCCTCAACAAATCGCACCCCCAGGTTAGCTCTTCCTAGAATCTCACTTCAATCCCTTCAAAGCAAACCCTAGGCATTATTCCTATTCTGTAACGGTGGTCTTACCGAAGGCATGAACAGAACAAACAACATTCTACTGTTTGGATCCAACTACACAAGTATGTTTTTTTAGTTCAGCCAAACAGTTTATCATAAGAGAACAGCATTATTCAGTCAAATTGAACGAAAAAAGGTTTATTTGTTACGTTTGCTACAGAATCAGATTTGATGAATACTATAGAATCAGGAACAATTTGTTTTTTCTACTAGCAGCACCGACCAAACACCTTCACCTCTTAATTCTGGGTTTTCTTGTTGCTTGACCAAACCTACAAGCTGAGCAATTTTAAGGTCCTGGTGTTTCCTCTGCAGATAGGTACACAACACATATAATTTGGTTACTCTGATAATTGTATGTCTTTCTAGAGATTCATACACACACAAGCAGATACAAAATCACGGACTAGAATTGATGACAATATATTCTTCCTTGTATCATTTAACAGCTGCAACCGAAAAAGTGAAGATTCCAGCAAATGTGCTTCTGGACACTATGATGCACCAACCTGGCCTCCCAAATGCAGTTTACACAACACAAAAGAGGCGGGCGACCAGTCTTGATGCAACAGTTCACTTCTATGGATGTAAGCAGCAACTGGACAACCGACTTCCACAAAAACGAATATCCATCCATGTGTATGACAAACTCAAAGAAGCTGAAGATCAACTAGCAACTGAGGCTCTCAAGTGCATACAAGGCTCTTACGGAAAAGTTCTACAAGACATAAACTATGACAAGGCACAGCTAGCTCAACAAAAATGTCAGACTCTGGAGCATCAGCAAAAAGAAAAGGACGGAATAATCGAATATTTTAGCAGAAGCTGGTGTAATAGCCTTAGTGGCGATTGCGTGGCAGCAAAGGAACTTTATCCCATAATAGATACAAACTTCACAGCTGGCTGAACATCCAAAGACAACAATCTCAATCATGTTTTATCACAGGTAACATATGTTGCTAACCGTCTTAGCGATACAACAACACAGTCTGAATATGATCTCCAGTAAACAAACCAATATTATTGGAGCCTGGACGATGATATCAAAGGAATTTATGCTCTGAGCAATGCAGGCCACGAAGAATAGGAATTATGAAGAGTTGCCTCAAAGAAGTCGTTCTAAACATCCAGTGATACATCTGTCTAACGTATCTCTGCCTATCTACATGCCTTGCTCATAAGATTGTAAATGATCGCTTGTAAGCTTCTTACAAAACATTTATCATGAGCAACCATCTATCTATCATCAATCCATACTTACTTCCATATGTTTCATTTTGTGTCTACATATTTTGATGCACACTCTTTCAGTAGTTGCCTTGCTCTCGCCTTTGCACCATCGGTAAACGCGTCATCTAGTGTAATATAATCTTCGTGGAATCCCACCCTTTTCCTCAAAAGAGGGTTTTTACGGTACACTATACTACTACTGGTGAGGGAGCAGTATATGTGCGATCCCACCGTTCATTTGTAGAGGTAGTACAGACACTTCTCATTCAAAAAACTCGACGGTGAATGCTTTTATTGTTCACACTGGTGGGCCAATATTTTGGAATGTACCATGCACACCAATGACGGCGGCAGTGACGACGAGGAAACAGGCAGATTGAGCCCTTCCTGGGTGAGCATTACAACACATGACATGGTCGGTGATCGTTGACCTCACAGCGAAGGCAGATGAGCAGCTCCATGCCCCGCAAGCTGCGGCCGAAGTAGAGGGTGATCCAGGCGACAAAGAGATCAAGGAAGGCGAGCGGTAGTAAAATAAAGAAAGGCGACCATGAGTGTGTGATGGTATGGTTAGCAAATAATAGGCGAGGCTCCGCTGCACCCCGACACTCTCCAAGTCGTAGCTCTCCGTGCGCGAAAAGACATTCTCGTCGTGCACATCCTGAACTCGTCGTCGAGGATGGTAAGCTCGTCCGTGGCAAACGGTGGTTTGACATGTGCAGTTGCCGTTAATCTTGCAACACAATAAGCGCGATGCTAGGGTGCTCAACCATATAGGTGGCATAGACCCTTGTGGCCATAGGCCATCAGGATGGGGCGCATGGCGGATTAAGGGGATGCGGCCCGGGATGCGCTGTCCAAGAGGAGGCGAGTGTTCGGAGGCTTCTGCCGGAGATGCAGAGAATCACTGATTGAACAAGGAGAACAGATGGGTCGGGTCGATCCATCTCCCGAGCAGATCAGGTATATTGGTGGACGAGAGACACATGGTACTACCGATACTGTTGAACTATTTTGACCATTACAGATAGATTGCCAATGGACGGTCTGTATTCAATTGAGGGTACCATAAAAGAGCTCTCCTCAAATACCAGGACCTTGTTCAGAAGTAAAAAAGAAGATTGAAATACAAGAGAGCAATGACATAAAATAATTAATTAGGATGGCGAACTATGAGTAGGCTTCCCACACCCAGTCCTGCAGTTACCTTTCATAACTCATAAGTAGGTAGAAGTGGAACTAGCACTGGCCAATACATCCCTATACGGCATTTCCATTCAACCACTCCAGGCCTTTCCCCATAGAATGCCTGTCTATCCCAGCTAGAAGTACATTGATCTAGGACAAGTAATAGGATGCGAAAAATTAATCCAGAATAGATTGTAAGATGATACCTTGTAGCCTTCCAGGCTCGTTCAATCTCAAAGGCTGGTGCTTTAGAAAGTTCCCTGATCTAGGAAATTTTGTTAAGGATGTGTCTTTGATGGAAGTATGTCGTCTAGTTTCCTCTGCTGTACCTGGTTGCTTTGTGCTCACTCTCTGCTGGTTGTTTCTCATCCAAAAAAATGAGCCTGTGCTGCCCCAACAACCAATTAGACCGAATCTGCAGGGCTGCCATCTTTGTCGAGGGGGTAAAGAACACCTCCTGAAATTCTTCAGGCACATCCTCCGGTGCCTACAGGTCGCCGCCTCCTGCTTGCCACATCATATATTGGTCCAAGATCCGCTGAAAGGAATTATGATCCTACTCCTCTTGGGGCAGCGGTGGCAAAAGAAGGGGCACTATCAAATTACCTCTGCCATAGGTTATGTTTTGAGATGACGATGTTTATAAGCTGCATCGATCAAGCGTCAGTCAGCATGTAGGCATGCGACCTGACTGTATGAGATTACCCAAACTATTTTGCAATGTTGTTTTGAAATAAATGTTCCATCTCTCGGACCTGCCATGTTCTGAGTAAACCAAAAGCGGAAAACATGTACTGGATCATCACGTAACCAAGAGTTAGTGTTCTTGCTTTTTCCGACATCTTAACTTATTTCATGGTTTAGAAAAATGTGAATATTTGGGCTATCTTGTGCTTCTACTTGTTTGCACTGAGTGTCCATGTTATCCGAAGTTTGAAACCTCTTTAGAAACTATTTAATACAGACGAATAATGATCATTCTACTGCTCATAGTATATTCTCTGTAAAAAGAACCAGAAGCTTGTTCCTAAAATTAGACTATGATCAGTTTGTTTGAAAAAAGAATTGTTCACCATTGTTTTCCCATCTCAAATTACTGCTCCAATGATCTGTACGATCGATCTGACCTAACATGAAAACTAGTGAATACTACTACACTTTGATGTGATCTAGCAAAGACAAGTTTGACCTTCTGAGCCAAAGTCACTGCAGGAGCCTGCTGACAAGAGCCAATGTTCAGTTTTCGACACCATCTCCGGGCTTTTTGTCGCACTTGTATCTGAAATGTTTTATCACATTTTGTTACATCGATGTCATTCAGTTGTATGAGACAATTGCTATTACGAAATTTAGTTATTTGTGAACAGTTATGGGTTCTTCTATGCAAACGACAGTTATGTAGCCCATGTCGTTGATTCACACTCTTGTTTAGGCTGTAGTACTCCAAAAGCAGACCCCCCAGGTGATCGGTAGTAGGACGATCAACACCAGGGTTGTGGTTATCTCAATCTCCCCTGGTAATTTTCATTCTCCCTCCCCACTTATATCAAAACACAAGAGGATTACAAGGGAGAAGCTGGGGATAACTCTGGTGATTTCTTTCACTACCAGAATAACAGCCTCTGCCGACGGCCCCTGTCGGCATAGATGGAGATATCCCGACGGCCTAGGTCTAGCCATAGGCATAGACAAGCCGTCGGCATATATCCTTCTACGGCGACGGAGGCCATCGGCATAGATCGGCTGTCGGCACCGATGGCTATATGCCTACGGTGGTCATCGGCATAGGAAGGGTCGTCGGCATATCTGTGGGCCCGGCTAGTCAGGCGGCGATGGCCGTTTGACGGCGTGAGGCCAGAGCTAACAGGGGCCGTCGGCATAGCTATGCCGACGGCAAGACTGTCGGCATTGCTTTGCCGATGTCATCGACCGCGCGTGCTCTACCACGCCAACGATCCGAGCCCCTTGCCGTTCCGTCGGGTGCCTTAGGTATGCCGACGCCTTCCCGTCGGCATAGGCCTAGCTCATGGCGTCTGCCACGTCATCGATCCACGCCTATGCCACGCCATCGATCCAGGGCTCTGCCGATCCGTGGCCCACTACACCACGACACTACAAAGACGACATGCATCTGTTGGTATAAGTGAGTATCGCCGACACTTTTTTGGTCCCAAACTATACCGACACACAGTATATTAGTATTACATAAAGCTTGTGACATATTATCTGTCGCCAAAACTCATAAAAACACCAACAAAATTTCTGTCGGCAAATGAAGGCAGTACCGTCTGTTTATGTGTCGCTGATTCACGAAGACATAAAAAGTGTCGGCGTTTCTTGCTTCAGCCCATGTCCCAAATACATGGCGCGCAAGGAGAGCCATGCGGGCGCCATGCCAAACACCCGATTCGCACCAGACCAGCAAAAAAGAAAGAAAAAACACACCAGACCCCTCGCCCCCGACCTGTTCGATCCCCAATCTCACCTCTCTCTCTCTAACTCGCCACCCACACACCCTAACCCTAACCCGACCGCCGCCGTCCCCAACCTGCGCGCCTCCGCCGCAAATCACCCGGCGGTCCCCTCGCGCCACCACATGTCGGACCCCGGCCTCCCTTCCCTTAGTCCGCAGTAGCAGCAGCGCCGTCTTTGACGGAGGAGCACCGGCCGCCGCCGAGGAACAGCACCGCCGTCCGGCACCAAGGATCCGCCACGCGCCGGGACAGCAGCACCATACGCCGGAGGATCCGCCGCACCGACTGCTGTTGAGGAGCAGCCGCCATTCTTCTTCCTCCACCGCGACCCTGTCCTGCCCCCGCCTCCAGATCTCAACAAGTAAGATGCAGTTTTTCCTTACCCATCTTCTCGTATGTTGCTATATGGAGTCCATATTTTACTGTGAATGGTTTATAATCCGATGGTATGCCTTGTGTGATTATAATCGGTGGTTCCAGGTCTAGGCCATGGCATCGGTGGTGTGCGTTGTTCTGTTTTCTCATTGAATAGCAGTCGCTGCGTTGGATGGGAATTGCTACTGTAAGTCATCTCAGCGAGTAGTATTGACCCCTTAAAAAATGGAGTATCGACACATATGAAAAATTATTAGGCTGCAGATAGTATGGGATACATCAGTACATGGACATAAAAAAGTGAAGGATATACAAGATAGTGTTTGCTTATCTTTGTCAGGTTTTTTAGCTTTCTTTTTTAGTGGCTTCACAACATGTGCTTTTCCGCCATACTGTATCGCTGCAGAGACAATACTTGAAGGGATTGTGAAAAATAACTTGAAGCATGCCCATTAGTTAGTAGAGCATATATTTGCACTGCATCCATGACTTTATTAGTGTGTGTGTTCACTTCTTGGTCACTGCATCATGTGAAAAGAACTGGCGCTGCTACAATTTCTCAAAGAAAAGGAAGTTCATGTGAAGAACCATGGCGACACATGTGAGAAAAATATATTTGAGTCAATATATATACATATATAAATGGACGGAAGGAATGTTCATAAAGACTGTCTATTTGTTCTTTTTTGTGAGGGAAAGATGGTTTATTAGTTGTTAGTTTGAAAAAACTGTAAAGAAGGTAGTCTGCAGTAAATGTGTATAAAAAATATAGGTCAATGATATACTGTAATAATACCTCCTTGTTTTTGTCTATAACAGTTGATTAATTTTTTTGTGGGGGTTCCAAAAAACACTTCATGAGCTTCTTTTTGAATGGCTGAATAGATTAGTTATGTTTTAATCCGAAGTTCTAGCCAGGTGCAGTTGAATTGAATATTTTTGGCTCGCTGCTCACTCTTGATTTTTGCAATCTAAAATCCTTGGTCAGTGGCATGTTAATTAGAGAGCACAGGTTATGTTTTGCTCACTGAAATAGGAGAGGCACTGCACAAGACAGAAAAAGCACAAATGGCCAAGTACACTTGACGGAAGATTGATGAAACAAAGAGCACAGGTAAAAATTGAGACCAAAGGCACTGAGACTTGAGTAATAGTTCCAGTAAGCTCACAGTACTACTTCCACAACCCCGAATGGTAAATTTTAAAGGTCAAATGAAAGCATAGAAATTAACACAAATTGCTAGTTTAGGTCTTCAATGATTTCCGAACAGATTGAAAGTCCAAGCCTTGATGAATTGACAGTCCACACATGTTTTGTGAAGTATTTCAAACGAATTGCAATTGAAATCTAAATGCAGCTACTGTAGATATATTTGTTGCTATTAGTACACATTTTTCCCTATCCAAGGTCTTCTACTATTTCAATACCCATCATATGTGAAACTCTGTGGTGATAAAAGAAACATATCTATAGTCTGTAATTTGTTCCTGAAAGTAAAACTTAACAATGTCAGGGAGTTGTGAAATGTACACTCTTGTTTGATCTAATTTCTGGATTCCCTTTCCTTGTACTTCTGAGAAAATAATTAAATTTTACATTAGGTATAGAACACAAAGACAACATTAGTTGCAACTTTTATTGAGGAAGAAACTCATTAGATCTATCTAGGTTGAACAAGTTTATGTCTAAACTGTCCTATTTATTCACAGATTTTGTCTGCTTGCTTCAAAACAGAAATGTGGCTTTTGCTTGCTGACAATTTCGGTTATGGTGTGGCTGTCTATTACTCAACATGATCTCATATCATATCATAGATTGCAGGAACATTATCTCAGCTATCGTTGATTTTAGAACATGTACCTTCAAGGAACATGTATGTTGCCTATCCTTTGCCTACTGAGCACACAAAGCAAATGTGTCTATACATTTATTTAAGTGAAACAACATGCTCCCATTTTTGGTCAATCGGTGGATCTGACTAATACATAACTTCATATATATTCATGTGTCATTTATCGTAATTCGAGTAAGCTGAAACTGATGGTCTCAGATGGTTTGTGTATTAACTTTGATCAGAACCTGCATCTACAAATACTGAGTAGCGGGTTGCCTTTTGTCCAGGAATTTGCAGCAGGTCTGATCCCTTGCCTGTGCTCTCCGCTCGTTCTCACTCCTTGGACTTCCCTTTGCTTATCACCATACATTTTATTCAGAGCGGTGTCAAGATGCATCTCCCCTGCCAAGATAACTTATACAACGGCAGCACCCCCCTCGGCCCTCTCGCTCGACCAAAACTCTCGAGGACACCCAAACCCTAGAGAGAAAACGATGTTGGTCTCCTACCCCTCCCGCCGCGCCCCTACCCGACAAATTAACTCTCTCGAGGCCACCCAAATTAACCCTTGAAGCATTGTGTCGAGGCGACCCCAAACCCTAGAGAGAAAACGGTGTTGGTCTCCTAACCCCTCCCGCCGCGCCCCTACCCGACAAATTAACTCTCTCGAGGCCACCCAAACTAAGATGATTCCTTATTGTGATTAGCTAGCTAGTTCTACGTTTTCCACTATATATATATATATATATATATATATATATATATATATATATATATATATATATATCCATCTGTGCCATGTTTGAATAATAATTGACATGTTGTAAATATTTGCAGAAACTACGGAGCACTCCCAGACGAAGAAATGAAGCGATGTTGGGGCACATAATCACACAAGGAAGTGATGAAGTTGCGTCATTTCTCAACGACACCGGACTGGGTGAAGAAGAGGGCTATGTTCATGATGGCTTCGACCCATTAATGCCGGTACAAGAAGAGGACTATGTTCATGATGGCTCCGGTGACACAATGGAGGTACAAGCAGAAGGAGACCGTGCTGACTGCTCCGGTGACCGAACCGAGTCCAGCCAGGTATATATATATTAGTTAAGACCGTGCTGACTAGTTAATTGATGCATCCATTGTTTTGGTATATGTACACCTATTAATTCTCTCGTCTTTCTTCCTTATAATTTCTAGCCCTCCGGATCGAGCACAACTTTGGTAAGGAGACGAGGCCCAAAAAAAAAGTTGAGCTCGGATGAAAAGTTTTAGATCATAGAAATCGCGCCCGACGGCGAACCGATTGAACCCATGTGGACAAGGAAGGCATTTTCTGCTCGGTGCGGGGTTCTTGTTAGGGACAAGATCCCGATCAGCATCCATCAATGGTATAAGCCTAAGGAGGAAGACCCTGAGGTGTCTTATGTCAATGATATGAAGAAAGAAGATCTTTGGACTGAGCTGAAGGCAAATTTAACCCTACCGCCAGAGGAGGATCCGAAGAAGCCAGTTAAAGAGCAATTAATCAAGTCTTGTGCTCTTAAGAACATAGCAACCCTAATGAGGAGGTGGAGGAAAGAGCTGAACCAGTTTGTCGAGAAAGATAAGACACCAGAATTCATCGGTAAATATGCGAAGATCAAAGATCACTGGCCCGCATTTGTGGCCTACAAGACATCGGAAAAGAGTAAGAAGATGCCGGCGACAAACAAGCAAAATGCTGCGAAGAAGAAGCTTCACCATCGCACGGGGTCAGGTGGCTACCTCAAAGCCCGGCCTAAGTGGTCCAAGGCTGAGCATGATCTGCTTGAAAAAGGGATGGAACCAGAGACAATGTACTGGCCAGACCTTCACCGGACTTGGTTCTTCGGGGATGGAGGAACCTTGGACCTCAGTGAGGAAGTGCCGTGGGACGGACGAGCAACTGCAAATACCAGTCGGAAGCTTCGACACTATATCGATGCAGCGCAGCGAGGGACGTTCCTTCCAAACAGGGAGAAGGACGAGCTCACAATGGCCCTTGGGAATCCTGAGCACCCTGGACGGACACGAGGCATGCCAGGCTCCCTTCCGGACGCAGGGGGTTACAAAACCCATGAGACGAGGAAGAAACTGGAGCAGGATCAACTGCAGGCGCTGCACGAAAGGGTAATGGGGCTAGAGGAACGAGAAGAGGAACGAGAAGCAGCAGATCGCAGCAAACGACCTGCCGAAGCTTCGCCCCAAGCTACCCCGCCATCTCGGTGGAGAAGCAGCGTGGCTTCCACCGAGCTGCTTAGCCGGAGCATGTTTTGACGGCTCCTGCCGCTATCCCGTCGATGGTATCACGGAGTCTCAAAGTTGCCACATTATGGCACGATGGATGACTTTGAAGGTCAAGGCGGTTGTTGGCCAAGTTTATCCTAGTGGACCCGCACAACTTATCACCGCCAGCCGATTCCGAAGGATATGCTAAGGTGATGGCGGATGAAATAACGGAGGGATTTGAGGACCTCCCGCTTGACCACCCTACCGGTGAAGGGGAGACTAGGCTGGGTTCTGCTCTGAAGACTCCATGCCGGTGGCGGAAGGAGCTCATCAACCTTCCGAACTGGACGCCTCCGCCTCCTCCTCCTCCTCCGGCGAGTCAGGGCACTCCGCCTCCTCCACCGCCTCCTCCTCCAGCGAGTGACGATCAGGGCACGCGTGGCGGCACTCCGCCTCCTTCTCCGCCTGCGTCGGCGCACCCGAGCAGCCAGCCTCCTCCTTCTCCGCCTTGTCAGTAAGGGCGGAAGAGACCCGCCGCCGCTCAGGCTGCTCCTGCGTGTCGTAGTCCTTCTCCTCCGCCTCGTAAGCAAGCAAAAAAGAAGACATCTGCTCCGTCTGCTCTGCCGGCGTCTAGCAGTATAGCCAAAGGCGGGAGGAAATACAGATACGGTCCTTCTCCGAAGACTCCAGAGAAGTTACCATACGAGAGACCGTGGAGGAAAACGCGAAGATCGCGCAGACCGAAGTGGATGACTGGTTTGCAGGGTTGAAAGCAAAGAGACGTCCACCTCCGAAGGAGAAGGTAGATCCGTGAAAGCGAAGCGCACTCTGGCTGCCCCGAGGAAACCGCAAAGTCTCCGCCGAGAACCAACTATGAGCGCATTACTGAACAGACATATCTCCAAGCGGAGCGGTCGGGAAGTACTGTCAGACATCAAAGAGCAAAAGAACGAGCAGCTAAGAAAAAAATTGACCAGCTCTGCGAACAAGCAAACCAATCGTGCCCCCCGCTCAATGTGTCTAGCGGCAACATCGTCGCTAATGTTCCGGGGATGGTGGCCGGTTATGGCAATCTAGAAGATTACCTGCCTGACGATGCACTTCCTGAATACATGAAGGTGGACGAACACAGATACGAGTACGGGAAGCCTCTCGTCAAAGATGAAAAATCTCTAACAACGATGATGCGAAGATTCCATACTTGGTACATGAAAACCTGCAGAGAGTCTGGGGGGACGAATTGTTTGTATCTGAACATTAAAGAGGAGCACGACCTCGTTGGAACTGATCTGTTGTGTGTTCCATTTAAGGAGTTCTTCGCGTTCTTCAATCAAAAGGCCATTGATAAATTAACGGTCTTTTGCTACTGCCTGTAAGTACTATTTCTGTCATTAAGTCTCTATATATAGTTCGTCTCTTTCATTGCATGTATTTATAATTAATTATCCTCAATATATTATGCAGATTGAAGATCGTCGAGTGCAAAAAAAATGAAATCTATGATATTGGGTTCATTAACACAAATATCATAGATGTATTTCTGGTTGAAAAGCACGTCAAAGAGGCGGATGACAACTTGCTACAATCGTTGATGAAAAATCAAAACAAAGATACCATACTCTCTCCTTATAACGGCAAGTGAGTGTTACTGATCGTTTGCATATTCTGTTTCCCTTATGACTTGAGCGAGGTTATAGTAATGTAATTGATGAGTTATGCATGCGTGCGCATGTTCCAGTATATTCTTCTGGAGATTAAGCTTGAGCGTGGACTAGTAACCGTCTTAGACTCGAGACGGAAAGATCCCAGCACCTATGCGGACATGACTGAAATGCTCAGCAAGTAAGTTCAATTAACCGATCATTATCGCACCATAGCGGCAACTTTTTGTTCATTTCCTAATATCTCAAGTAATAATAATTATTTTCTTTGTCTTGCAGGGTTTGGAAACAGTTCACCGCAAAAGCTCCGGGACTGCCAAGGAGCTGCGATATATATACCAAAGTAAGTACTACTGGCTAGCTAGTTGTGCGATCTCCGTTGATTCTATAGCTATACTTTCATCAATGTCATTTATAATGCTTCATTATCAGTTTGGTTGACCTCTATTTCTCGTAAAGTGCTTGTGGCAGGAACAAGGGAATGATTTTGTGGATATTACGCGCGAGTTCATCTACAACGCGACTTTGAAAAACAAGCGGGGCTACTCTCCAAGACAATTTGAAGTGCGTAAGCAATTAATAATATTCACGATTTCATTTTATTACACCATCATTTCTGTTGAGTTTCATTCATATATATGTATTAATTAACCCCCTTCTTCAAATTAGACGTGGCAGATGCGGAATGAACTCCTAGAACTAGATCGCATTAAAGCAATTCAAGAGGAATTGGCGGATTCTTTCTTGACCACGCCATCAATAAAGCCGGAGAATACCATACCGAAGTTGATTTCAAATGCTAGGGGACTGTAATTGAGAGATCTTATATATTGTACATGTATGTAGCCAGTAGCGTCGGACGTACATGATACGAAAACTTGTTTTAAATTGTTCGACCAATCTGTCGGAGAAGGAGAGGTCGATCGATCATTTCTCTCGGTATGCATGACGAACTTCTGTACTCGATGGTTCCCTTCATTTTCTTACTAGCTAGCGTGTCGAGGGCTATATGTATATAGTACGAAGCGTCGACCAAGCACGGACATAAGAGAGACACACTCTCTATTAATTAGCTAGCTAACACAATATATGAAACACCTAAATTAACCCCCAAAACCCCCACCCCCTTCAAAAAAACCCCAGCCACTGGAATGCTTGACGGGATGCCTTTTGGTCCCGGTTGGTGCCACCAACCGGGACCAAAGGCCCCCCTGCCTGGGCTCGGCGCACCGTCCACGTGGAGGACCATCTGTCCCGGTTCGTGTTAGAACCGGGACTAAAGGGGGGAGGTATTAGTAACGACCCATTAGTCCCGGTTCATGAATCGACTAAAGACCCTACGAACCGGGACTAATAGGTGTTTTTCTACTAGTGCCTAACTGAATTCTGCTTTGAAGTTTCGATGCACGATACTTGCTAGAATGCATATATGTTTAATTGCTGGCATTCTTAAACCCCACTTGTTGTTTCCTTCATCAACCCTTCACTCCCTCATTAATTTAGAGTATAACCAGCTTGGATAATGTCCGTCAGCGCCTAGAGGCGAAGGGGGCCATTGCTGAAAGCTCAGTTATTTCGCTTCAGTCATTCCTCACAGTCCCCGGTCTAAAAATTAAGTGCCAAAAGTCTGAAGGCTCTGTGCTTTCGCCTATGAGCTGTGCAGCCCAACCCATATATTGCAGAGGCTATGAGATAACCAGATGGTAATCAGGTACCAGTACAAGCTACTACTCCGTTTGGAAACATGAGTACTGACATGCATACGCCGATTATGTATATTTCAGCAGGTGACCAGTCTGATTTGACATCAGACGCAAGTAGCATAGCACTATTTGCTGGCTAACTGCTGGTGACCTGTCACTAGAAACACACCAGTTGTCATTACTCAGATTATAGGCATCTGTATTCGAAGATTACAATTGTATCGAAGAACTCTAATCGCTAGAAATTTTAGAGATTCTTTCTTGATGGGTGTCTATGCAACGTCAACATGCGCAATGCAGTACAGTAAACTCGATCTGTATCTTGCACATCCGCTTGCTCATTAGTCATCACCGACAATTTGGCTCTCTATCTCTGCAGTGTGATGTCATTGACCACGCATGATAGGCGAACGAATACAGTTATTTTGAATAATAGACCAGTGAGAACAATAAACTCGGATCAATGTCTGTTACTCACTATATTTAATTGACTTTGCTAGTGTTAGCAGCATCGATTACCTTGATTATTCAATCTATTCTAAAGAAGAACTGTCTAAATCTCATCAATGTCCATATCCTGTCAAAAGACTCGATCTCGACGACGAATCAGCAACTATACTTCATCTAACCAGATTTCACCGCAGTCAGTTGCACCTTTCTGTGCGTCAATATACGACGCTGAGCTATCCGTAACTGAGGTTCTTCACATCGTTCATAGTCATGTCTTCATTTAGACTGTTCACGTTTCCTAAATTTGTTACCAATCCTAGTGTAACATCAGGCTAGCTTATTGTATACAGAGCTTTAGACAGCATGCTCCATCTATGGCATCTTATGTATGTGCTTTATGAATTGGCACTGTTATCGCAGCATGTTACATAGATGTACATGACGCTATGCCATGGTAGCTACAAGGTTGACGAAGTATTAGCCAAACTACCAGTGAAATTCGGAGATGACATAATTTAGCATACTGAGCTTAACAGTTGCGAATGTCAATATCATGCAAAGAATTGATCCGACATATGTAACTGCGTACAGATGCTAAATTAAATATCTATGAAGTTACATGATTGTATGAAGCATCATGATAATGCATCGATATGTAGCAGAGAACTAGTCTATTTTAACTGAAAGTTGTCATAGTAGTCATACTATAACTATCTCAATCTTGAAGCAACTATCGGATGATACATGGAAGATCGAATTACTAAGTTCTGTAATCTTTAGACTTTGAAACGTATTAGATTTATGTTAAAAGACATGTGCATAGTTAGTCACTGCATTGGTATGCAATTAGTAGAATTAGCAGTTACACTAGCTAAGCGATGAAGCTCAGACGATGTTACATTGACTACCAATAACATGCAGTCTATACTTAGCTTCATACTATACAGTTATGAGTCTCAATGCATGACCTTGAATCATCGATTCATGCTGCTAATGAACTCATGGTTAATTGAAGATTGTAGTGTGGCTATGATAGCATGAGCATGCATGCATTTGCGATCATCTAATGATCGTATAACTTGCATTGCACTGCTATGATAATTGAACCATTCGCATGGCATCTAATGCAGAGTACATCTATCATTACAATAGTCATGTCGCTATCAGTCTCTATCACATACATATTTGCTAGTACGCAAATCAGTATCAGTACCTGAGAATCCAGTCGTAAGCATTATCTGATCTAGCATATAGTACATTATCATCGGTTAGATTACGCAACATTGACTGATTTCATCTATACAGTACTGCCATTTGCTGACAATCAAATGCACTTCATAGATAACTATGACAATTCAATATCATTGATATATCATGAATCTGTAGCAGATTAGCATCTATATCTGCATTCAAGCAAATGTCAATACTATGATTCAGATTATGTAGCTTAAAGCTGATTGTGACTCAACAGAAATAATGTAATGATATATCTGATCTTTACATGACATTAATTGACACACATACATTCACTCATTGACATTATGCAACTAGATCCTATATCACCATGTTTGCATGCATCAGATCAGTAATGATGCTCGATGTGACATATTATGCTTTATCAAATGCTATAAGTAGCTTACAATGCTAATTCTCAATTGATATTCCGTACAGCTGTCTATAACATCCAAGATTCATATGATTCATGAGCTAGATTATGCATGCTACGACTTACAAGTACATGTAATAGCAAATCTGATCAGTGTCTACACCTCAACCGACTGTTACGCAATGACATGATGTTCGACTACCTATGCAGAAGTTCCAGTTGACATTTATCTAGGACCTGATCCCAATGCATACGTACTGCATAGCGTTCCACGAGCATTCCGTACCGAAACTCAGCCATACATGATGCCTCTGCTATGCGTTATGCCCATGCAGTCACATATACTAGACTCATGCTGAGTCATTCTCGTACTAATCAGCATGGCTGCTGACAAAGTATGTCTCACGAGGACTTGCAGCCGTAAGAAGCTACTGGCTCCGTACATGATGTTGCCATCTCGCAAATATCAGTGTACATAGCTTAGTGATAAGCTGAGACGGTCATAGTAACGTTGATCACCAATCTAGTCTTTACCATCATAGAATATCAATGTACTCACACATGGGAAAGCAGTCTGGTCCTATTCTGACTGTAACTGATTACTAGAGCATTAGTACTTGATGAATTCAGACTAATGAAGGACTGATTTTGATACATATTCTATTTGCCATCAACTTCATACTTCAGCATGAGTACCTTGATCAACAGATCGAATGCATGTGCACTTAGCTGACCCTATCAAATTAATCTATCATCGATACTGTACATAGGTATGTCCGATGATCATGGATGGCCTCATTAGACAAAAGGAAATATATTCATGAGTCGCAGAGTCAATGCAATGACATGAATGAGTAGACTAGGATGTACCTAGACCTGATGTCTATAGATGAGTTCAGGTGATCAGCATCAATTGACAAGTCTGAGTACTAGCAATGTCTAATATCCGCTTGTATGACGTCTTAGATGTCATAATCCTTGTAGGTCAGTAAGACTGTCACGTGTTGCTACGCATAAAGTATCGTACATCAGCACGAGCGTGATGACACAATAGCTATCAGCATGATATGTATAGAGCCTAGCGAAGCGCAGTACATAGTCAAGCTGCACATTGACACTGGATCAGACCTGAGGTCAAGCGTCGAACAAGTCCTAGCATCGGATGCTACCGAAGAACTTGAGGATCCGAAAGTACTTGGAAGCAGCATTAGTCATGCTTATACTGATAATGACTAAGTAGATCAATAGTGTATTCATGACATTGCAGATAGAAATCTAAGAATATCGTAAACTTCAAGATCCAGGATCGGAAGACGAGCGATGATGCTAATAGTCAGCTAGATTGCAAGTATGACAGAATATATGCGGTATGCATTGGCGAGAATGTACCATTAGCCGTAATTGTCCAAGGATCGGAATGCTTAGATCGGATGCGATAACGTCTGGCACATATACATCTGATATCGAATAGTACTGGAATGATTAAGCCATTCGGAGATATGTATCACGTTATGAACCATGTGCTTGACATCTACCTGGATTTATCAGCTAGCGTAGCACAATTGGCAGAGTCTATGCAGTAGCAATGCATGCGACAAGAGAACAGTGTCCTACGCTACATGTGACTACGCATGTGCATCAGAGCCGAGACTGACTAAGATCAACGATAGGATCACGAGTTTAGATCAGTGACGGGTGATACATGGTCTAGCACTTACAGTTAAGACTAAGTTAGTAACGAAATGAACCCGATGGACATCGAGTCATGATCATTGCAACGCTGCATAACTCTGACGAGCTGCTCTACAACGCAATCGTAACATGCACAGAGCAGTGTACGAGACAGCTTGGTACGAGATACTAAGCGCTCAATTTACTGCATGGTCAATGATGAGTAGCAACGTGAGACTATGACGGCTGAAGACGACGTAGTAGACGACTGTATCGATGCATTCCATATGGAACTGGAGCACGTAGCATCCTTGCGCAGATGAGAATCGCCTGATAGCTCTAGCCTATGCAGATGTAGTCTAGCGTCTGACTTCAGTCGTTATACGCATAGTTGCGTGCGTCGGACATCGATATGCCTGTCGCATGCAAGAATCATGATGCACTATCCGATAGTACTCTGACACAACCGACATGACCGCATTCGCCAGAACATCGCTGAGCAGTGACGGCCTCAGCAATCCTTCACTACCTCGCTGAGCTCCATCTGGTAGCAGTCTGAATGACTAGGCGAGAACCACATGCTTAGACATGAGAGATGGACTCAAGCGAGACTCTGCCGATACTACGTCATGCTGGTGAATCGTCAGACTGCATAGATAACGACGTACTGCGTAGATCAGTCTAGGACTTCAGAATGTATCATACTGATTGTGATAGTATTGCACAATGCTCTATCGAAACTGCTCAACGTACATCTGAGCACATTCGGTAACGATCATACTCGGACACTGCAGAGATTGCGAGACAATCTATGCTACGCATGAGATTTGAGTAGACCTGCTCCTATCGATGTCACAGCAAGAACGAGACACGTAGCACTCGATGTACGAGTCTGCCAATTAGTATCGAGATACGGACAGATCTAAGATCTCTATAGGACTCTGAGTACAATGACATTGCATAGCATAGGTAACTGATGAATTAGACAGTGTTATGAAGCACAGTATCACCTCATAAATGATGTACGTAGCTGCAGTGTCGTCTGAAGATAAACGGCAGTCTGATGACATCGTAATTCGAATCTCATCTGTATAGACGTCGTTCTATCTAGTCAACGCTATGCACAGTCAGTGATCAAGCACGCTGATCAAGCATGCATAAGTACTATCGCATTCATGATCGTAATTCCGCTAATAGTCTGCTGCATCCTGATGGAAGTATTGTCTAGCATAGCGTAGCATGAGCAACTCGTGCAGTTGAATAGACGACGTAGTAAGCTGATACTGTTGCTTTCGGTCAGTGTGAATCTTGTACACTGAAGTAGCTGATACATGTCGTAGATATCATAATTACGCTCAGCTTCGCAGAAGCCAGACTATAAGTACGCATACTTGATGTCTAATATACACATAGCGAAGCACTATGACATTGCGAGTAGATCAGCTTGGGATCTGTATTACCAAGAATGTCAGCATGGTAGAAACCGAAGAATACAACAGATTCACTGATAGCGATGTCAAGTACAACAGACATTCACGTCGAAGTCATGCTAGCGAGACTGACTAGCAGTATAGCGAGAAGTATCAATGAACAGTAGCATGCTAGAACCAATTCTCGATCAACTGGCGTATACACGTCAATCTCACTAAGTCATCTAGTATCTAGAAGTTGCAACAGCTCATAGCCACATGAAGCAAATCAATCATGCGTAGAGTTTGGCGATCAGACTCGAAGTACGTCGACGAATCCTGATCAGTCTAGACTTAGCAACTTACATAAGTGCGAATTCGTATACTGCAGAGATGTTGCAATCTTACTATTGTCATTGATAATCCACATTGTAGCAATAATGCACGTATCATAGATGACATGCATCGAGACTCACCATCGCCGACGCGCAGATGCAACACCGCTCCACCTCTGGGCCCCACCAGTCAGCACCTGCTCCAAAATGATGCCCCCGAGAGGGACAACGACACCGAAGGCACCGTCATCGTCCAATCCGGGAGACCCATTTCTAGGGTTTCCCTTGAGCAGCCAGAGCTAGGTGAGGCAGACTGCAACAACGATGCCATGACAAGGAAACGACTTAAAAACGACGCCGGGGCATAAGTTGACTTTGGTTGGCCAGTTAAATCTAGATCTCTACATAATGGTAATCTAGAAATAGCTCTTAGATGACTCATATGAAGTGCATGGTAGCTTGGAAATGGAATTAAAAACCTCCTAGATGTCTAATATGATTCCAGTTGTATCATTACTGCAGTCTGCTCAAGTCAGATCTGTCAGTCATATAATCGCAAGAATAAATAATGTGCACTGATTATAATCCATGTGCATCAATAGTCCTAAGCGGGATTTGATGCTTATCAAGTTCTTGGAATTATAATAAGGTCCTCAAGAAACCATACATGTTACCTTCTGAACAACACATAAAGAGTCTGGATGGTGGCAGCCTCCTTGTTACGAATTCCACTGGGGTCTCCAAAGTTTGGAAAGTTAACGCAAGAGATAATTCGACATTTGGGGCTAGACAATTCTACTTTGGCTGCTACGCTGCCATCATCTGTGTTACTTCTTTTTTTTTTGGCGGGGATCTGTGTTACTTCTTTTTTTTTTGGCGGGGATCTGTGTTACTTCTGTCCATTTGGGACTCTGAAGTTCATGGAAGGATAGTTCTCTGACACAAAGCAGGGCAAACACTTGTCGGAACCCTTCTTGAGAATGTATTATAATCTTCGTGGAATCCCACCCTGTTCCTCAAAAGAGGGTTTTCATGGTACCCTATACTGCTACTGGTGAGGGAGCAGTATATGTGTGATCCCACCGCTCACTTCTAGAGGGAGTACAGACACTTCTGGCTCAAAAAACTTGACGGTGAAAGCTTTTATGGATCACAAAGGGAATTGGTCTGGTGGACCAATATTTTCGAATGCATCGCGCACGCCGATGAAAGCGGCGGTGACAACAAGGAAACAGGCAGATTGAGCCCTTCACGGGTGAGCGTTACAGCACATGACGTGGTCGGTGGTCGTGGACCTCACAGCAAAGGCAGATGAGCCACTCCATGTCCCGCAAGTTGTGGCCGAAGTAGAGGGTGATCCAGGCCACAAAGAGATCAAGGAAGGTGAGCGGTAGTAAA
Source organism: Aegilops longissima (assembly GCA_021605205.1). Classification (NCBI taxonomy): domain Eukaryota; kingdom Viridiplantae; phylum Streptophyta; class Magnoliopsida; order Poales; family Poaceae; genus Aegilops; species Aegilops longissima. The sequence goes on along the minus strand of JAHIAM010000025.1, from coordinate 433,923 downwards.
ATATATAAAGAAAGGCGACCATGAGTGTGTGATGGTATGGTTAGTACAAAATAGGAGAGGCTCCGCCGCACCCTGACACTCTCCATGCCGTAGCTCTCCGTGCGCGAAAAGACATTCTCGTTGTGCACATCCTGAACTCGTCATCGAGCTCCTGTACAAGAAACAACAACTCGTGTGTGGCAAGGAGACCGGGCAGACATGCTTGCTGGTGCTCCTTGGCAGCATTGCAAAAACTCACGAATAAACTAAGGAAGATAAAGATATTACAAGAAAGTGATTCTTGTTCCCAGTGAGCAATAAAATATCTTATTTAAAATATTGTGGGTAGAACGAAAACATCACAAAGTAAATGCAAATAAGAGATGGTTAACTAAATTTAATTTTCACTTATCTCGTTGGACAAAATGGCAATCCGTAGAAACAGGGCGTGATCATCCGAAACACTTAAATGCTGAAGAACATGAACTGAGATACATCATACATGCAACACCTCGATGTAATTGTTTTCTTAGATTTCACTCAACTAAAAGTGCTGGTTTTATTATCTTTACCACATATTGGTCAGGGTTAAAACATTGTAAACGAAATCCAATCCTTATATATTAACTCAATCTGTGATGGTAGAGGAACATTTAGATATTGACTGCGGGCTTCGCGTTCTATCAGAATACAGAAAGCCTAGTCCTACTAATACCATGGCACAGGTAGCTATGACATCACACAAGCTCGAAGATCTGAACATAATGGAGTGACACAGCATGCATAGTCTATCTGTCATACTAGCAAAGACACGATTAAAAAAGTCGAAAATCTGACAAGGTCTCGTCCTCTCAGGGTCACTAATCTTGTTAATATTACCCTACCCTTTTGGGGCTTTTGATGTGATTGACGAGATAATTATTCCGATGATTGAGTTCCTGATTATTCCAGGTGAATTATCGTGCATCATTTCTAGGTTGTCATCTTTGGTGATGGAATGGTCCAACACTTGATAATCCAAGATGGTGGCATCCTCCAGCTCCATGTATATGTGATTGCCTTCCTCTGAGCTCATCTTTAATATTACTGCATACATCGCCTGCAGTCTCGAGAATAAATTGAAGATTCAACACATGGACACAATGTCTTGTAGTACTAGCAGAACACCTGATGCGGTGGTAATCATGTAGCTTCGTTCCTGGCTGCTTCTCAATTCTAACTAGCTCCATAATGTGCATGGAGAGATCCAAAGGACATGCTACTATTAACTAAGACTCTTAGTTGCTCTCTTGTAGCTTCTTGCAACTACTCTATCATTTGTAATTTATAAGGTGAACTACTACTTCCCAGGATTCATTTGTGTGCATGGCAGACCATGTTACTCTGAGAAGTTATGAGGAATTGATGCTTGGTCGTTTGAGTTTTTTCAATGCTGGTGGAAAAGTACGTCAGCCAAACACAAGGTTGTCGCTCTTCTAGATAGATACATGCTGAAAAGTATAAGACTAATGATACTCCCTCCGATCCAAATTGATTGGCACACACTTAGTACAACTTTGTACTAAAGTTGTACTAAGTGCGTGTCAATTAATTAGGATCGGCCTGAGTAGCATAATTAAGAAGATATTTTTTTGACGAAATGCTGGCTGTGTAGATTTCCATTGAATCAAGTAGTAGGAGAAGAAAGTTGTTACAGACATTACATCAAGTGTCGGTTTACAAAGGCAGTACCCCACCACAGCACCATGGGGCGTACCCGAAAAACTCCTCTAATCTAATATACTAGCCCGGCATTTGAAAAAAAAAATACTAGTCCAGCTATCTTTCTCTATGAATCATCAACGCCAACTATATCGTTGATGGCGGCGTGTTCTGCCGCTACCGGTCTGTTTTGATTGTTTTGATAGTGTTAGAGATTTATGTAAAAAAATGTAGTTCTTGTTTGTTTTGAAATGAGAGGGTGCCGATGGAAGTTCCATCGAGTCTCCCTTGGCTTGGTTGTGACCCTTATTTGTTTTGAATTGCATATGGAACCCAGCACAAACCATAACGGCCTCATCCATTCAACCAATAGAATGGTATGAATTTATCTTTAGGATTAAATTGAGACAAAGAAAATACATTGGTATGAATTTATCTTCAGTACTAAATTAACAAGGAGGCAAAATTAAATGGGCGTTATAGGAAGATTTAATTCTTGCATTGCCTTCGCATAGTTGTGACGAAAATATGTAGTTTTCCAACTAATGAATCAAATATGTATAGTTGGAGTTTATTCTAAGTGAGAATGTATGCCATTTGAATTAGCCTGTAGATGACCATTGTCTATAGGTGCTTCTGCAGTGTTGGTGTTGTGATGTGGAGTGTTTGTAGTGCTAAGCTATTGGCAACGTTTCAGGTATACGGCAACACGGCTGTGTATTACACCAAGATGGGTGCCATGCCTGAAGTACTGAAGGATACCAAGAAGTACATCGAGCTAGATCCCACATTCTACAAGGGGTACACAAGGAAGGCTGCAATCATGTTTGTCTCTAAAGAGTGTGACAAAGCAATGGAACGAGCGTGCCTGAGTGGTATGTCTATTCCTGCAACCCCTTTCTTCTGCTTATTTTTCCATTGCCATACTTTACATTCTGTTCTATTTAGCATGAAACACAGACCTGCTGTTAGGGCATCGTTAAAAAGTGGTTATTGTTTCAACAATGCATGTAGTGCCTTGGCTCATTAATGCTTGCCTTCTACCATACATTTAAGCTGATACATTTGTTCATGTCTACGTCTTGGTGCAAAAACAAATATTGTGTTTGCCCTATCAATAATAATAGCTCGAATAAGTCCAGATATATACAACCTGAAAAGGCTTTGCATGCGTTTATTTACTGAACATTACAAATTCAAATTAGATTTTCAAATTCTTTACACCACAGCTGCCAACAGCATGTTTCAGTGCACATGTGTGCTAGCTAATGGGCTTAAAATCAATAAGGCGAGGGCCTCGGTTTACTGGGCCGCCCGATTTATCAACACAGGCAGATGTTGACGCCTTAACCCTATCCATCCACCCTCCACAACAACAACCGCCCTTGACTCGCTCACCAACCATAGCTCCTCCGCAACGAACAGCCGATTGCATCCGTGAGATCTGCCCCCGCACCCCCCCCCCAGCTCAAAGATTTGGCTGCTGCCTCAACAAATCGCACCCCCAGGTTAGCTCTTCCCAGAATCTCACTTCAATCCCTTCAAAGCAAACCCTAGGCATTATTCCTATTCTGTAACGGTGGTCTTACCGAAGGCATGAACAGAACAAACAACATTCTACTGTTTGGATCCAACTACACAAGTATGTTTTTTTAGTTCAGCCAAACAGTTTATCATAAGAGAACAGCATTATTCAGTCAAATTGAGCGAAAAAGGTTTATTTGTTACGTTTGCTACAGAATCAGATTTGATGAATACTATAGAATCAGGAACAATTTGTTTTTCTACTAGCAGCACCGACCAAACACCTTCACCTCTTAATTCTGGGTTTTCTTGTTGCTTGACCAAACCTACAAGCTGAGCAATTTTAAGGTCCTGGTGTTTCCTCTGCAGATAGGTACACAACACATATAATTTGGTTACTCTGATAATTGTATGTCTTTCTAGAGATTCATACACACACAAGCAGATACAAAATCACGGACTAGAATTGATGACAATATATTCTTCCTTGTATCATTTAACAGCTGCAACCGAAAAAGTGAAGATTCCAGCAAATGTGCTTCTGGACACTATGATGCACCAACCTGGCCTCCCAAATGCAGTTTACACAACACAAAAGGGGCGGGCGACCAGTCTTGATGCAACAGTTCACTTCTATGGATGTAAGCAGCAACTGGACAACCGACTTCCACAAAAACGAATATCCATCCATGTGTATGACAAACTCAAAGAAACTGAAGATCAACTAGCAACTGAGGCTCTCAAGTGCATACAAGGCTCTTACGGAAAAGTTCTACAAGACATAAACTATGACAAGGCACAGCTAGCTCAACAAAAATGTCAGACTCTGGAGCATCAGCAAAAAGAAAAGGACGGAATAATCGAATATTTTAGCAGCAGCTGGTGTAATAGCCTTAGTGGCGATTGCGTGGCAGCAAAGGAACTTTATCCCATAATAGATACAAACTTCACAGCTGGCTGAACATCCAAAGACAACAATCTCAATCATGTTTTATCACAGGTAACATATGTTGCTAACCGTCTTAGCGATACAACAACACAGTCTGAATATGATCTCCAGTAAACAAACCAATATTATTGGAGCCTGGACGATGATATCAAAGGAATTTATGCTCTGAGCAATGCAGGCCACGAAGAATAGGAATTATGAAGAGTTGCCTCAAAGAAGTCGTTCTAAACATCCAGTGATACATCTGTCTAACGTATCTCTGCCTATCTACATGCCTTGCTCATAAGATTGTAAATGATCGTTTGTAAGCTTCTTACAAAACATTTATCATGAGCAACCATCTATCTATCATCAATCCATACTTACTTCCATATGTTTCATTTTGTGTCTACATATTTTGATGCACACTCTTTCAGTAGTTGCCTTGCTCTCGGCCTTTGCACCATCGGCGCAACGCGTCATCTAGTGTAATATAATCTTCGTGGAATCCCACCCTTTTCCTCAAAAGAGGGTTTTTACGGTACACTATACTACTACTGGTGAGGGAGCAGTATATGTGCGATCCCACCGTTCATTTGTAGAGGTAGTACAGACACTTCTCATTCAAAAAACTCGACGGTGAATGCTTTTATTGTTCACACTGGTGGGCCAATATTTTGGAATGTACCATGCACACCAATGACGGCGGCAGTGACGACGAGGAAACAGGCAGATTGAGCCCTTCCTGGGTGAGCATTACAACACATGACATGGTCGGTGATCGTTGACCTCACAGCGAAGGCAGATGAGCAGCTCCATGCCCCGCAAGCTGCGGCCGAAGTAGAGGGTGATCCAGGCGACAAAGAGATCAAGGAAGGCGAGCGGTAGTAAAATAAAGAAAGGCGACCATGAGTGTGTGATGGTATGGTTAGCAAATAATAGGCGAGGCTCCGCTGCACCCCGACACTCTCCAAGTCGTAGCTCTCCGTGCGCGAAAAGACATTCTCGTCGTGCACATCCTGAACTCGTCGTCGAGGATGGTAAGCTCGTCCGTGGCAAACGGTGGTTTGACATGTGCAGTTGCCGTTAATCCTGCAACACAATAAGCGCGATGCTAGGGTGCTCAACCATATAGGTGGCATAGACCCTTGTGGCCATAGGCCATCAGGATGGGGCGCATGGCGGATTAAGGGGATGCGGCCCGGGATGCGCTGTCCAAGAGGAGGCGAGTGTTCGGAGGCTTCTGCCGGAGATGCAGAGAATCACTGATTGAACAAGGAGAACAGATGGGTCGGGTCGATCCATCTCCCGAGCAGATCAGGTATATTGGTGGACGAGAGACACATGGTACTACCGATACTGTTGAACTATTTTGACCATTACAGATAGATTGCCAATGGACGGTCTGTATTCAATTGAGGGTACCATAAAAGAGCTCTCCTCAAATACCAGGACCTTGTTCAGAAGTAAAAAAGAAGATTGAAATACAAGAGAGCAATGACATAAAATAATTAATTAGGATGGCGAACTATGAGTAGGCTTCCCACACCCAGTCCTGCAGTTACCTTTCATAACTCATAAGTAGGTAGAAGTGGAACTAGCACTGGCCAATACATCCCTATACGGCATTTCCATTCAACCACTCCAGGCCTTTCCCCATAGAATGCCTGTCTATCCCAGCTAGAAGTACATTGATCTAGGACAAGTAATAGGATGCGAAAAATTAATCCAGAATAGATTGTAAGATGATACCTTGTAGCCTTCCAGGCTCGTTCAATCTCAAAGGCTGGTGCTTTAGAAAGTTCCCTGATCTAGGAAATTTTGTTAAGGATGTGTCTTTGATGGAAGTATGTCGTCTAGTTTCCTCTGCTGTACCTGGTTGCTTTGTGCTCACTCTCTGCTGGTTGTTTCTCATCCAAAAAAATGAGCCTGTGCTGCCCCAACAACCAATTAGACCGAATCTGCAGGGCTGCCATCTTTGTCGAGGGGGTAAAGAACACCTCCTGAAATTCTTCAGGCACATCCTCCGGTGCCTACAGGTCGCCGCCTCCTGCTTGCCACATCATATATTGGTCCAAGATCCGCTGAAAGGAATTATGATCCTACTCCTCTTGGGGCAGCGGTGGCAAAAGAAGGGGGCACTATCAAATTACCTCTGCCATAGGTTATGTTTTGAGATGACGTATGTTTATAAGCTGCATCGATCAAGCGTCAGTCAGCATGTAGGCATGCGACCTGACTGTATGAGATTACCCAAACTATTTTGCAATGTTGTTTTGAAATAAATGTTCCATCTCTCGGACCTGCCATGTTCTGAGTAAACCAAAAGCGGAAAACATGTACTGGATCATCACGTAACCAAGAGTTAGTGTTCTTGCTTTTTCCGACATCTTAACTTATTTCATGGTTTAGAAAAATGTGAATATTTGGGCTATCTTGTGCTTCTACTTGTTTGCACTGAGTGTCCATGTTATCCGAAGTTTGAAACCTCTTTAGAAACTATTTAATACAGACGAATAATGATCATTGTACTGCTCATAGTATATTCTCTGTAAAAAGAACCAGAAGCTTGTTCCTAAAATTAGACTATGATCAGTTTGTTCGAAAAAAGAATTGTTCACCATTGTTTTCCCATCTCAAATTACTGCTCCAATGATCTGTACGATCGATCTGACCTAACATGAAAACTAGTGAATACTACTACACTTTGATGTGATCTAGCAAAGACAAGTTTGACCTTCTGAGCCAAAGTCACTGCAGGAGCCTGCTGACAAGAGCCAATGTTCAGTTTTCGACACCATCTCCGGGCTTTTTGTCGCACTTGTATCTGAAATGTTTTATCACATTTTGTTACATCGATGTCATTCAGTTGTATGAGACAATTGCTATTACGAAATTTAGTTATTTGTGAACAGTTATGGGTTCTTCTATGCAAACGACAGTTATGTAGCCCATGTCGTTGATTCACACTCTTGTTTAGGCTGTAGTACTCCAAAAGCAGACCCCCCAGGTGATCGGTAGTAGGACGATCAACACCATGGTTGTGGTTATCTCAATCTCCCCTGGTAATTTTCATTCTCCCTCCCCACTTATATCAAAACACAAGAGGATTACAAGGGAGAAGCTGGGGATAACTCTGGTGATTTCTTTCACTACCAGAATAACAGCCTCTGCCGACGGCCCCTGTCGGCATAGATGGAGATATCCCGACGGCCTAGGTCTAGCCATAGGCATAGACAAGCCGTCGGCATATATCCTTCTACGGCGACGGAGGCCGTCGGCATAGATCGGCTGTCGGCACCGATGGCTATATGCCTACGGTGGTCATCGGCATAGGAAGGGTCGTCGGCATATCTGTGGGCCCGGCTAGTCAGGCGGCGATGGCCGTTTGACGGCGTGAGGCCAGAGCTAACAGGGGCCGTCGGCATAGCTATGCCGACGGCAAGACTGTCGGCATTGCTTTGCCGATGTCATCGACCCGCGTGCTCTACCACGTCAACGATCCGAGCCCCTTGCCGTTCCGTCGGGTGCCTTAGGTATGCCGACGCCCTTCCCGTCGGCATAGGCCTAGCTCATGGCGTCTGCCACGTCATCGATCCACGCCTATGCCACGCCATCGATCCAGGGCTCTGCCGATCCGTGGCCCACTACACCACGACACTACAAAGACGACATGCATCTGTTGGTATAAGTGAGTATCGCCGACACTTTTTTAGTCCCAAACTATACCGACACACAGTATATTAGTATTACATAAAGCTTGTGACATATTATCTGTCGCCAAAACTCATAAAAACACCAACAAAATTTCTGTCGGCAAATGAAGGCAGTACCGTCTGTTTATGTGTCGCTGATTCACGAAGACATAAAAAGTGTCGGCGTTTCTTGCTTCAGCCCATGTCCCAAATACATGGCGCGCAAGGAGAGCCATGCGGGCGCCATGCCAAACACCCGATTCGCACCAGACCAGCAAAAAAGAAAGAAAAAACACACCAGACCCCTCGCCCCGACCTGTTCGATCCCCAATCTCACCTCTCTCTCTCTAACTCGCCACCCACACACCCTAACCCTAACCCGACCGCCGCCGTCCCCAACCTGCGCGCCTCCGCCGCAAATCACCCGGCGGTCCCCTCGCGCCACCACATGTCGGACCCCGGCCTCCCTTCCCTTAGTCCGCAGTAGCAGCAGCGCCGTCTTTGACGGAGGAGCACCGGCCGCCGCCGAGGAACAGCACCGCCGTCCGGCACCAAGGATCCGCCACGCGCCGGGACAGCAGCACCATACGCCGGAGGATCCGCCGCACCGACTGCTGTTGAGGAGCAGCCGCCATTCTTCTTCCTCCACCGGCGACCCCTGTCCTGGCCCCGCCTCCAGATCTCAACAAGTAAGATGCAGTTTTTTCCTTACCCATCTTCTCGTATGTTGCTATATGGAGTCCATATTTTACTGTGAATGGTTTATAATCCGATGGTATGCCTTGTGTGATTATAATCGGGTGGTTCCAGGTCTAGGCCATGGCATCAGTGGTGTGGCGTTGTTCTGTTTTCTCATTGAATAGCAGTCGCGCGTTGGATGGGAATTGCTACTGTAAGTCATCTCAGCGAGTAGTATTGACCCCCTAAAAAATGGAATATCGACACATATGAAAAATTATTAGGCTGCAGATAGTATGGGATACATCAGTACATGGACATAAAAAAGTGAAGGATATACAAGATAGTGTTTGCTTATCTTTGTCAGGTTTTTTAGCTTTCTTTTTTAGTGGCTTCACAACATGTGCTTTTCCGCCATACTGTATCGCTGCAGAGACAATACTTGAAGGGATTGTGAAAAATAACTTGAAGCATGCCCATTAGTTAGTAGAGCATATATTTGCACTGCATCCATGACTTTATTAGTGTGTGTGTTCACTTCTTGGTCACTGCATCATGTGAAAAGAACTGGCGCTGCTACAATTTCTCAAAGAAAAGGAAGTTCATGTGAAGAACCATGGCGACACATGTGAGAAAAATATATTTGAGTCAATATATATACATATATAAATGGACGGAAGGAATGTTCATAAAGACTGTCTATTTGTTCTTTTTTGTGAGGGAAAGATGGTTTATTAGTTGTTAGTTTGAAAAAACTGTAAAGAAGGTAGTCTGCAGTAAATGTGTATAAAAAATATAGGTCAATGATATACTGTAATAATACCTCCTTGTTTTTGTCTATAACAGTTGATTAATTTTTTTGTGGGGGTTCCAAAAAACACTTCATGAGCTTCTTTTTGAATGGCTGAATAGATTAGTTATGTTTTAATCCGAAGTTCTAGCCAGGTGCAGTTGAATTGAATATTTTTGGCTCGCTGCTCACTCTTGATTTTTGCAATCTAAAATCCTTGGTCAGTGGCATGTTAATTAGAGAGCACAGGTTATGTTTTGCTCACTGAAATAGGAGAGGCACTGCACAAGACAGAAAAAGCACAAATGGCCAAGTACACTTGACGGAAGATTGATGAAACAAAGAGCACAGGTAAAAATTGAGACCAAAGGCACTGAGACTTGAGTAATAGTTCCAGTAAGCTCACAGTACTACTTCCACAACCCCGAATGGTAAATTTTAAAGGTCAAATGAAAGCATAGAAATTAACACAAATTGCTAGTTTAGGTCTTCAATGATTTCCGAACAGATTGAAAGTCCAAGCCTTGATGAATTGACAGTCCACACATGTTTTGTGAAGTATTTCAAACAATTGCAATTGAAATCTAAATGCAGCTACTGTAGATATATTTGTTGCTATTAGTACACATTTTCCCTATCCAAGGTCTTCTACTATTTCAATACCCATCATATGTGAAACTCTGTGGTGATAAAAGAAACATATCTATAGTCTGTAATTTGTTCCTGAAAGTAAAACTTAACAATGTCGGGGAGTTGTGAAATGTACACTCTTGTTTGATCTAATTTCTGGATTCCCTTTCCTTGTACTTCTGAGAAAATAATTAAATTTTACATTAGGTATAGAACACAAAGACAACATTAGTTGCAACTTTTATTGAGGAAGAAACTCATTAGATCTATCTAGGTTGAACAAGTTTATGTCTAAACTGTCCTATTTATTCACAGATTTTGTCTGCTTGCTTCAAAACAGAAATGTGGCTTTTGCTTGCTGACAATTTCGGTTATGGTGTGGCTGTCTATTACTCAACATGATCTCATATCATATCATAGATTGCAGGAACATTATCTCAGCTATCGTTGATTTTAGAACATGTACCTTCAAGGAACATGTATGTTGCCTATCCTTTGCCTACTGAGCACACAAAGCAAATGTGTCTATACATTTATTTAAGTGAAACAACATGCTCCCATTTTTGGTCAATCGGTGGATCTGACTAATACATAACTTCATATATATTCATGTGTCATTTATCGTAATTGAGTAAGCTGAAACTGATGGTCTCAGATGGTTTGTGTATTAACTTTGATCAGAACCTGCATCTACAAATACTGAGTAGCGGGTTGCCTTTTGTCCAGGAATTTGCAGCAGGTCTGATCCCTTGCCTGTGCTCTCCGCTCGTTCTCACTCCTTGGACTTCCCTTTGCTTATCACCATACATTTTATTCAGAGCGGTGTCAAGATGCATCTCCCCTGCCAAGATAACTTATACAACGGCAGCACCCCCCTCGGCCCTCTCGCTCGACCAAAACTCTCGAGGACACCCAAACCCTAGAGAGAAACGATGTTGGTCTCCTACCCCTCCCTTGGCGCCCCTACCCGACAAATTAACTCTCTCGAGGCCACCCAAATTAACCCTTGAAGCATTGTGTCGAGGCGACCCCAAACCCTAGAGAGAAAACGGTGTTGGTCTCCTAACCCCTCCCTTGCGCCCCTACCCGACAAATTAACTCTCTCGAGGCCACCCAAACTAAGATGATTCCTTATTGTGATTAGCTAGCTAGTTCTCGTTTTCCACTAATATATATATATATATATATATATATATATATATATATATATATATATATATATATATATATATATATCCATCCATGTGCCATGTTTGAATAATAATTGACATGTTGTAAATATTTGCAGAAACTACGGAGCACTCCCGAGACGAAGAAACAGAAGCGATGTTGGGGCACATAATCACACAAGGAAGTGATGAAGTTGCGTCATTTCTCAACGACACCGGACTGGGTGAAGAAGAGGGCTATGTTCATGATGGCTTCGACCCATTAATGCCGGTACAAGAAGAGGACTATGTTCATGATGGCTCCGGTGACACAATGGAGGTACAAGCGAAGGAGACCGTCTGACTGCTCCGTGACCGAACCGAGTCCAGCCAGGTATATATATATTAGTTAAGACCGTGCTGACTAGTTAATTGATGCATCCATTGTTTTGGTATATGTACACCTATTAATTCTCTCGTCTTTCTTCCTTATAATTTCTAGCCCTCCGGATCGAGCACAACTTTGGTAAGGAGACGAGGCCCAAAGAAAAAGTTGAGCTCGGATGAAAAGTTTTAGATCATAGAAATCGCGCCCGACGGCGAACCGATTGAACCCATGTGGACAAGGAAGGCATTTTCTGCTCGGTGCGGGGTTCTTGTTAGGGACAAGATCCCGATCAGCATCCATCAATGGTATAAGCCTAAGGAGGAAGACCCTGAGGTGTCTTATGTCAATGATATGAAGAAAGAAGATCTTTGGACTGAGCTGAAGGCAAATTTAACCCTACCGCCAGAGGAGGATCCGAAGAAGCCAGTTAAAGAGCAATTAATCAAGTCTTGTGCTCTTAAGAACATAGCAACCCTAATGAGGAGGTGGAGGAAAGAGCTGAACCAGTTTGTCGAGAAAGATAAGACACCAGAATTCATCGGTAAATATGCGAAGATCAAAGATCACTGGCCCGCATTTGTGGCCTACAAGACATCGGAAAAGAGTAAGAAGATGCCGGCGACAAACAAGCAAAATGCTGCGAAGAAGAAGCTTCACCATCGCACGGGGTCAGGTGGCTACCTCAAAGCCCGGCCTAAGTGGTCCAAGGCTGAGCATGATCTGCTTGAAAAAGGGATGGAACCAGAGACAATGTACTGGCCAGACCTTCACCGGACTTGGTTCTTCGGGGATGGAGGAACCTTGGACCCTGTAACAGGGAAGTGCCAGTGGACGGACGAGCAACTGCAAATACCAGTCAGGAAGCTTCGACACTATATCGATGCAGCGCAGCGAGGGACGTTCCTTCCAAACAGGGAGAAGGACGAGCTCACAATGGCCCTTGGGAATCCTGAGCACCCTGGACGGACACGAGGCATGCCAGGCTCCCTTCCGGACGCAGGGGGTTACAAAACCCATGAGACGAGGAAGAAACTGGAGCAGGATCAACTGCAGGCGCTGCACGAAAGGGTAATGGGGCTAGAGGAACGAGAAGAGGAACGAGAAGCAGCAGATCGCAGCAAACAACCTGCCGAAGCTTCGCCCCAAGCTACCCCGCCATCTCAGTGGAGAAGCAGCGTGGCTTCCACCGAGCTGCTTAGCCGGAGCATGTTTTGACGGCTCCTGCCGGCTATCCCGTCGATGGTATCACGGAGTCTCAAAGTTGCCACATTATGGCACGATGGATGACTTTGAAGGTCAAGGCGGCTGTTGGCCAAGTTTATCCTAGTGGACCCGGCACAACTTATCACTGCCAGCCGATTCCAGAAGGATATGCTAAGGTGATGGCGGATGAAATAACGGAGGGATTTGAGGACCTCCCGCTTGACCACCCTACCGGTGAAGGGGAGACTAGGCTGGGTTCTGCTCTGAAGACTCCATGCCGGTGGCGGAAGGAGCTCATCAACCTTCCGAACTGGACGCCTCCGCCTCCTCCTCCTCCTCCGGCGAGTCAGGGCACTCCGCCTCCTCCACCGCCTCCTCCTCCAGCGAGTGACGATCAGGGCACGCGTGGCGGCACTCCGCCTCCTTCTCCGCCTGCGTCGGCGCACCCGAGCAGCCAGCCTCCTCCTTCTCCGCCTTGTCAGTAAGGGCGGAAGAGACCCGCCGCCGCTCAGGCTGCTCCTGCGTGTCGTAGTCCTTCTCCTCCGCCTCGTAAGCAAGCAAAAAAGAAGACATCTGCTCCGTCTGCTCTGCCGGCGTCTAGCAGTATAGCCAAAGGCGGGAGGAAATACAGATACGGTCCTTCTCCGAAGACTCCAGAGAAGTTACCGTACGAGAGACCGTGGAGGAAAACGCGAAGATCGCGCAGACCGAAGTGGATGACTGGTTTGCAGGGTTGAAAGCAAAGAGACGTCCACCTCCGAAGGAGAAGGTAGATCCGGTGAAAGCGAAGCGCACTCTGGCTGCCCTGAGGAAACCGGCAAAGTCTCCGCCGAGAACCAACTATGAGCGCATTACTGAACAGACATATCTCCAAGCGGAGCGGTCGGGAAGTACTGTCAGACATCAAAGAGCAAAAGAACGAGCAGCTAAGAAAAAAATTGACCAGCTCTGCGAACAAGCAAACCAATCGTGCCCCCCGCTCAATGTGTCTAGCGGCAACATCGTCGCTAATGTTCCGGGGATGGTGGCCGGTTATGGCAATCTAGAAGATTACCTGCCTGACGATGCACTTCCTGAATACATGAAGGTGGACGAACACAGATACGAGTACGGGAAGCCTCTCGTCAAAGATGAAAAATCTCTAACAACGATGATGCGAAGATTCCATACTTGGTACATGAAAACCTGCAGAGAGTCTATGGGGACGAATTGTTTGTATCTGAACATTAAAGAGGAGCACGACCTCGTTGGAACTGATCTGTTGTGTGTTCCATTTAAGGAGTTCTTCGCGTTCTTCAATCAAAAGGCCATTGATAAATTAACGGTCTTTTGCTACTGCCTGTAAGTACTATTTCTGTCATTAAGTCTCTATATATAGTTCGTCTCTTTCATTGCATGTATTTATAATTAATTATCCTCAATATATTATGCAGATTGAAGATCGTCGAGTGCAAAAAAAATGAAATCTATGATATTGGGTTCATTAACACAAATATCATAGATGTATTTCTGGTTGAAAAGCACGTCAAGGAGGCGGATGACAACTTGCTACAATCGTTGATGAAAAATCAAAACAAAGATACCATACTCTCTCCTTATAACGGCAAGTGAGTGTTACTGATCGTTTGCATATTCGGTTTCCCTTATGACTTGAGCGAGGTTATAGTAATGTAATTGATGAGTTATGCATGCGTGCGCATGTTCCAGTATATTCTTCTGGAGATTAAGCTTGAGCGTGGACTAGTAACCGTCTTAGACTCGAGACGGAAAGATCCCAGCACCTATGCGGACATGACTGAAATGCTCAGCAAGTAAGTTCAATTAACCGATCATTATCGCACCATAGCGGCAACTTTTTGTTCATTTCCTAATATCTCAAGTAATAATAATTATTTTCTTTGTCTTGCAGGGTTTGGAAACAGTTCACCGCAAAAGCTCCGGGACTGCCGAAGGAGCTGCGATATATATACCCGAAAGTAAGTACTACTGGCTAGCTAGTTGTGCGCATCTCCCGTTGATTCTATAGCTATACTTTCATCAATGTCATTTATAATGCTTCATTATCAGTTTGATTGACCTCTATTTCTCGTAAAGTGCTTGTGGCAGGAACAAGGGAATGATTTTTGTGGATATTACGTGCGCGAGTTCATCTACAACGCGACTTTGAAAAACAAGCGGGGCTACTCTCCAAGACAATTTGAAGTGCGTAAGCAATTAATAATATTCACGATTTCATTTTATTACACCATCATTTCTGTTGAGTTTCATTCATATATATGTATTAATTAACCCCCTTCTTCAAATTAGACGTGGCAGATGCGGAATGAACTCCTAGAACTAGATCGCATTAAAGCAATTCAAGAGGAATTGGCGGGATTCTTTCTTGACCACGTCATCAATAAAGCCGGAGAATACCATACCGAAGTTGATTTCAAATGCTAGGGGACTGTAATTGAGAGATCTTATATATTGTACATGTATGTAGCCAGTAGCGTCGGACGTACATGATACGAAAACTTGTTTTAAATTGTTCGACCAATCTGTCGGAGAAGGAGAGGTCGATCGATCATTTCTCTCGGTATGCATGACGAACTTCTGTACTCGATGGTTCCCTTCATTTTCTTACTAGCTAGCGTGTCGAGGGCTATATGTATATAGTACGTAGCGTCGACCAAGCACGGACATAAGAGAGGACACTTCTCTCTATTAATTAGCTAGCTAACACAATATATGAAACACCTAAATTAACCCCCAAAACCCCCCCCCCTTCAAAAAAAACCCCAGCCACTGGAATGCTGACGCGTGGATGCCTTTTGGTCCCGGTTGGTGCCACCAACCGGGACCAAAGGCCCCCCTGCCTGGGCTCGGCGCACCGGCCACGTGGAGGACCATCTGTCCCGGTTCGTGTTAGAACCGGGACTAAAGGGGGGAGGTATTAGTAACGACCCATTAGTCCCGGTTCATGAATCGGGACTAAAGACCCTTACGAACCGGGACTAATAGGTGTTTTTCTACTAGTGCCTAACTGAATTCTGCTTTGAAGTTTCGATGCACGATACTTGCTAGAATGCATATATGTTTAATTGCTGGCATTCTTAAACCCCACTTGTTGTTTCCTTCATCAACCCTTCACTCCCTCATTAATTTAGAGTATAACCAGCTTGGATAATGTCCGTCAGCGCCTAGAGGCGAAGGGGGCCATTGCTGAAAGCTCAGTTATTTCGCTTCAGTCATTCCTCACAGTCCCCGGTCTAAAAATTAAGTGCCAAAAGTCTGAAGGCTCTGTGCTTTCGCCTATGAGCTGTGCAGCCCAACCCATATATTGCAGAGGCTATGAGATAACCAGATGGTAATCAGGTACCAGTACAAGCTACTACTCCGTTTGGAAACATGAGTACTGACATGCATACGCCGATTATGTATATTTCAGCAGGTGACCAGTCTGATTGAAAAGAGGCAGCTGCATGCAACATGTATATTTCAACATGGATATTGTTGTGGAAGAACTTTTACAACACGGATGCTGTTGCAGAAAAATTGTCAAGATGGCAGAGGCACGCGTCAAGTTGTAAACGTCCTGATCGGTTGTTTAGAGCTTGTGTGTTGTCCGATCAATCTTATCTGATGGCTGTGCATGCGACGGAAGTCAGCGCGTAATCGGCCGGCTCATTGGTAATCGTTTCCCTTTTTTTAATTGAAAATAAAAATTTAAGTTAAAAAACTCTTATAACAAACATATAAATGTACACAAGGCTGTGGTCTACACGTGAACACGGTACATGAGAAAATAGCGTTGGTATGTGAGCTCTGCAATGTACGGTGGGCCAAGTCATGAGCCCAGGCCGGGGTTCTGGTCGAACCCCATCCAGTCTCGCCCTGCTCTGAGCTTTCGTCTTCCCCAATCCAATCTACACCCAAATCCTCGCTCCGCCGCCCACGAACGCACCATGGCGCCGCTGATCGACGACGCCACCGCCGAGACGAGCCCGACCACCTCTTCAGCGCCGTCCTCGTCTGCAAGCGGTGGCTGCGCATCATCTGCGACCCCGGCTTCCTCCGCTGCTACAGCGCCTTCCACGGCGCCCCTCCCCTCCTCGGCCTCCTCCATAGACACATGTTCTGCCATTTGGGCCCGCGCGCCAGCCCCCCACTTCGCATCCACCACCTCGATGCCCGAGTTCCCCTACCCGGCGGGCTCCGACGGCGGCCTTGCGACTCCCCTCGACTGTCGCCACGGCCGCGTCCTCTCCCACCTGAGGCAGGACGATGGTTCGTATTACCATGTCTGGGACCCCGTCACGGGAGACCGCCACGCCGTGCCCACAGCGGGCATGGATTGGCTCATCCAGTCTGTGGCGGTGCTCTGCGCTGTGGACGGCTGCGACCACCTCGACTGCCATGGTGGCCCCTACCGCCTGCTCTTCGTGGCCACTCATGGGTACCTCCACAAAATAATTGCGGCGTCTACTCATCCAAGGCGGGTGAGTGGAGCGGGCCAGTGGATCTTCGACAGATGTCCCTATCTCGAGCCTAGGCGAGGCACCCTTGTCGGGGATGCAGTCTACTTCACAGTTCAGCGAGGCAATGAGATCGTCAAGTATGACTTGGGCCAGGATTGCTTATCCATTATTGACCCACCTGAGACGCCAGACGTACACTATATTTCCCTCATGGCGATGGAGGACAGTTCATTGGGCTTTGCCTGCATTCATGGCTCGAGCCTTTGTATGTGGTCAAGGAAGGTGGATACAGCAGAAGCTGAGGAATGGGTACAATACCAGGTCATTGAGCTGGAGAATACAACACTTGTTGCCAATCCCGAAGACAAACTGTCTGTAGTCGGCTTTGCGGAAGGTGTGGGTGTCATCTTTGTTAGCTCAGGTAGTGGTTTGTTCACAATCAAGCTCAATTCTGGGCAGGTTAAGAAGGTTGATGAGCCTGGAGCCTCCTTTAGCGTCCTACCCTACATGAGCTTCTACACTCCAGGTATGATACTGCCCTTGCTTCTTCTCTATTTTATTGCATTTTCGTTACAAATTACGTATGTTTTCTTAATAGTAAATTCTTATTCTTCAACAATTATCCATACAATTTTGTGTATGTTAGTGAAAACAGAATGTGTGGTGGCATGGGAAAACATAATGTAACTTTGTTCTGAGACTTTAGTCGTTCAGGGCCATGGCATGCCTCTGTCGAATTGCTTAATATGCTTAGAAACTCGTTGATCTAGCATTATAATGTTACCTTGCTTTCTTACAGACAAATTCTGGTATTGTGTGGCATAGCTGAAGGTCACATCTCAAACTCAGACTAGTAACTATTGGAATTAGTACTGGAAGTAGCTCACCAAGTTGGAACAATGACTTGGAATTTTTTTCCATGATATATTTTAGATCATGGTATATTGTTAGCCGTCTTATCACTAATAATTAAGGACTAACCGATCAAAGTCCGCCACTGGTTTCTTTCTACTACTGTTAAGTATCAAGTCATTTATTCTCTGTTCAGCAGTTTACTTGTGAGGCATATTTTTGTTACTGTTTGCCTAATGCTTGACGCCGCTACTTTAGACCAAAAATATGTGTAATCTACGTCTTTTCCCTTTACATGGCATTTTAAAATGACTTCAATGTTAACCTTATCTTTAAAAGGTCTGTACCAGACTTTTTGGACAAATAGTTATTGATACAAGGATCCAAATCATAACTTGGTTTCACCACAAAACATTTATCATCTGTAAATAGATTCTAACAGGATTTTTCACCTCCACTAAAAACTTGGGAACTGATGTCAGGGTGTTCTGTTATAAAATAAAATTCACCACTTGTTCTTGTGGCCATTTCTGAATTCTGGACCCAGCTCTGATTACTTTTATGCCGGAAAACCTTGTGCTATTATATGGAGTAGTCGATGGGATGCAGGGCCAATAAAGTGTCTCCTTTACTTCTGTTAATATGTCAAATAATTGATGAAGCATGCAGTGCCTGCTAGGCTAAAATAGAGATTGACAAATATGTAGTCAAACAAGTTGATATTGTATTATCTGGTTACTTTCTATCATAGCTGAAGCTCACGTGTCAAACACAGTCTTGTATCTTTGGAACTAGTGGTAAGTAGAATAGCACATGAATTATAAATTCAGAGACTGGACACAGTTGGTTATGAGTTTTATGCTTGATATTTTTTTCAGATCGTGGCAGATTGTTGTCTCTAGCGAGGTCTCAGTGACCTATGGTGTGCCGCTCAATAGTTGTGCATTCCAGAATGGACGAATCCGTCATCATTAGTATGCTGTTGTAATTGGCTTCCGAGCCTCAAATATCAGGTTATTTTGCTTATGTGGAGAAGTTTAAGCATGATGGGTGCAAGTCAATTGTGATCGATTGTGGTTAGTTTCGTTCAATTCATCCTGATAATGTGTCTAGAAAATTGTGATTCAGTTAATTAAGTTGGTTTCTCATCTGTTATGGAGTTTAACTGTGTGTTGTGTAAGCCATCATGTTCATTTGTGGCTGTTATGTGGAATTAAATCGTGATCACATTAGGTGCACACGGAAGTATGGCTAACTGTATTGTTGAATTCCTGCTGATCGTATCGTCGGAAAATTATTCCTGGTTTTCGTTGATTTTCTTTCTGTTAATCATTTTTGAAGTATCAATGTTGCAAGTCATATTGTTCCATTGTGCTTGTCCCAGTCATATTTTCTGTGAACTAAAGATTTGCCTTGGTTTTTTATTGATTCTTCTTTTTTAAAGATCATCCAGTGGTTTCCTTGATAACTAAATATTGAGCCAATATACATCATTTCCTGTTTCTAAGCATTGTTTTTCGCCACCTCTTGTGATGCTTGCTCAAGACCCTCCCATCGATGACTTAGTGTTGTGGCGAGCTCTCTGGTGTTTTCTTGATTCATCTTTGTTCAATGATGGCGCAAGATGCCTCTCAAGCTTGCTAATCGTTTCGATTTCCCGTGGCGGATCTTCCGGTCAAGGTTCGTGTTTGCTTTGGCACTCGTTGATTGCGGATGCTCCTAAGTTGCTCCGTGGGGTTGATAACATGCGCCGGTGCGTTCGGCTGTTTTTAAAGTCATAGTTTTGTGATCCCTCGACGGCACCCCACATCTACCTGTGTATCTTATGGTAATGGTCTTCTATATGCTCGCAAGGTCCTGCCTTGTCTGCTGGACCAGTAGCCTAGTACAGTTCAGACCCTTTCAAGCGATTCAGTCTGCGTACACTGCATAATCAACAATGCCATTACAAGCAGCAAGGAAATTACCATGAGTGATGAGTCGCACTGCCCAGCCCTCCGGAGTCTCAAGCACTGTTATTTGTTACACTGCTTCCTCGTTGCTCGAATGCTATTGGCATGCATGGAGCAGCTAGCTAGTAGTGGCATCTCTTCAACACCAGAGATTGGCAATTACATGAGGAGGTTGCGTCCAGCAGGTTTATTAGTAAGTGTTGGATGACGATGACATGTGGGACCTTGCTCGATGGAGTAGTACCATGTGGCTGTGAGAGAGCTTATATAATATGCCTTGCCCAAGTGAATGCATTGCTTCGGTGTTTTGACTCACTCGATCCACTCCTTGTCACCAAGTAGTAGAATTCACATGTCCTGCACATCTTCCTGAGCTTTGCATTCTAGGCGGCTAGCCTCCTCCTCCTCCTCCTTGATTATACCGCATGCTCGATCCGATTGAAGAATATGAAAGAACGAATAGGGTATCTAAGTGAGGAGTTCCTAAACATGGAAGTGGCCCTTGCAAGGAGTGTCCGGCGTGTTATCAACTCGCTTGACCAGCATGTCGAAATCCTGGGCAGTGTTATGTCGGTGTTTCTTTCCAAGGGAGAACCACTTTGAGTTGTAGGCATGTGAAGCATGGGGAAAAGCAAGAGGGACCAGGAGCGGCTCCCAAACATGCATTGTCTATTCTTGTACTGCTGAAGATGTCGGAACAACCTCAAATCTTCTTGGTCAGGGTCGACTTTCACAAGTGACTGCTTCCAGCTTCTTGCAGTTTCCTTCATCGACCCTTCACTAACGTAATCTGTTGAGAGTATAACAAGCTCGTGATCCACTCCAAGCTGACAACAAAATGCATGTTACTGATACTCCAACTAAAGAAAAAAAAAAGAGAGAGAGTTGTACATTTGTTCCAGCAAGACAGTGCTCTCCTGTTCCTTCGTTAATTAAAAAAAGATCGCCTCGTACATATTTCAGTTTTATAGTGTGCACTGTTGTTAAATAAACCTCATGAACCAATGGACGTAGAAGGAAAAACGCCACCTAAACTAAGGAGTAGAGTAATACATTTGATAAGCAAAAGCAACGCAAAAGCTAAGTTGGCATAATGCTATATCCGTCAGGGCCAAGTTGAATATCCAGTTATCCCTGCCCTGTCCAAAAACTAAGGCCCATCAGGGCAGTGCAACCCAACCCGTATATGGCATAGCCGATGAGGTAACTACAAGATAATCATATACCATTACAAGCTACTCCTCAATTTGGCAAGAGGAGTAATGATATCCATAAGCAGCAAACACAGCCTGCCTGACTGAGTTACTCGCTCTCTCAGGAATAATTCAAAAAAAAAAATTCATTGGTGATGAACCGAGTGGACCCTCTGCTGTTGCTCTGGCTGTGACGGGAACGGACCGATACGCCTTTCTCCTTCCTTCGATCTCCCGATATAAGCGCACCGTGTGCGATTCTAGCAAATAGACCTGCAAACTCCCGAAGCACCAGCTAGGTTGAATGCCTTATGCAGTATGGGGACACGGCAGTATAGGAGCAAATGAAGTAGGGATGGTACTACCTAGTGTACTCAAATGGCGTACCGGACTGTTCCATGGAGCATCCATGCATGAGGTCTTCTCCGCATCAGGGCCTCAAGCTCAGAGGAGTACTTCCTTGACGATTTCACCAACTGGATTTTGATCAGCATAATTAACCAAGAACTGAATGCCATTTTGTACAAAAGAGGAGGAACGATCTCTAGGATACGCTTACACTTCTTTTTTTTCCAAGAATGAGGATAACGCGCAGCCTCTGCATTCATTAATGCACACAACGATTTTTATTATATTATTCAACAGAACCCGACAAAACAAATATATGGATCACCCAAAGCCATCTATTTGGCAACCGTAGTGGCCCACCTACAAACTGGATGATGTAATCCGACCTCACATCAACACACACCACCGCCTGCCGGCATGAAGAGAGCACCAACCGGACTAGCAGACACACAGCACATGCGAACGCTCTAGAATCCGCCGCCGCCATCTCCCGTTGTCCCATCATCAGGTGGAAACAATGCAGTGACCTGGTTATGCCTTTCTGCCGTCGACACCACCACAACGCCAGACAGCGCCATCCTCCTGCCCGCATCCATCAACACGTACCCAACGCCGAGAATCCTCTGCGCCTCGTCGTCGAGACTTCTTGTCTCCAATGCAAAAGATGCAACACCGCTCCACTTTTGAGCACCACCAGGTAATACGTGCTCCAAAGCGATGCCTCAAAGAGGGACCACGACACCGAAGGTGCCGTCATCGTCCGATCTTGGAGACCCAGATCTAGGGTTTTCCACGGAGCGAGACAGAGCTAGGTGACGCATAATGCAATAATGATGCCTCTTTTTTTTGCGGGGGCAATAACGATGCCTCGACAAGGAAATGACGTAAAAACTCCGCCATCCGTGCCATGACTAAAGTCTAACACGGTTTTCCCCGACAGTCACGCCATCTCGACCCTACAGCTGACTGGATACACACCGAGAGGGCGAACGTAGTCGCCGGACTGCTGGTAGAGGGCCTCCAGTTGCCCATCACCGACAAAAAGGTTTTACAGTTGGACAGACAAACATGAGATCACAAAGTTTAAATATAATTCTTTCTCTAATCCTAACTGTCGTGGAATTAACACGTCAGATGTCCTTAGTGTTAGGACTTAGTCGCGAGGCCAACGCATCTATGTGGTAGCTTGAGAGGGGTTGAGCGGGACGAGAGACGCGAGGTTTTACCCAGGTTCGGCCCCTCACGGTGGAGGTAAAAGCCTACGTCCTGCTTCATTGATATTGATGATGATGATCACGGTTACCAGAGTGCTCTAACTTGAGAGCTATTGTCTAAACCTAACTTGTCCAACTTGTGGAACTTGTCCCTCTTTGGGGAGCCCTGCCCCTCCTTATATATGTTGAAGGGGCGGTTTACATGTGGAGTCCTATTAGGATTAGGACTAGTCTATCTCTAATACAAACCGGATACAAGTCCTGGTCTTAACTCCTTGTAAAATATTCCTCATGCCTTTCCTCTTAAACCGGCCCACAATAGTTGAACCGGCCTTCGATCCGCCGGCGGGTTACTAATGAACCGCCAAGACCGGGCGGGTAGCCCGTGAACCGCCAAGCTCCGGGCGGGTTACCAGTGAGCCGTCCAGACCGGCCGGGTTAACTTCCGGCCGGTTTACACCGCGGGGTATATCCCCGACATTAGCCCCCAAGTTTAGCTTGGATTTATCCATGGTAAACTTACGCTGCAAAATAAACACCAGAACAAATTTGGCAGGTTGTACTCCGGGTTAAGAATTCTTGTAGACCGGCACCTGATCGTCCTTGTCATTTCCTTCTTCTAGAAAATCCGGGTCAATAACCAGCTTCATAACCAATTTGCTGATGTTGGTTTCTTATAGAAAAATATTGTGAAGAATAATCCACTTGAGTCGGTTTCCAAAGCGCCGGTTTAAGAAATATTGGTCTTGAAATACTCATCTGATATTCAACCGGTTTGAAGATGTAGAACTTGCCGGTTTATCATTGCCAAAACTGTCGGGTTATAAAAACTGATAATTCCAGGTTATGATTGTTGCCAACGCCGGGTTATGATTGTTGCAAACACCGGGTCATCATGGTTGGTGACGCCGGGTCAATCCGGTTTGCTCAAAACAGAGAATTTGAAAATACCTGTAGCCCCCAAGTCTTGAGTAGAACAAAGTGATGGCTTAAGACTTGTTTCAATATAAATACTGCCACTTAAGAAGAAATCCATGTTGTTCATCCCAGTCACTTAGTAAAAACTGAATACTCCATATTATGTAGCCCCCAAGTGCCGGGTCATTATGCGATAATAAGCAGGGACTTTGTAGGTATAATCATATAGATTTGAGCAATGATGTGTAGCCCCCAAGGGCGGCTCAGATAAGATAATATTGAGCTGGGACTTAATATATACTTCAATGAAAATAACATCATATGATGTAACTCCCATCATGGGACTTGAATCCACGTCCACAAGGTTAAGAGCCTTGTGCTTTACCAACTGAGCAGCGGACCCTTCAATATAATGAATAAAAAGCTTTGTACCTTCAACTGTTGACAGGAGCAATTGGCAGCCCCCAAAGGTCGACTCATTATAATATGATGAGTCGGGTCTTCAATAATATGAGCAAAAAATTACTTTGCATTAGCCCCAAGTGTCAT
The DNA here is from genome assembly GCA_021605205.1 of Aegilops longissima. Taxonomy (NCBI): domain Eukaryota; kingdom Viridiplantae; phylum Streptophyta; class Magnoliopsida; order Poales; family Poaceae; genus Aegilops; species Aegilops longissima. The sequence continues at coordinate 409,773 of JAHIAM010000025.1, read as the reverse complement.
GGTGCATGCTTGCAGCGACATGAGACTTGCATATTTAATATAATCTCAACTTAAATAATGTAGCCCCAAGTGCGGGTTGTAAGCCTGCAGCAACTCGGGACTATTCCTTCAATTGTAGAATAAATTATATCCATTGATAATATGATAGCCATTGCGCTAAAGCGACTTTGAAAACCTTAATCATAACACTGGTTATTGATAACCATAATGGAAATCCAGCCATGTTGGCTATTTAAGATAATATAATCCGGTATGAAAAATTCATCCAATATCATAATGAAAATTCAGCCAAGTTTGGCTATTTGAATAATATAACCCAATCATTCATAAGCGCATGATTCCAATGGCGCAATCCAAATATATACTGGCGACGTATAGTCCAAAGCCAGGCCGGTTTAATAAACGCCGGCGATTTATAATCATGCTTTATTCAACCTGTTTCTGTATACAACAAGTTTAAAATGTCCTGGCGGTTTACCGCCGGACGGGTCAAGAATAATCAAATATGAAATATATCATACCTGTGATATTGAATCACATTGCTGGTTTGACCAACTTTATGTAGTAAAAGTGATAACCCCAATCTTGAGTAATGATAACTCCTTTCATACTGTGCCGGTTGATGATAAACCGTACCGGGTTGTGATAAACACCGGTTTAACCATATATAATACTAGCGACTTGTAGTCAAACCAGACCGGGCGGATAGTCTCCGGATTATGATTTGATCATGTACTGACAACTTGTAATTGAAAGTCAAGCCGGGTTAATGAACACCGGTTTACTCCATAATAAGATGGTAACATAAAATCAAACCGGGCAAATAGTCTCCGGATTAGGATTTGACCGTGTTCCGCCAATTTGTAATTGACAGTTTGAACCGGATTAATAATGTCGGTTTGAAAACACAACAAAAGAAATAATTTAAAAGAGAACAAAATTCAAGCAAAGGCAAATATAAAACCATTGCAAATGAGGCTTTGAGCCGATCAAGAGGCATTACCATGGTCGGACACGACCAAGCCCCCAAAAGGCGTAGCTATGGTTCGAGTCAGCCATGTCCCCAAATGATGCATTGGCATTACACCGATCAAGAGGTGTAGCGATGGTTCGGGTTCGACCAAAGCCCCAAGTGATGCTGTGGCACTAGGCCGATCAAGAGGCGTGACTATGGTTCAGACGTGACCACAAGTCCCCAAGTGATGCTGTGGCTTTTCGCCTACCAAATGGCATTGCTATGGTTCGGACACGACCAAGGCCCCCAAGTGATACTGTGGCATTGCGCCGATCAAGAGGTGTGACTATGGTTCAGACATGACCAAGCCCCCAAGTGATCAATAATATGATAAGCCAACAAGGCATGATACCCATGTTTGAACCGCGCATCATGGCAGCAGGTCCTCTTTGGCACCCTTTAACTTTTTGCAAGAGATAAATCCTTCTTGAACCGGGATTTTGAACCGGATATTTGAGAGCTTCAAAGCTTTGCGGGAGACATCTTTCCCTTGAACCGGATGTTAAACCGGAATCTTCATTTTCAGCCAGAAATTTTCTGACGGCCTTTAAACTTGATCTTGCGAGAAGTTAATTCCTTTTTGAACCGGACATTGTTAAACCGGATTTGAGAGCTAAAGAGCTTTGTGAGAGAACAGATTTCCCTTGAACCGGATTGTAAACTGGATATTTGAGAGCTTTAGTGAGACTGACTTTCCTTTAGCCGGATTTTAAACCGGAATCCTTTCTGATGATCCGGAACTTCTTCCTTGAGCCGGGATTTTGTAACTGTCATATACTTATTAAGCCGGAAATTTTCTGACGGCCTTCAAATAACAGTAGCCTCCGGGACCGGGTTATCTTTCCCTCCATCGTCCTGGGGTTCTTAAATTTGCTGGCAAGATTTGCTTAGTCATGTCATCGTAGCCCCCGAGTCTCAAGGTGACTCGAGGAGTTGGCTTGAAACTCTCCATATTTAGTGGTTCACGACTCATTGGTGTTGATAACACGATGCAAATCCACAGAAGGTTGTGATGACTGCGGCGGGTTATAAATGATCCCGTATGAGCCGTGTCAGCAACTCGGCCAATGGTTCCTTCCAACTGGCGATTTGAAGTTAACCAAACTGTAGTGGCGGCGATTTTTGCGCCTGCCCATTGAGCCATCCAGTGCAAACGGCGGTTGATTGTATACGATAATTTGCCTCCTTTTTGTTGAAAGAAAACCGGGCTACCCAAGCTGTGACTTGCTCATACTCAATAAACAGCTCATGCAGACAGTTGCGGCCCGGTATGTTGATGTAGACCAGGCCGCGAGAGACGGACGACAAAAACGACCGCAACATCAGAGACAGCTCGGATAGATGAGTCGGCCGTGGCATTGTAAACCGGTGCGAATGGGGAAAATCGGCACCGGTGTCATAAACCAGCACGGACGGGCGAGTTAATCATGGGTGTGGTCCCGGCAAGTTGATGTAAACCGGGCCACAGGGACGGCAACTTGCTCACGTTCATTCCTCAGGTGGCATGATCCGGATGAAACGCCAGTGCAGAATGTTGCTAGCACGCGCTCCGTGCCCGTAATATAACACCTCATTTGTAATGAACAATTGTCCTGCGTCAAAAATATTGCAGACCAAGACAAAGATAAACTGCTCTTTGACAAAAAGAATATGTGCCAATAAAATATATTTTAGATGGATATCACCTGATGTGCCAGGCCGGAAATAATCCACCATGAAATTGATGATCGCTAGGTGAAATTGAAGTCGCTCACGGGTGAATCGGCCGCGGCGTGGTAAACCGGTGCAGACGGGTGAGTCGGCCGCGGGGGCGGCCGACGAGTCAGTCCCATGTGTTGATGAAGCGGGGGGCGGCGACTTGATCACGTATCCATCCAGTAGTATGGCACGGACAAGCCCTAGTGCAATAACGTTGGCGCGCGCCCCTTTGCGACATCTTTGTAACAAATAATAGTCCTGCGAAAAACATCACTGACCAGAGTAATTGTTTTTTTGGAAGAAAACAATAAGTGCTTAATAAGATAAATTTAGATAGATATCACCTGATGTTTATGAATGACAGATGATCTGTACATAGACTCTTTGTATGTGGTAGTAGTTGTTGCAACAGCACTTTGAATGCACTTGCAATAGTTTGACCTTTACAAGACCCTCTTCGTGGTGACCATTTAAATGATGTCTTGGAGGTATTAACCATCCAAACAGCTGACAATATCAATCCCTCCGGTGGCTTATTAAAACTGGAGCTGCTGCCATGATCGACTTAAAAACTGTACTGTGATGCACACAAGTCTCTGCCGTTTAAACAGATGCTGGTCATCCTGTGCACTACCAACTCGACGGGCTATGATGGTGAAGGAGGCCAGGTACGGCTGTAAAACACTAAAACTCAACGGGCGCAAACGCTGCGGCGACTCAGCAAGCAACGGGCTGCTTGCGCCGGGGCAGCTCAGTGGCCTGGAAACCGGCGCTTTACGGCAAAGGCGGCTCGCAGGTGACTCCGTAGAAGTGGAGCAAAGCGGCGGCGGATCGACTCACAGGCAGCGGGCTGTTGATTTGGCGGTTTACGGGGTCAGGAATTCCATGGTGATGTCAAGCAGGGTGAAGTCACGGCAGAGGCAGCCGGACTCAAGTGACTCATCGCGCTGTAGCTCGCGGCAAGAGAAGCTCGAGGCGCTCGGCGATTTTAGCAGAGATGGGGGTGATCCGGTGACCTGAAGGGGCCGATTTGAAGATGCCAGGCGACTCAGGCACAGCTCATAGTGGTGGAGGTGACCCGGCGACAGGCGGCGACTTCGCGGTGCGGTCGGCAGAAAGGCGCGAGGCCAAAGCGGCTTGGCATGAGCAGCCCGGAAGCGGAGCTGACGAGTTGGAGAAGATCAGATGCAGAGGCCGGCGATGGCAGCTTTGGCGACTCAGCGCCAATCTGTTTTTGGGTCGTGCGTTTTGCCAAGTCCAAGTCCGCCTCACCTTCCGGGTCGTAGCTGTCTGTGTCTACTCAGTCCGTGTCTTCCTCCAAGCAGTGCTCATTTTGTTCCTTTTTTTTATGGAAGGGTAGCTGATCGTATCGCTCTCCTCTTTGACTTGTACGTAAACACGGTAGTTTCCTTAGGTAGATGTAGCGATTTGGAGAAAAACCGATATGAACTTGTGACTCCTCTCAGCCTCCAGTAGTAGTCAGGCGTGCACTGCTGCAATTTTTCTTCTCGGTAGTAGCAAAGACCATGGACGTAGGAATTGCAACTTGCAATGAACAGATCAGTCGGGGCGTTTTTCTGGCAGCGAGCTAGCCAGGCGATTCACGGACGGGCTGACTCGCGGAAACAGGCGGGTCAACAAAGTCAGAAGATGCCGTGGCCGGCTCGGAGCGGGGAATCCAGGAGAAAAAATCTTCTCTTCCTTCAACTACTAATAGCTTAGCAAATCCCTAGATGATGGTATTGGTTTTATTCCGTGAAGAAGCAACTCCCAAAATTAATTAGATCTCGAACGACGAGCTGCAACTAATGTATACTAATTCACCATGGCACTTTAATCCGTGCAGCTGGATGATATTGAAACCAGAACGGATTTGTCCAGAGACTATCTGGATTCAGACGATATACCTTTTTCCATTAAAAAATTCGGCGACTTAACAGCTTGCTGGATCGCCGTCAGCCTCGGCGGATCGTAGGACAGGCCGCTTCTTTCTCGTCAGACCGATAGAACTTTGGCTGATTCTGAATTTTGGACGGATCGTATGAACGGCACATGCACACATAAGCACAACCCTGATTTCCTTTGACTTGTCCGCTGTACCCAGGGTTTTCATGGCGGGTTATCCAGCGTGATTGTACCGTGCCGGCTCTTCTTTCATCTGACTAGCGCGAACTTCTTGATCCCTGGGAGAGATCCCTTCAAGAACTCAACACCATCGTGCGCCAGCCCCACGGTGGGCGCCAACTGTCGTGGAATTAACACGTCAGATGTCCTTAGTGTTAGGACTTAGTCGCGAGGCCAACGCATCTATGTGGTAGCTTGAGAGGGGTTGAGCGGGACGAGAGACGCGAGGTTTTACCCAGGTTCGGCCCCTCACGGTGGAGGTAAAAGCCTACGTCCTGCTTCATTGATATTGATGATGATGATCACGGTTACAAGAGTGCTCTAACTTGAGAGCTATTGTCTAAACCTAACTTGTCCAACTTGTGGAACTTGTCCCTCTTTGGGGAGCCCTGCCCCTCCTTATATATGTTGAAGGGGCGGTTTACATGTGGAGTCCTATTAGGATTAGGACTAGTCTATCTCTAATACAAACCGGATACAAGTCCTGGTCTTAACTCCTTGTAAAATATTCCTCATGCCTTTCCTCTTAAACCGGCCCACAATAGTTGAACCGGCCTTCTGATCCGCCGGCCGGGTTACTAATGAACCGCCAAGACCGGGCGGGTAGCCCGTGAACCGCCAAGCTCCGGGCGGGTTACCAGTGAGCCGTCCAGACCGGCCGGGTTAACTTCCGGCCGGTTTACACCGCGGGGTATATCCCCGACACTAACTGTCTAATATTAGTAAGTTGTCTGACTAGTATAGGCAGCTGTTGGTGAGATTCATCGGGAGCCAGTGCGAGTTTGAAAAGGAACTACTAATAATTTTGAGATGCTTGCAAAGTGTTTTACAGGGATTATTAGACATTCGAATAAAATAATAAAAATACAAGTGCTTAAGGGCAGAGATTATATCCACATCATTAAGCACTAATATAAAGGTTGCTAGTTATAATGCTAACAAATGCACTGAAATCTTTAAATATCCAACGGTCCACATAGCACTCACTCAGCTATTTGTGGTCTACGATACAAATACATCTTTGTTTGTGAATGATAACTATAACTAAGCTCAACAAGTTTCGCCCAGCTCCGGCGAGGGAGGGGCGATGACGGTGGCTCGTGTTCGGCTCGCTTCAGTGCTTGTAATTGTCGCTAGGTGGTCTACGGAGCTGGATGTAACTTTTGTTATTTCTAGTGTTCATTGTACTGCCATAATTGAAGATTAATAGATCAAAAGTTTTCTTGTAAAAAATAGAACTAAGCTGAGTATAGTAACAATTTTCCAATCAGGAGACACCGGCATAAAAAATTGTACTAGTTTAATTGATGGCATTGAAGGCCCACCGAAACCTTTCTCCAAGCACTTGGTGAATATGGCTTTGCAAAAAAAAAAAATGGTTTTTCCTTCAAACCCTCCGCAGATCTTCTACAAAATTCAGAGATCTAAGATGCAGGCTGGAAAATGGCACAGGTATATCATGATGCAAGAAGAGGAATATTTATGGGAAGCAACGTCAAAGCAGGAGATGAATATGTAGGTGAAGAAGTGCAACGTATCTCAAAAAAGAGAGGAAAATAGAACTAGCATGTGATGCAATAATGAGAACAAAAAAGAAGAAGGCTAGTAGAACGCAGAGTTTAGAAAGAGGTGTGAGGAAAATCTACTAGGTAGGAATCATAGGAGTGGTGTGATGAGTTAATTATTGTAGGGATGCATTTCTGTCATATATGCTCAGCTTGCACATGCAAATAGTACAATCCCATCTATCTCAGTCTCACCTGTCATCAATCCTCAACAAACATCAATGAAACCTGAAGCTTGCAACTGCCTGTCAGGTACTGTTCTGTTTTGCTGGACGATGCCATTATGCCATGCATTTCTACAGCAGTGATGCTCCATTACTTTGTGTTAATGGGTCACCAACTGTCACAATACAATGGTGCTAGCTATATGATAGATTTTTTAAGGGCATCCATTCCTATTATAAGAAGAATGTGACCTTGAGTTCCTCTGGCATGGGATTTGACGCGCCGAGCTTGTGAATGAGGGCTTCGCGCCCAAGGGTAGTGGGGATACGTCATGGAGGAGGAGAATTATTTTATGTTAACCAATTGGTTGCTGGATATTATATGGTCATAAGTGCGCTAAGTTGTTCGATCTTGCTGGGCTATTCAACAGAACCTGACAAACAAATACATGGATCAACCTAAAGCCACCTTCCTACAAACCATAGTCGCAACACCTACAAGTTTGATGATGTGCCCCGACCTCGCATCAACACACACCGCCGCCCGTCGGCAACCCGAGAGCACCAACCGGACTAGTAGACACTCAGCGCGCAATGCATGCGAGCGCTCAAGAATCCACCACCAACAACTCCCACTATTCAATCTTCAGGTAGGGACAATGTATTGACCTTCATAGGCCTCTCTTCTGTCGATGCCACCACGACGCCAGATAACGTCATTCTTATGCATGCGTCCATCAACACGCGTCCAACGCCGAGACTCCGCTCTACCACGCCATCGAGACTCACCATCGTCGACGCGGCAGATGCAACACCGCTCCACCTCTGGGCCCCACCAGTCAGCACCTGCTCCAAAATGATGCCCCCGAGAGGGACAACGACACCGAAGGCACCGTCATCGTCCAATCCGGGAGACCCATTTCTAGGGTTTCCCTTGAGCAGCCAGAGCTAGGTGAGGCAGACTGCAACAACGATGCCACGACAAGGAAACGACTTAAAAACGACGCCGGGGCATAAGTTGACTTTGGTTGGCCAGTTAAATCTAGATCTCTACATAATGGTAATCTAGAAATAGCTCTTAGATGACTCATATGAAGTGCATGGTAGCTTGGAAATGGAATTAAAAACCTCCTAGATGTCTAATATGATTCCAGTTGTATCATTGCTGCAGTCTGCTCAAGTCAGATCTGTCAGACATATGATCGCAAGAATAAATAATGTGCACTGATTATAATCCATGTGCATCAATAGTCCTAAGCGGGATTTGATGCTTATCAAGTTCTTGGAATTATAATAAGGTCCTCAAGAAACCATACATGTTACCATCAGAACAACACATAAAAAGTCTGGATGGTGGCAGCCTCCTTGTTACGAATTCCACTGGGGTCTCCAAAGTTTGAAAAGTTAACGCAAGAGATAATTCGACATTTGGGGCTAGACAATTCTACTTTGGCTGCTACGCTGCCATCATCTGTGTTACTTCTGTCCATTTGGGACTCTGAAGTTCATGGAAGGATAGTTCTCTGACACAAAGCAGGGCAAACACTTGTCGGAACCCTTCTTGAGAATGTATTATAATCTTCGTGGAATCCCACCCTGTTCCTCAAAAGAGGGCTTTCATGGTACCCTATACTGCTACTGGTGAGGGAGCAGTATATGTGTGATCCCACCGCTCATTTCTAGAGGGAGTACAGACACTTCTGGCTCAAAAAACTTGACGGTGAAAGCTTTTATGGATCACAAAGGGAATTGGTCTGGTGGACCAATATTTTCGAATGCATCGCGTACGCCGATGAAAGCGGCGGTGACAACAAGGAAACAGGCAGATTGAGCCCTTCACGGGTGAGCGTTACAGCACATGGCGCGTCGGTGGTCGTGGACCTCACAGCAAAGGCAGATGAGCCACTCCATGTCCCGCAAGTTGTGGCCGAAGTAGAGGGTGATCCAGGCCACAAAGAGATCAAGGAAGGTGAGCGGTAGTAAAATATATAAAGAAAGGCGACCATGAGTGTGTGATGGTATGGTTAGTACAAAATAGGCGAGGCTCCGCCGCACCCCGACACTCTCCATGCCGTAGCTCTCCGTGCGCGGAAAAGACATTCTCGTCGTGCACATCCTGAACTCGTCATCGAGCTCCTGTACAAGAAACAACAACTCGTGTGTGGCAAGGAGAGCGGGCAGACATGCTTGCTGGTGCTCCTTGGCAGCATTGCAAAAACTCACGAAAAAACTAAGGAAGATAAAGATATTACAAGAAAGTGATTCTTGTTCCCAGTGAGCAATAAAATATCTTATTTAAAATATTGTGGGTAGAACGAAAACATCACAAAGTAAATGCAAATAAGAGATGGTTAACTAAATTTGATTTTTACTTATCTCGTTGGACAAAATGGTAATCCGTAGAAACAGGGCGTGATCATCCGAAACACTTAAATGCTGAAGAACATGAACTGAGATACATCATACATGCAACACCTCGATGTAATTGTTTTCTTAGATTTCACTCAACTAAAAGTGCTGGTTTTATTATCTTTACCACATATTGGTCAGGGTTAAAACATTGTAAACGAAATCCAATCCTTATATATTAACTCAATCTGTGATGGTAGAGGAACATTTAGATATTGACTGCGGGCTTCGCGTTCTATCAGAATACAGAAAGCCTAGTCCTACTAATACCATGGCACAGGTAGCTATGACATCACACAAGCTCGAAGATCTGAACATAATGGAGTGATACAGCATGCATAGTCTATCTGTCATACTAGCAAAGACACGATTAAAAAAGTCGAAAATCTGACAAGGTCTCGTCCTCTCAGGGTCACTAATCTTGTTAATATTACCCTACCCTTTTGGGGCTTTTGATGTGATTGACGAGATAATTATTCCGCTGATTGAGTTCCTGATTATTCCAGGTGAATTATGCGTGCATCATTTCTAGGTTGTCATCTTTGGTGATGGAATGGTCCAACACTTGATAATCCAAGATGGTGGCATCCTCCAGCTCCATGTATATGTGATTGCCTTCCTCTGAGCTCATCTTTAGTATTACTGCACACATCGCCCTGCAGTCTCGAGAATAAATTGAAGATTCAACACATGGACACAATGTCTTGTAGTACTAGCAGAACACCTGATGCGGTGGTAATCATGTAGCTTCGTTCCTGGCTGCTTCTCAATTCTAACTAGCTCCATAATGTGCATGGAGAGATCCAAAGGACATGCTACTATTAACTAAGACTCTTAGTTGCTCTCTTGTAGCTTCTTGCAACTACTCTATCATTTGTAATTTATAAGGTGAACTACTACTTCCCAGGATTCATTTGTGTGCATGGCAGACCATGTTACTCTGAGAAGTTATGAGGAATTGATGCTTGGTCGTTTGAGTTTTTCAATGCTGGTGGAAAAGTACGTCAGCCAAACACAAGGTTGTCGCTCTTCTAGATAGATACATGCTGAAAAGTATAAGACTAATGATACTCCTCCGATCCAAATTGATTGGCACACACTTAGTACAACTTTGTACTAAAGTTGTACTAAGTGCGTGTCAATTAATTAGGATCGCCTGAGTAACATAATTAAGAAGATATTTTTTGACGAAATGCTGGCTGTGTAGATTTCCATTGAATCAAGTAGTAGGAGAAGAAAGTTGTTACAGACATTACATCAAGTGTCGGTTTACAAAGGCAGTACCCACCACAGCACCATGGGGCGTACCCGAAAAACTCCTCTAATCTAATATACTAGTCCGGCATTTGAAAAAAAAAATACTAGTCCAGCTATCTTTCTCTATGAATCATCAACGCCAACTAGATCGTTGATGGCGCGTGTTGCCGCGCCGGTCTGTTTTGATTGTTTTGATAGTGTTAGAGATTTATGTAAAAAAAATGTAGTTCTTGTTTGTTTTGAAATGAGAGGGTGCCGATGGAAGTTCCATCGAGTCTCCCTTGGCTTGGTTGTGACCCTTATTTGTTTTGAATTGCATATGGAACCCAGCACAAACCATAACGGCCTCATCCATTCAACCAATAGAATGGTATGAATTTATCTTTAGGATTAAATTGACACAAAGAAAAATACATTGGTATGAATTTATCTTCAGTACTAAATTAACAAGGAGGCAAAATTAAATGGGCGTTACAGGAAGACGAATTCTTGCATTGCCTTCGGCATAGTTGTGACGAAAATATGTAGTTTTCCAACTAATGAATCAAATATGTATAGTTGGAGTTTATTCTAAGTGAGAATGTATGCCATTTGAATTAGCCTGTAGATGACCATTGTCTATAGGTGCTTCTGCAGTGTTGGTGTTGTGATGTGGAGTGTTTGTAGTGCTAAGCTATTGGCAACGTTTCAGGTATACGGCAACACGGCTGCGTATTACACCAAGATGGGTGCCATGCCTGAAGTACTGAAGGATACCAAGAAGTACATCGAGCTAGATCCCACATTCTACAAGGGGAACACAAGGAAGGCTGCAATCATGTTTGTCTCTAAAGAGTGTGACAAAGCAATGGAGCAGGCGTGCCTGAGTGGTATGTCTATTCCTGCAACCCCTTTCTTCTGCTTATTTTTCCATTGCCATACTTTACATTCTGTTCTATTTAGCATGAAACACAGACCTGCTGTTAGGGCATCGTTAAAAAGTGGTTATTGTTTCAACAATGCATGTAGTGCCTTGGCTCATTAATGCTTGCCTTCTACCATACATTTAAGCTGATACATTTGTTCATGTCTACGTTCTTGGTGCAAAAACAAATATTGTGTTTGCCCTATCAATAATAATAGCTCGAATAAGTCCAGATATATACAACCTGAAAAGGCTCTGCATGCGTTTATTTACTGAACATTACAAATTCAAATTAGATTTTCAAATTCTTTACACCACAGCTGCCAACAGCATGTTTCAGTGCACATGTGTGCTAGCTAATGGGCTTAAAATCAATAAGGCGAGGGCCTCGGTTTACTGGGCCGCCCGATTTATCAACACTGGCAGATGTTGACGCCTTAACCCTATCCATCCACCCTCCACAACAACAACCGCCCTTCACTCGCTCACCAACCATAGCTCCTCCGCAACGAACAGCCGATTGCATCCGTGAGATCTGCCCCCAGCTCATAGATTTGGCTGCTGCCTCAACAAATCGCACCCCTAGGTTAGCTCTTCCCAAAATCTCACTTCAATCCCTTCAAAGCAAACCCTAGGCATTATTCCCATTCTGTAACGGTGGTCTTACCGAAGGCATGAACAGAACAAACAACATTCTACTGTTTGGATCCAACTACACAAGTATGTTTTTTTAGTTCAGCCAAACAGTTTATCATAAGAGAACAGCATTATTCAGTCAAATTGAACGAAAAAAGGTTTATTTGTTACGTTTGCTACAGAATCAGATTTGATGAATACTATAGCATCAGGAACAATTTGTTTTTTCTACTAGCAGCACCGACCAAACACCTTCACCTCTTAATTCTAGGTTTTCTTGTTGCTTGACCAAACCTACAAGCTGAGCAATTTTAAGGTCCTGGTGTTTCCTCTGCAGATAGGTACACAACACATATAATTTGGTTACTCTGATAATTGTATGTCTTTCTAGAGATTCATACACACACAAGCAGATACAAAATCACAGACTAGAATTGATGACAATATATTCTTCCTTGTATCATTTAACAGCTGCAACCGAAAAAGTGAAGATTCCAGCAAATGTGCTTCTGGACACTATGATGCAGCAACCTGGCCTCCCAAATGCAGTTTACACAACACAAAAGGGGCGGGCGACCAGTCTTGATGCAACAGTTCACTTCTATGGATGTAATCAGCAACTGGACAACCGACTTCCACAAAAACGAATATCCATCCATGTGTATGACAAACTCAAAGAAGCTGAAGACCAACTAGCAACTGAGGCTCTCAAGTGCATACAAGGCTCTTACGGAAAAGTTCTACAAGACATAAACTATGACAAGGCACAGCTAGCTCAACAAAAATGTCAGACTCTGGAGCATCAGCAAAAAGAAAAGGACGGAATAATCGACTATTTTAGCAGCAGCTGGTGTAATAGCCTTAGTGGCGATTGCGTGGCAGCAAAGGAACTTTATCGCATAATAGATACAAACTTCACAGCTGGCTGAACATCCAAAGACAACAATCTCAATCATGTTTTATCACAGGTAACATATGTTGCTAACCGTCTTAGCGATACAACAACACAGTCTGAATATGATCTCCAGTAAACAAACCAATATTATTGGAGCCTGGACGATGATATCAAAGGAATTTATGCTCTGAGCAATGCAGGCCACGAAGAATAGGAATTATGAAGAGTTGCCTCAAAGAAGTCGTTCTAAACATCCGGTGATACATCTGTCTAACGTATCTCTGCCTATCTACATGCCTTGCTCATAAGATTGTAAATGATCGTTCGTAAGCTTCTTACAAAACATTTATCATGAGCAACCATCTATCTATCATCAATCCATACTTACTTCCATATGTTTCATTTTGTGTCTACATATTTTGATGCACACTCTTTCAATAGTTGCCTTGCTCTCGGCCTTTGCACCATCGGCGCAACGGGTCATCTAGTGTAATATAATCTTCGTGGAATCCCACCCTTTTCCTCAAAAGAGGGTTTTTACGGTACACTATACTACTACTGGTGAGGGAGCAGTATATGTGCGATCCCACCGTTCATTTGTAGAGGTAGTACAGACACTTCTCATTCAAAAAACTCGACGGTGAATGCTTTTATTGTTCACACTGGTGGGCCAATATTTTGGAATGTACCATGCACACCAATGACGGCGGCAGTGACGACGAGGAAACAGGCAGATTGAGCCCTTCCTGGGTGAGCATTACAACACATGACATGGTCGGTGATCGTTGACCTCACAGCGAAGGCAGATGAGCAGCTCCATGCCCCGCAAGCTGCGGCCGAAGTAGAGGGTGATCCAGGCGACAAAGAGATCAAGGAAGGCGGCGGTAGTAAAATAAAGAAAGGCGACCATGAGTGTGTGATGGTATGGTTAGCAAATAATAGGCGAGGCTCCGCTGCACCCGACACTCTCAAGTCGTAGCTCTCCGTCTTGCGAAAAGACATTCTCGTCGTGCACATCCTGAACTCGTCGTCGAGGATGGTAAGCTCGTCCGTGGCAAGCGGTGGTTTGACATGTGCAGTTGCCGTTAATCCTGCAACACAATAAGCGCGATGCTAGGGTGCTCAACCATATAGGTGGCATAGACCCTTGTGGCCATAGGCCATCAGGATGGGGCGCATGGCGGATTAAGGGATGCGGCCGGGATGCGCTGTCCAAGAGGAGGCGAGTGTTGGAGGCTTCTGCGGAGATGCAGAGAATCACTGATTGAACAAGGAGAACAGATGGGTCGGGTCGATCCATCTCCGAGCAGATCAGGTATATTGGTGGACGAGAGACACATGGTACTACCGATACTGTTGAACTATTTTGACCATTACAGATAGATTGCCAATGGACGGTCTGTATTCAATTGAGGTACCATAAAAGAGCTCTCCTCAAATACCAGGACCTTGTTCAGAAGTAAAAAGAAGATTGAAATACAAGAGAGCAATGACATAAAATAATTAATTAGGATGGCGAACTATGAGTAGGCTTCCCACACCCAGTCCTGCAGTTACCTTTCATAACTCATAAGTAGGTAGAAGTGGAACTAGCACTGCCCAATACATCCCTATACGGCATTTCCATTCAACCACTCCAGGCCTTTCCCCATAGAATGCCTGTCTATCCCAGCTAGAAGTACATTGATCTAGGACAAGTAATAGGATGCGAAAAATTAATCCAGAATAGATTGTAAGATGATACCTTGTAGCCTTCCAGGCTCGTTCAATCTCAAAGGCTGGTGCTTTAGAAAGTTCCCTGATCTAGGAAATTTTGTTAAGGATGTGTCTTTGATGGAAGTATGTCGTCTAGTTTCCTCTGCTGTACCTGGTTGCTTTGTACTCACTCTCTGCTGGTTGTTTCTCATCCAAAAAAATGAGCCTGTGCTGCCCCAACAACCAATTAGACCGAATCTGCAGGGCTGCCATCTTTGTCGAGGGGGTAAAGAACACCTCCTGAAATTCTTCAGGCACATCCTCCGGTGCCTACAGGTCGCCGCCTCCTGTTTGCCACATCACATATTGGTCCAGGATCCGCTGAAAGGAATTATGATCCTACTCCTCTTGGGGCAGCGGTGGCAAAAGAAGGGGGCACTATCAAATTACCTCTGCCATAGGTTATGTTTTGAGATGACGTATGTTTATAAGCTGCATCGATCAAGCGTCAGTCAGCATGTAGGCATGCGACCTGACTGTATGAGATTACCCAAACTATTTTGCAATGTTGTTTTGAAATAAATATTCCATCTCTCGGACCTGCCATGTTCTGAGTAAACCAAAAGCGGAAAACATGTACTGGATCATCACGTAACCAAGAGTTAGTGTTCTTGCTTTTTCCGACATCTTAACTTATTTCATGGTTTAGAAAAATGTGAATATTTGGGCTATCTTGTGCTTCTACTTGTTTGCACTGAGTGTCCATGTTATCCGAAGTTTGAAACCTCTTTAGAAACTATTTAATACAGACGAATAATGATCATTCTACTGCTCATAGTATATTCTCTGTAAAAAGAACCAGAAGCTTGTTCCTAAAATTAGACTATGATCAGTTTTGAACCAGAAGCTTGTCCAGGCACGTCGCTGCACAGTTCCTCAAGACTAGGTGCGTCTGGGCTCCAGGCAAACCCTGTCATATATGGTCTTTTGGTGGACCACTAGGGCAAAGCTTCTAAGCTAGCAATACACCTTTCCTGCTTTTGCTCAGAAAAAAAAAACCTTTGCTGCTCAGTTGTAGTTGTACCGGTGCCCATGCACATATAGGGTTATGAGGATCATTGGACATGCAGCTCTCTTGTTCTTGTTGCATTTGCCTGATGTAGAACCTTGTTGTCCTGACATGAGATATCATGGCGTATTGCCGTACCAAACTTCACCTGATGCCGGAGGGCACTGCCGTGACACTTGCTTGATTCCACCAGAAGATTGTCAGTGGGGCCTTGCCTTGAAAGAATCAGAAAGCAAATTGATAGAAAAAGAATGAGTAAAAACATGCCAAAGAAAAAGAAAAACTAGAGTGACATTTACGAAAAAGGGTCTCCCCGGGTTTGGAGTGAGATTTTCAGGGTTGCAAGTTGATGCACAAACAAAACAGGGAGAAAGAGTTGTTAGCCACGAGCTGTGAGGCGACCCAGCTGGTTATCATGGTTAGGAGTACAACGTAGGTGTGATGTTGAATCGCATGTACTCATATTTTTTGACATATGAAGAACGCAAAAGAATAAAGGAAAATGTGCAAAAAAAAAATACTAACATCGCGCCTTACTTTTAACCCTATGAAGAACTCAAAAGAATAAACGAAAATGGGAGAAAAAAAGACTAACATCACACCGTATTTCTAACCCCCCGCACCTCCAAAGGAGAGACCTAGGGTCACAAGCCGCCAGGACAGGCCCAGCCAGAAATGCGTAGGGACTGCTTTTGCCTCGGCGGAGCTGATGAATCAGCTTTACGTCCTCGGCAATTAAAAGGTCAGCGCTAGGCTAATTAAGCCAGGTTGGATGTTGCTAGCCGAGCGATGTGGTACTAAACATTCCAAGCGCTGCGTTTGTTTGTTCACAGACTGGGCCGTCGTCTTCGTCCGTTGGTCCACAACCTTAGCCAACATGTCCGTGTGCCTGAGGTGTTCTCGTCTGTCCAGCGGTGGCGGAATCGGACGAAGGAATCCATCGCCAGGTGAGCATCCGCTTCCCTCTAGCAATTGTATGGCTGCGTCAATGCTTATTTTCGCTTTTTGTTTCTTCATATGCGTCCCCCTTATTCTCTCCTTGCTATTGCTATAGGAAGGAATCCTAGCAGCCCGTCAGATGATCTGGGCTGGATTCAGCAACAAACCCCATGGATGTGGATGAGTCTCTCAATGTCATAGTACAGAACACTTTCCAAACGCACGAGTGATACTGGGCGTTTTAGTTTGATCAGCCCGTCCCCTGAGCTCTGTTCTAGTCTTCTAGATCAGATGAGCCACTGCCATTCCTCACCAGCCTTTCCGCTGGACACACAGGACCTTCTCCGGGAGATTCTCACCCGTCTTCCCCCTCAGCCATCCCAGCATCCGCAGTATGCAAGTGCTCGCACAACATCCTTTCCGAACCCCAATTCCATTGCAAATTTCGCAAACTCCATCTGAACCCTCATGGAGCTGAAGTCGGATCGCATCCCTGTCGTGCGCTTCGCCATGCCAGAGGACCTGGTTCATTGGGATTGGTGGGGCCCTGTCTTCTTCGGATGCCACCCTGGAATTGGGGGCCACCAAAATCCGTGACACGTGCCTATACCCGTTTTTACTCCTCCCGGGGCGCTTTATTGAGCCACGAGGCCGTTGTATGGGACCCCCCTCACCGGTATTCAGCACCGTGTTGCTTTTCCACCAAGGTTCAAGAATGGCAAACACAACAAAGTCCGGAGTGCTGCGGTACTCTGCTTCGACATCGACGAAGGACACGGGCATGACGGTTGCTGCCTTAGTTTGTTCAAACTGGTTTTGGTCTGCCATGATGATAAACCCACAAATGCATCCACTTGTATTTATGATTCCAAGTCTGGTATATGGGGAGATATTATCTCAACAACGAATACAGATGTGATATCTACGCAAAGGCCCAGTATCCTAATGAGGAATGCACATTGCTGGTTACATTTTGGAGGCAACGTCCTAGAGTTCGATGGCAAGGCAAACCCTTGTTGTAATCAAGAAGCCATCAGACTCCCATGATATTGGTTCTCAATATACCCAGTGGTCATTTCAGATCTTACGAGAAGAGGATAATCGCCTCAGCCTTGCTGTTTTGTCAATTTCGAAACTGAGCATTCAGTTATGGGTGAGGAGATCCAACTATATATGATGGTGTCATCCCATGGGTACTAGAGAAAACAGTTCAGCCTAATGAGGTCATCTTACAACCCCCACACACGAAAGCATTGTTCCGTATAACAGGGTATGACGAGGACACTAATGTCAACTTTGTAACTTCGGGATATCATCACACCATGCTCGAGCTTGAGTGGATGAAATGCAGATATATTGGTAGAAGAGAACACAAAAGTGACAAACTGTATTATCCCTATACAAATTTCTATGTGGCAAGTGCGTCGTCTCTTGGCTCTTGCATTCCATATGAAACAAAATTGAATTGATTCTTTTGCTGAGATTCCTTCCGGAAATTACTTATGATACAGTGTTTGCTTAACAGTTGACTAGACATTTAAAGAAAAATCTAGGTGAATATGTTTCTTTGAACATCGGAACAGCCACAACATGTCCCTCTTTACTTGGTAAATAATTACTATCATTCTTCCTTGCCCCTAGCAATATAGGGGGCTTCATTTACATATTCGTGTGCTTGTAGTAAAATATAGCCTTTTCCTCTTTTTGCATCTTACGTTGAATATACAATGGTTTGCACATATGCGTTCCTATTGATTAGCTTTTCTATTGGTTTTTTGGAAACCTTCCGCTTGTAGGTAGGAGCATTGCTTGGTGAGTTGAAAATAAGAACACATAAGGGCTATGTTGGTTGAACAGGTGATTCAAATTTATCTTCTTGAGTCTCTAGGTTAATGCTTTGGGGACAAGCTATCAGTTTCCGGCCCACATTTGGCAAGCAACAAGTCAGACTGCCATTCCGGTTGCCAAGCTGCTGCTCTAACTAGTCTAAATATGTCTGTCCTGAAATCAGATTCAAGAGCTGCACTTATGTAGTTGCTGATAGTAGTTCTAACTTCTAACTTATTATAGTAGCTTTAATTGGATTGGTTAGTTAAGAATTGGGATACTATTTAACTGGAGCAGGTACTCCCATACAGCTATTGTACGTTACTATATGTGAGTTAGATTTTCATTGCATGTGGTTGAGAGGATGACAAACATGTATGCTGAACAGATCGGCTTGTGTGTTAAGTCTTGTAGCCTGTGACTTGTGACATTTGGAGACTTATGTTTTAATTAGTGATGTGTAGATCTACTTAAACATTGAAAAAACTGTTTCTTTGAGGCCATAGTCTATCTACTCTACAAGTAAAACCATGGGAACCTCCCTATAATGCACTTGTGTTGGTTTGATATGGATTTAGTTGATACAGCCAGTTGTGTTGGCTCTGGCTAGTGCAGCAGTAAGCTAGCCGCTAGCGCATCACGCTCAGGAGTGAGAGAATTAAGTGCTGATGGTTAGTAGCAATGTTTTAATAGAAAACATACATGCTTCTAGTGGTTAGAGTAGACTGAAAAGAGTTGCAAGTGGAATTAATTATTCAAGACATAAACATTGAATGATGGTATTAACGCGAGATGAAGAGAGAAATAGTGCTAGATTTTCAAAGTTGACTACAGTGAGCAGAATGAAGTACAAAAAGGATGTGTTTGAAGATGAAAGTTTTGCAGTATACAAGCTTCCAAGTAATTCCACTCTCAAACTAACATTAAGAAATTCAGAACGGGACAATGTGCAGTCACCCAACAACAAGTAGATGAGACTTAGTTTGTTGTTGATGACCTCAACACTTGAGTCCCGAAATGCAAAGTGCATGACCGCATTTAGAGATTGGTCATGCTGACGGAGACCAGCAATGACCACCCCTCGCCATGGCGGTCACCGTGACCTTCGCCGTGTCTAGATGTCCAGAAACAGAGGCACAACACTATATGTGAGGATGGGACGGACAGGGAGTCTTGGTAGGTGGATGAAAGAAGCATGTAGAAGATTTGACATCAACTATGACTTTTTATTTCCCTTCGCCTCGCATGCCTACATGCTTGCAGTGATTTTGCCCTAAAGACAAACATGGACAAAATGTCATGCCACCAAAATTCCACCAAAGTTTTAGCGTGTGGTAGATGCTATTGGGGGACTTCAGAGAGTTTTTGCCAGAAATAATAGATACAACAATAGAGGAATATTTGTCTCGGTGATGAATGGAAACTTTGAGATGTATATATGTAGCCCTCGAGATTTGTTATGAAGTGGCTGGGGCGCACTATTTCCAAGCTAATTGTTAGGTTGGATGAATGATGGAGATAACTTCATTGGCAGCTTTAAATGAATAAATTCCTAAAGTTATTTCTTTCTAAATCATTCATCAAAACTGTGCTACCTTGATATGTATAATACTGACTTCTAGCTGCTTATTGTGGTAAACAAGTCTTTGCTAAATAAATTGGTTTTAGTTGCATTTTTTTTTCTAGGCACACCTGAAACATATGAGCCATAAAATTTGGAAAATATGGTATAATTAATACATATAAATCGGGAATAAGTTGCAATTGAGCTCGAGCGATCATTCATACACTTCATGTTTTAATGAATGGTAGATCTAGCTTAAAATTGAAGTTTCATCAAATAGCAACACACATAATTGTTTTTTTATGGGAACACCTCATGGCAATTTATGCAATTTGGGGTAAAGTAACATCATGGAGTACAAGAGGTAATAGAAAAGAAGGAATTCCATCCACTCAGTCATCAATTTTAGATCATAGCATCTCCTAGCAAGGAAATGGACTGTGCAATTGGCTTCTCTTGGACAATGTTTGATGTTGATCCCCGGAATGTTATGGCTAACAGAAAGCAATCAGCTAGTATCGCAGAGTGGGGGCTCCAAATTTCAGTATCTTCATTGCATACTTGCACAAACTAAAGGAAATCAGGCTCTACATGTACATTACGGCAGCCCATTCTGTCCACCAGTTTTAGTCCACTCCTCAGTGCAATTGCCTCGGCCGCTTGCAGACTAATTGTGTTGTCTTTTTTTTTTGCGGAAAGACTAATTGTGTTGTCAATCAGTTCTGAAACCCCGACCACAGCTTCTCCCCTGAATTACCAAGAATCACCGCTGCCACACCACTGTCATCCTCGAAGAAAGATGCATCTGTGTTAACTTTAAATGTTCCTGTTGCAAGACTGGCTTTTCAACATCCAGGTGTCTAGACACCGGTTATCTGTCGTCGACACAGAAACATCTTGTTGGGATATATGCGGGGTCCTTCACCACCGCTTTGGTTAGCAGGCTATGTGAACAGTAAAAGCAGGAGTAGTAAATTGTTCGTCCTGTACAAGATTCTCGTTCACATGTCGCACCACTCACTCGTTGTTCCTTCTTTCCCGTGAGAGAGTGTGCAACATGCAAAAGTTTTCAGAAGATGCATGCAACATGGACAGAGTGCTACCGCTCACAAAGCTTTTTGGAGTTTTCTAAGCTGTATTAGAGAGACCATGCAAAGTTTAAGGAGAGAGAGAAACGATCAACTATTTAAGTGTGAATGGTCAGGGGGAGACACATGGCCTAATTCACCTATCGGGAAAATCGAGCCTTTGACAACCTGTCCATCAACGCCATTCACAAGTTTTGTCAGGCAGCCTACTGCTAAGGACCAGATGCCTCACTAGACAGCTGCTGCCTGACCGCTATAGCCTAATAGTCCCTAGGAGCATCACAATTAGAATAGTCAAATGGCTCGAATAAGCATGCAGCTGCAGAACAATGCACGAATCTCACTAGGGGCAGACGGATAGGATAAGCTGGGGTCCCGACCCCCGGGTGCTACCACACCTTTTCGTACATGTTATTCCCGTATGAATCTATGATTCCAGCTGGCATCGATGCAAAAAGAGTCCGTGAGCGGCCCGATTCTTAGCTCACAGGCTATCTAATCTTTTCTCTCTTTTCTTCAACTTTTTGCAGCGCTTGCAAAGTTGGATTCTCTAACACGGACGCTACACTAAACTTATTTTCCCATGAGCACATATTCAAGCAATTAGCATTGTAGATGTGCTTAACTAGCTCGCGGCAGATAGGAAGCGGAGATAGAAGTGGTGGAGGGAGAGGAGATTTTGGGAGAAGGTTGACATTGTTGCTACTGTGTCCTTGTGTATTATTCGAGCTATGTTGTTTCTAGTTCTAGACACAGTGGAGGGTTGTGTGTTTTTTGGAAGAATGAATGAACTATAGAAGTTAAATACATGTCAAAATACCATCTTGTTTGTATTATACAGAGTCGGGGAGGGAACGGTGGCACCTTACACGTTTCTTTTTTGATAAAGGGTGTTTTCATCGACTCATAGTGTACCATCAAGCGATACAATCATGATGAGTACACACCCGGCCTCTGCATTACTAGGATGCACACACACCCAATACAACACACACACACACACACACATAGAGAGAGAGAGAGAGAGAGAGAGAGAGAGAGAGAGAGAGAGAGAGAGAGAGAGAGAGAGAGAGAGAGATGATCAAGTCGGCAAATAGCAAAGTCATACAAGACCAAAGCTATGCCTAGGCGGAGGGGGGAAATAACCAAAGTAATGAAAACAACGATTGATGAAATACAACAATGACCATCGGCATCAAGCATCTCTTGATAACATCAGGACTACGAGAAAGGTTCTTCAAAAACGACGCCTTACATGTTTCTATGGGGATGCTAATAGAAGTATCCATTATATCACTTGGGACATGATGAAGTATCTTCGCAGCACAAGCACTTTGCGTCGGTGACTTCAATGAGTGTTTGCGGGTGGAACAACAGTATGGCCCTAATGAGCACAATAGTTCTCAGCTCACGGCCTCTAGGGATGCATTGGACATTGATGAATTATTATACATGGGATATAAGGGAGTGGATTGGACATTTGGGAAGAGAATACATTTGACGCTCAAGCACAGTGGGTACTGACGCTAACTTATTCATTCCTTAGTGTTAGGACTTAGTCGCGAGGCCAACGATCTATGTGGTAGCTTGAGAGGGTTGAGCGGACGAGACGCGAGGTTTTACCCAGGTTCGCCCCTCACGGTGGAGGTAAAAGCCTCGCCCCGCTTCATTGGTATTGATGATGATGATCACGGTTACAAGAGTGCTCTAACTTGAGAGCTATTGTCTAAACCTAACTTGTCCAACTTGTGGAACTTGTCCTCTTTAGGAGCCCTGCCCCTCCTTATATATGTTGAAGGGCGGTTTACATGTGGAGTCCTATTAGGATTAGGACTAGTCTATCTCTAATACAAACCGGATACAAGTCCTGGTCTTAACTCCTTGTAAAATATTCCTCATGCCTTTCCTCTTAAACCGCCCACAATAGTTGAACCGACCTTCTGATCCGCCGGCCGGGTTACTAATGAACCGCCAAGACCGGGCGGGTAGCCCGTGAACCGCCAAGCTCCGGGCGGGTTACCAGTGAGCCGTCCAGACCGGCCGGGTTAACTTCCGGCCGGTTTACACCGCGGGGTATATCCCCGACACCCGCCGTGAGCTCCGCCGTGAGCCGCCAGTGCTCGTCAAAGAGGAAGCCCCTCCCGTTGCGCGGGTCTTGGCGGCTGCCGTATGTGAATCCCGGAAAGAAGACGATGGTGTGTGTCAAGCAAGGATGCCCTCGTGGTCCATGGATCATGTGCGCATGGATGAACGCCGGGTCGGCAATGATGTTCCGCCATTCTTTGCAGACACGGCGGAGGCGGCGGAGGTCGCTCCCTGGGAGAAGGATCAGGATGCTGGCGAGGATGTCTTGCGGCAGGCACGAGGTAGTGGCCGCCGCCGTAGACTGTTTCTTGGGATCACGCGGATGCGTTCGCATCGTGCTTCGCATCATGACATCTGATGACTGGAGATGCATCATCAACTTTGCCGTGAAGATTCAGGATCAGATCCAATAGGGATTGACAAGTTTTTTGACCTAACCTGTGTGCTATGGATTCCGATGAAGATTTGCAGACTCAATTTGTTAACAAGACGAGAGACTGTTTTTGACTTTTTTGTGATCCCCTTGCCCTTTTTAAAATCTTTTGGGACTCCCTTCCCATCTGGATACATGGTGTTGGATACGTAGGGCCGTTTGGTACGCGGTACTACTAGACCGGTCAAGTAATGTAGCTGTATGGAGGCAGTCCGTCCCCGTTTTTCTCTCGTCCTGGCGGCTGGAACCCTAGCCGCCATAAGAAGAGCCCATCTTTCAGCGTCGTCCTCCGGCGGCTCCTCTCTACCGGCAACCTCAGTAGTCGATGGTGAGGGAGGTCGCCGGATCCACACGTGTGGATCATTTATACTCCTCGGTAGTCTAGATGTTTAGATTGTTCATCGTCTTCGGCGGCGGTGACAATGTACTTATCGGACCACGCGGATGACGTTCGCATCGTGGTTCACATCATGGCATCTGATGACTGGAGATGCATCACCAACTTTGCCGTGAAAATTTGGGATCAGATCGAATAGGGATTGACAAGTTTTTTGACCTAAGCTGTTTGCTATGGACTCCGATGACGTCAGGAGAGGTTTAATCTTTATGCGACAAGATTTGCTAGACTTAATTTGGTCGGCAGCTAGGCGTCATCCGCCTGCTAAACCGGCAATTAGCATCCTGCAAACAGCGGTTGGATTTAATTATGTGCAGCCATCGGATTGGAGCCACGTGTTCACCCTCCGACCACCTCCCGTTGTCCTTCCCCGTGTTGCCGCAACTGTTGAACTTGGAAGCAGAATCCCCACCTCCTCTGCAGCTCCTCTGCACCCACCCGAGGCTAGGGCGAGGAGTAGATCGACGCCACGACGCCACATCGCCTCTACCACCGCCGACGATGATGCCGCATCGCCTCTACCACCATCGTCGATGACGCAGCATCGCCTCTCTACCATCACCGTCGATGACCAGCATCGCCCGCGTACACCTTCCCGCGCCATGGCAGCTCACCACATAGTGCGGTCTATGTTGTCGGCCGCCATGGATCCAAGCTCCGGTGCTCCATCAAGCGGCAGGTAAGCCAAATCGGCCCTGACTCTCGCCAGCGAGCCGATTCCGCGGACTGAAGCTGCAAGGGAGCTCCGCGATCCTCCTATATTCTCTGTTGAAGGCTCACGGGCTAGCTCCTCGCATGGTTGGGTAAGTTGCTCAGAACCCTAGCTGTTGGGAATATAATTATTGGGTATGAACCGCCCAGGAGGGGCCGGGTCATACCATTGGAGACTTATCAATAAAGATGGCGGCTCATACAAGCCCATTGATGGCCCAAGACTCAGAGGCGACTTAAGGCCCAAGAGGATGAACCGCCATATGTATGACTTGTATTGTAAGGCAAGCTTAGTTAGTCACCGAGCCGGACACATTGTGCATGAGCCGGCCGGAACTATGTAAGCCGTCGGGCATCAACCTGTGTATATAAAGGGGTGACCCGGCGGCGAGTTAATGGCAAGAAACAAGAGATCGAGAACTAGGTCAAGCGTATTCGCTCCCTGGTAATCGAAACCCAAGCAAAACCATCTCAAACTGGATTAGGCCTTTACCTTCACCGCAAGGGGCCGAACCAGTATAAACTCTCTGTGTCCTTTGTCCCGATTAACCCCTTTAAGCTAACCTAGTTGCGATGGCTCCACGACTAAGTCCTTCCGCTAGGACATCTGACGTGTCAACTCCATGACAGTTGGCGCCCATCGTGGGGCCAGCGCACGGTGGTTTCGAGTTCTTGAAGGGCAGCTTCGAAGGGATCAAGGGATACGCTGTGGGCCGGATGACCAAGAGTCGTCGTGGAAAGCTCTACATCGACGACGCAGGCTGGGGCCCCGAGGCCGGCTAAATTGAGTACGGGTACCGGGTCCCCTTCGGCGGAATCCACGTCTTCATCGGCAAGATCGGCGAACCGGGCCTTGAGCCGGACACCTGCACCGACATCATCAAGACGGCTCAGCGTGCACGACCAGCCCGGATTCAACCCGCCGTGAAGCATGCCTTTGTTGGCTTTATCCATGGGGCGAAATTTGGAAGGATCTGTGTCTGGTGGTGAGAAGGCCATCTATTCTGATGGTGAGTCGTCAACCGGAGAGACCAATTCAATGTATCAATTGCAAGACGGCCGGCTTGGGGGCTGTTCTGATGGTGACAGTGTTCCGGACCCCCATGAGCCGCCGAACAGGGTGGCGATCTTCATGGCCGGTACATGATACGTCTCCAACATATCTATAATTTTTTATTGCTCCATGCTATTATATATTCTGTTTTGGATGTTCGATGGGCTTATTTATACACTTCTATATTATTTTTGGGACTAACCTATTAACCCAAGGCCCAGTGCAAATTGCTTTTTTTTTGCATATTTCAGTGTTTCGCGGAAAAGGAATATCAAACTGAGTCCAAACGGAATGAAACCTCGGGAGCGTGATTTTTGGAACAAACGTCATCCAGAGGACTTGGAGTGGACGTCAAGAAACCAACGAGGAGACCACGAGGCAGGGAGGCGCGCCTGCCCCCCTGGGCGCGCCCCCACCCTCATGGGCCCCTCATGGCACCACCGACCTACTTCTTACTCCTATATATACCTACGTACCCTGAAACCATCCAGGAGCAGCACGAAACCCTATTTCCACCACTGCAACCTTCTGTACCCGTGAGATTCCATCTTGGGGCCTTTTCCAGCGCTCTGCCGGAGGGGGCATTGATCACGAAGGGCTTCTACATCAACACCATAGCCTCTCCGATGATGTGTGAGTAGTTTACCACAGACCTTCGGGTCCATAGTTATTAGCTAGATGGCTTCTTCTCTCTTTGGATCTCAATAAAAGTTCTCCTTGATCTTCTTGGAGATCTATTCGATGTAACTCTTTTATGTGTGTTTGTCGAGATCCGATGAATTGTGGGTTTATGATCAAGATTATCTATGAACAATATTTGAATCTTCTCTGAATTCTTTTATGTATGATTGGTTATCTTTGCAAGTCTCTTCGAATTATCAGTTTGGTTTGGCCTACTAGATTGATCTTTCTTGCAATGGGAGAAGTGCTTAGCTTTGGTTTCAATCATGCGGTGCTCGATCCCAGTGAAAGTAGGGGAAACGACACGTATTGTAGTGTTGCCATCGAGGATAAAAAGATAGGGTTTATATCATATTTCTTGAGTTTATCCCTCTATATCATATTGCATTACTCTGTTCTTATGAACTTAATACTCTAGATGCATGCTGGATAGCGGTCGATGTGTGGAGTAATAGTAGTAGATGCAGGCAGGAGTCGGTCTAATTGTTGCGGACGTGATGCCTATATACATGATGATGCCTAGATATTCTCATAATTATCCACTTTTCTATCAATTGCTCTACAGTAATTTGTTCACCCACCGTAATACTTATGCTATCTTGAGAGAAGCCACTAGTGAAACCTATGGCCCCGGGGTCTATTTTCCATCATATTAATCTCCCGACAAATAGCTAGTTCTATCGCCGTTTATTTTGCAATCTTTACTTTTAATCTTTATCATAAAAATACCAAAAATATTATCTTATCATCTCTATCAGATCTCACTTTTGCAAGTGGCCGTGAAGAGATTGACAACCCCTTTATCGCGTTGGTTGCAAGGTTCTTAATTGTTTGTGTAGGTACGAGGGACTTGCGTGTGGCCTCCTACTGGATTGATACCTTGGTTCTCAAAAACTGAGGGAAATACTTACGCTACTTTGTTCCTATTCAAGGGAAAACCAACGCATGCTCAAGAGGTAGCAGTACACAGCCGGCGCTTGGCTCAACAACTGACGGCTGGTGCTAGCGGCTTTGTGCGCCCACCAGCTCAAGTTCTAACAGAGCTGTTGGAGTCTTTGGCGACTTTGATGGGGGTGGAGGTAACCCTGGAAACTCAGGAACAACATCAGGTTGATGTGGCAAAGCTACGAGATGAGATAACTCAAGCCAAGGAGGAGCTGGCGGCTGAGAACGCTAGGATGGCTACGGAGCGGGCTGCTTTGAATGCTCAGGCACACGGATTCAGGAAGAGTCTTTCCGGCTTACCTTGGATCAAAACACTTCAAATGCTATCATGAGAAGGAGTCACAAGAGTCGTTTACCTCCGGTTTATGATGCGAGAAACCTTTTCAACATGCCTGGGGCAGGGACCAATGACCCACCTGTGGTGAACCGGGCGGTTGAGGCGCCCGAGATAGGAGTGCGGGTTCAGCCGCGTGCTACGGATCCGCCTCGATTGGATATGACTCCGCCTCGGCATGTTCTGACGCCACCGGGTCATTATTCTAACCCCTTGGAGAACATGATTGCTGCGGCGACGCGATTGGCGGCTCTCCTAGTTGAAGGTGAGTCTCCAATGGTGATAGAGACACGGAGGGTCAGAGAGCTTCTTCAGACGGTTGTGGCTCAATAGGCGGCTTATCCTTACAGTTGTGAGCAGATACACTCAACCCCTCGACCAAGTCGGAGTTATAGCAGGCACATTGATTCGCCAGCAGTTTCAAGTAGTGAGCAACACCGTAACCAGCCTCGGAGGCATGACCTGGCGCGCGGTGGAAACGATTCCTAGACTTTGGTTGATCAGGGCAGGGCACGTCGGGAAGCGGAGCTGGCGGCTCAGCTCGTGGCTCAACAGCAATCCCCAGCTTATCCGTCAGCGTCTGTGGAGGCAGGAGTGCCCTCTAGAACCTTGGGTGTGCCCCGTTTAGTGCCGGCTCTACGCAACGAGCGTTTGCCTGAGGACTTTAAGGGCCATCGAAAGGTGCCTAATTACAAAGCGGATCAACCCCCGGAGGCTTGGATCGAGAGCTATGAGATGGCTATGGAGATGTTGGATGTTAGTGACGCTGCATGTGCTAAGTGTTTCACCATGATGTTGGATGGGCAGGTACTTGGTTGAAAGGGTTGCCCGCTAATTCCAGTAGATCATGGGCAGAGTTGAAAGCTTGTTTTATCCAAAAATTTATAGATACGTGCAAGCAGCCTATGTCGATCCTGGATTTGTATTCTTCTGTCCAATGTGAGGGCGAGTCAACAACCAATTGGGTGCGCCGAGTTTCAGCTATTATACACTCATCAGACAGTATTAATGCCGGTTCAGTAGTCCTGATGTTGGAGAAGAATTGTCATTTTCTCCCCCTTAAGCAAAAACTGGGACGGCTTAAACGCCACTACAATGACATGGGGGAGCTCATGGTGGCTCTCGTCAAATATGCCAACTCTGATAGTACCAAAGACCCCGACTCTGATGAGGAGAAGGCAGGTAAAGGGAAGAAGAGTGGCAGTGTGAAGGGACAACAGCATAACACGGCAGGCCACAGTGGCAATGGTAAGCGCAAGGCCGAGGGTGGTTTAGACTTTGTGGCCAACACTAATACGCAGAACAATAATCAGCGTAAGAAGGGGAGGCCGCCCGGGCTTGGTGGCCCAAAGTTCAACCTGGAGGCGATGCTGAATCAGCTTGCCCAAAGCATGGTACGCATGAAAAGCCGGCCAATCATCTATGGAAGGATTGCTTCATCATGTGGGAGTACAGAAATTCCAATTTTTTCCACAACAATCATGTCCCGAATGGCGGTTCAGGATCCGGCTCTCACAGGCCTGGCTTTCACTGCAAAAAAAAAGACACATCCGTGACATTTTGGGCCGAACGAAAAAAAATTCTGTCATACATATGACACTTCTATGACGATAATTGTGATAAAACCCGGTATCATCATAGATGTGGTGGGCTCCTACTTCTATGACAAAAAATCATGACAGAAAATTGGCTTTTCGTCCTGGCGGGCCGGAGACGCAGCTGCATGACATTCTTTGGGCCGTCCATGACAGAAAAAACCATGGTAGAAGCGAGGGGGAGGAAAATTTCGGGAGTTGCCGACACGGTGGGAGGTCGGGGCCGAGCGATGCGCTGCTTTCTCGTGACACGCAGCGTAGGCGCTGGTTTCTAATCAACCCGAGCGACAGACCGCAGCTACGCTACATCGAACCCGAGCGATCGATCGATGGCTGTTAATCGAACCCGATGGAGTGATTCTTCGCTATCGCTGCTAATCAAGCCGATCGATTGATGAACAGTGAGCGCTATGGGCGGGTTGGATGAATAGTGAGCCGGGCGCTTTTCTCCGATGAACAGGACCCGTGGTGTGGAGGGCTGGATGAACAGTAGACAGTGGAGGGGTGGCCGTGGAGGGGTGGTTGAACAGGAGACGGTGGAGGGCTGGATCAACAATAGATGGTGGAGGGCTGGATGAATAGTAGACGGTGGAGGGGTGGTTGAATAGTAGCCGGTGGAGTAGCGCGCAGTGGAGGCTAGATGAAGAGGAGCCCGTGGAGGCTGGAGGAGGTCGACGGTAGCCCGTGGAGGCTGGAGGAGGTCGATGGTGGAGATGAACAGTATCCCATGGAGTCCCGTTTTGTGGTACGCCACACCCTCCTAATGAACAGACCCTGCTTGACTGTAGGAGGTCCGTTTCGTCTGCTTGGCAAGACGCCACACCCTCCCGATCAACAGACCCCGCTTCGACCGTAGGAGGTCCGCTTCTCTGCTTTTGCGGTATGCCACACCCTCCCGATCAACAGACCCCTTTTCGACCAGAGGAGGTCCATTTCGTCCGCTTTGTGGTACGCCACACCCTCCCGATCAACAGACCCCTGCTTCCGACCGTAGGAGGTCCGCTTCTCCGCTTTGGCGGTACGCCACAACCCTCCCGATCAACAGACCCGCTCAACGCGGCCGGTCGAACACAAGGCCATTTCTCCGCTTCATGGGTACTCCAGTGCCTCGATCCATCGCCTGTTCCGCCCAAGCCGTTGGCTCCCACGCTGCCTGCTGCTCTCCCGGCGAACACGACGCATTCCGCTGCTCCCCATGAACACGCATTTACGACTTTGTTTCTCCGTTCCGACCCAGCCATGTACGTATGCGCCGAGTAGGCAATCGAGACCACCAGATTTACGTACATGGTCAGATTTTCTTTCTTGCATCCCGGCCGCTGTACGACGCGTACATGCTACGTGTGCGCTCTACTACGACACGCACGCCGCTTCTACATCGACCAGTATATATGTATGTACACGTCACACCAGAATGACAACGCTACGACGCTTCGACCAGGTGGGTCCCGACCGCCGAAAGTTCCTTGCATGCGAAAATGTAGCCAGGGGTCCCGTAAGTCGAGGGGCTAATAGTTTTTTGCCCGGACGCACTTCCTTTGCGTATAAGATGTAGCTGGTGGGTCCCAGCAATGGGGCGCGATCATTTTTTGCCCGGACGCACTTCCTTGCGTATAAGATGTAGCTGATGGGTCCCAGCAATGGGGCGAATCGCTTTTTTGCTCGGACGCACTTCCTTGCGTGCGAAGATGTAGCCGTGGGTCCCAACTATCAGGGTGGAATTTTTTTCGAAGTACGGTGGCCTGTCCGTGGGTCTCCGCCGCCGTGGAGGAATCATTATTTTCCGCTAATAAGGAGACACTTCCTTGTTGCGGCCGTGGACCCACTGTCACCTCTCCACGCATACCCACGTCCGATGGAAGTCGTTCCTTGACCACATTGACCACGCCGCGCCGAGAGCACCACGGCGGTGGACGACGGTGTGGCCTAGGAAGGGGACGACTCGGAGCCGGGGAAGACGCAGCAGTGGATGCCCACACGAAGAGGAGTATGAGGATTCACTGGTTCGGATGCGGTGTGAGGCTGTTGTCGCCGCAGAATAACAGGGGGTGTGGGTGAGTAGAGGGATGTCCTGGCCAGTGGTGGGAGTAGTAGGGGGCGGTGAGGCCTCCGCGGCATCACAGCCGGCCATGGGACACTACTAGGGAAAAGCCTATACACAGAATCTTACCAGCAGCGTGCTCTAAAATAAGGCGATGCTGCTAATTAGCAGCAGCGCTTGATATAAAAACGCATCGCTGAAAGGAAAGTAGCAAAGAGCGCCACACGCCAAACCGCTGCTATCGCTCTAATTGCCATGACCTCGAACTCAGCTAGTTGTAGCAGTAGCGCCTTATAGTGAACCGCGCTATCGCTATAGAAGTTAGCAGCAGACGCTTCTAAGAAAATCGCCATCGCTACGATCAGCCCACAAGTTTAGTCCCACCTCCTCCGCCGAACAGGTGTTTACCACCTTAAATATGTTACTTCAAACTATCACAACCAGTTGGTCTTCACCGAACTCTATGTGTAGAATTTAGGAGCGCAATATGAGTCCTCTCCGCCCCTACCGGAGTGGACTCATATTGACAATTCAGATTATACACAAGAAGATCATTGATGGCCAATGTATTTTTTTATGCTTAGACTTAGCAGTAGCATTTTTCAAGAAATGCGCTTATAGCTACATTAGCTATAGCTGTTCCTAAAGTGCGCCATCGCTAGTTGACTTAACCCCGCTCAAAATTTCACTAAGTCCTCCTCCCCTGCTCCCCACTCCTCTATCGCCACGCCCGAGCCCGAGCCTGCCCTCACCGCCCGCCCGAGGCCGCCTCAACCTCACCTGCCGCCCGCCCGCCTCGACCTCACCGTCACGCCGCCTCCCCCCCTCCGCCTCGACCTCACCGCCGCCTCGACCTCACCATCGTCCGACGCCATCGAGGTACTCCTCCTTCCGTGCCTCCTCCTCCCACCGCGCCTCCTCCTCCTCCCACCGTGCCCGCCTCCCTCTCTCAAGGCCCCCTCCCTCCTCCTCCGCCGCTCCCTCCTCTCTCCTCCCTCCCTCCCTTGTCTTTGTTTTTGCAAATCGTAGGTGTTTTGAATAAAATAGAAGTAAGAAAATTTAGGGCAGTATGATTAATAGTAGTTGTAGTTGAACTAGTTTAGTAAGTAAATTAATAAACTAGTTGAACTAGTTGAATTAATAGAACTAATGTATTTTTTAGTAAGATAATTAATATAACTAGTTGAACTACTTTATTTTTAGAAAGAACTAGTTTTTTAGTAAGATAATTAATATAACTAGTTGAACCACATTTTCTATTTATAGTAAGTTTATATTTAGTAAGAACTAGTTGAATTAATAAACTAGTTGAACATGCCATATTTGTTGTTATTTTTTAGTTTAAGCAATTATTCAGGATGTATTAGTGATAACTTATACGGTTTTTGCTTTTGCAGAAATCAAGGAGCCCCTCCATCATCCCCGCCGTCGTCCCCGTCACCGACCCCCTCCGACATCGAGGTGAGACCAGCCAAATATCCATGTATATCTTTTGTTGCTCAAATAGGATAGTGGTTTCCAAGTGGCCGTTCATGTTCAGTTTACACCTCCGAGTGGCCTATGTTTTGCCGGAGTGTTGATTATTTCCGTTCCGGCAAATTTCAGGCGCTCGATGTCCTTTTTTAGCAAAGGTCATGCCGGATTTTTCAGGCCTATGTTTTTTAGTACATGTATTTATTTGTACAAGTTTAATCTTTGAATTATGAACGTAGGAAATGTCGTACTCGGACGACGACAGTCTCCCGGGGGAGTGCAGCTGGTGCCTCGACGATCGAGGTATGTTCGACAGGTTCGTTGAGCTGGACGAAGATCGGCGCTTCAGCATTAAGCTCGAGGAGACCTTCGATGTTGAAACGGTACGCAACAACGACAAGAGTTTTTTTCGTAATTAAGCATGACTTCAACTATTTCAACGTCTAATTTTCATCTTTTACAATTCGAATAGCTTATCCCATGCCATGCAAGACGCTATGTCTTGGAGAGGATGGGTTTTGAAGACCATGAAAATTTTGAAACAAAGAAAATACACCTAAGGACCCATCATGATATGGATTTTCAAGTAAATCTTTACAATGCTCAGAGCGTAACACATTTTGGTTGCCAAAATTGGGAAGCACTTTGCAAAATGTATGGTTTTTATGAGGGTATGATTGTCACCATGGATCTTGGTGATCCTGACATCGAGCAAGACAATATGGACATTTGGGTCCTTGTTGACACGCTTCCGATTCTACCGCAATGTGAGTTTCTCAAACATAGTTATTAACTAATTTATATTGTTTATTTCAAAATAGTTGACAGCTTATTTCCATTGACAGCTTATTTTGAATCTTCAAAGAATGTGCGTAAGATGGTAGACAAAACCCACTACACTCGATGGTCGAATTAACTTATAAGGAGAATAGTCATCTGATTGCTTATTGTACTTTCTTTGAGAATTACAATACCTATTATCGAACTCCTTCAAATTATGGTGAATACGCCACTAGTGCACGTGTTGAACCACGATAACTTCTATGGAGATACCTGGTAAGATTTTTTACTATTACGACATCCGTGCATCTTTTGCATACTTCCAAAACTAGTACATCATTGCTAACTACGGTTATTACTATGTTTTTCAACAGAAAATCCCGATGGATTGTGTGCCTCATCCGATGTATTACAATGGTCGCTTTGAAGTTCTGAACATACAGCCAGGTCGTCCCTACGGATCTCACCTGTGCATATCGGATTTCTAAAACCGGTGAACACATGCTAATCAAAGAATGGAAAAATGTTTGGACATTCACAAGGAGGTTCTTGGAAGTAACATTGCTTAAAGGCAAGAATTGGAGACAGGATAATCTCCATTCTCCATAATGGAGAGTCGGGGGCTATCTTGTTTTTGCTATTTTACCTTAGAGAATATAGTAGGTCCTAAGAGAATGTAGTAGGTCCTATTAGGTACAATATGTTTATTATGTGATACAATGTGTTAGAGTTGATGATGAGGAGTACTTGTGATTACGACTAGAGACCAATTTGCTATGTGATGTCTCATTGATGAAAACGATGATCTTGAGGAGGTGTTATATGACAATGATGTATTATGATGATAAGTTGTTAATGATATGATATGATATTTATTATATCATTGGGTGAAAGAACCGCGGATTAGTTTCAAGTGGATGTCCATCCACTTGACACTACTAGAAAAAGGGCTATAGATGGGATTGACACTAATGGCGCACCAGAAAGTTGGTGCGCCATTAGTATATACTAATGGCGCACCACATGCTAATGCGCCATTAGAGTTGAAACTACTAATGGCGCACCATGCAAAGGGTGCGCCATTAGTATCAAAATTTTTTTTTGAACTAGTGCGCCTGTCCAATCATACTAATGGCGATCCTGCTTAAGCGCGCATTAGTAGTTGTAATTAGTAATGGCGCACTGTGCAAAGGTGCGCCATTAGTATAGAAATTTTTTTGAACTAGTGCGCCAGTCCAAACATACTAATGGCGATCCCGCCAAGTCGCCATTAGTAGTTGTAATTACTAATGGCGCACCATGCAAGTGGTGCGCCATTAGTATCAAAAATTTTTTTGAACTAGTGCGCCTGTCCAAACATACTAATGGCGATCCAGATGAAGTTCGCCATTAGTAGTTGTAATTACTAATGGCGCATCCAAGAAAGGGTGCGCCATTAGTATTTTTTTTATTTTGCAAATCTACTAATGGCGCACCGCCAGAGGTGCGCCATTAGTTACCTGGATTACTAATGGCGATTTAGTGCTGGTGCACCATTAGTAAGTGGGCAGCAACAAGATATTTTGGACAGCCTCTCCTACCCACACTCACTTTCTCCCCACTTCATTCTCTCCACCTCCTCCTTGTCTCGGTGCCTCCTCTTTTCACCTCATTTCCACCATAGATTCATTCAAATTAAGTGGTTAAATTACCTTGTTTTAATAGGTAAGTAAGGGGGGAAGCTATATTTATGTTGTTCTCCCTACAACAATGTGCACATGAACTTTTTACGGTCTAGCTAGATCTATGTATGTTTGTGGTGTTGCATATGTTTGTGGTGTTGCATATGTGTTTGTGTTTGGAGGTGTACCGGTATTTGAAATGCGATAATTGCCAATATTTTGCCGGAATGTTGATTCATTTCCGTTTCGGCGAGAATTTTGGCATTAAGCATTCTTTTTGGTCCTATTTTTAGGAAATTCATGCCAAATTTTTGTTTGGTTCTAAAATATCGCTTTTGCTCTACCCATGAGCGACCATGGTCCGCACGATGACCGAAGGCATCGTGAATAGGTTTTTGAGGTCCGCTGGCCGAGATGCTTCAAAAGAACGAGACGGAGATAAGATGTCCGTGTCGAAGATGCAAGCTGAAGAGCCTTATTGCGGACCCGGATTCCGGCAGGTGCGGGACCACCTGCTCTTGCGTGGTTTCATGGATGGCTATCGGTGGCAAGGTGATGAAGATGACTACTGAAGTCGCCCATGGGGCCGGGCAAGAAATGAGGAAGGGCAGCAAGACAACCACCGCGGCTCGGTAGGCGAGAAGACGAAGAATCCCGTGGAGATGATCACGACGGTGATGATGTACACATCATCATGTAGAAGATGCAGGACATGATGATGAGGAAGATGCCGGAGCAGGCGACGGGCATGATCATGAAGATGATGATGCCGCGCGAGCGACGACGCTGGACCATCGATGGGCTGGGTGCAGGACCCTCATATTCAAGAGCTGCTTCTCAAGCAGACGGATAACGCCAGAGCTGCCGCCGAGAGAAAGGCAAGATGGATCAACTTGAGTTAGACGCGTTACTCCATTGTATGAAGGATGAGGCCCGAGGATACCCGCCAAAGTAACGCCATGGCTCGAGATGAAGGTAAAACACAAAATGACCGACGATGCTTCGACAAGAACATGTCATTCGCACGAACGCCTTCCCAAGGGGAACAAGTGCCCGACCAGTTTGGAGGAGGCGAAGAAAATCGTGTGTCCTCTCGATTTACCACACGTGAAATACCATGTGTGCATGAACAATTGCATCATTTATCGGGACGAGCACGCGGAGTCTACCATATGTCCGGTGTCGCGCCACTCGATACAAGAAGAGGAAGAAAGCTCCTCGAAAGTGGTGTGGTACTTTCCGATCACTCCTCGTCTGCAACGCTATTTCATGGACCCTAAGGTAGCAAAGCTCCTGCGCTGGCACGCGGATAGGGAGGAGAAGAAGCGAGAAGATGACGCAAATGATCCGGAGATAGATAAAAAAGACAAGATGCTGAGTCACCCTAAGGATGCGAGCCAGTGGCAAGCGTTGAACTTCAAGACTAGGAATTTGGGAACGATCCAAGGAACATCATGCTGGGCGCGAGCACCAATGGAGTCAATCCGCTTGGCAGCCGTGAGAAGCACACATAGCACCTGGCCTGTGTTTGTGTGGATGTACAACCTTC
Source organism: Aegilops longissima (assembly GCA_021605205.1). NCBI lineage: Eukaryota > Viridiplantae > Streptophyta > Magnoliopsida > Poales > Poaceae > Aegilops > Aegilops longissima. Next base: position 373,185 of record JAHIAM010000025.1, on the reverse strand, counting down.
CCCTGGTTGTGCATGAAGAGGAAGTACATTCACATGAGTATGCTAATTGAAGGGCCAAACAACCAGGGAACGACATCAATCAGTATCTAGGGCTGCTGAAAGAGGAGCTTGACACGCTGTGGAAAACGCCAGCCAATACGTGGGACGCCGCAGAAAGAATATTTCCCTATGAGAGCCGCACCGCTCACGACGGTGCATGACTATCTCGATTACGGATATCTCGCGGGGCAGGTAGTCCACGGATTTTCCGGATGCGTAAGGTGCATGGATGACACAACGATCGCCAGCTAGATAGAGATCCCGGTCTTTGAAAACCGTGTTCATGGGACATCAAGGTGGCTTCGCGACGATGACCCGTGGAGGAAACGCAAGGATCTGTTCGATGGTGAAACCGAACCCAAAACGCCTGTACGAGGAGCGGCGAGGAAATAGACAAGCTGTTGAAAAATTGGAAAGACTGCCCATTGCCGGGAAAGAAGCAAAAGGCGCCAGAGCCGGGAAAGAAGCGAAAGGCGCCAGAGCCGCTGCTGAAGGTATGGAAAACGAGGTATGTTTTCTAGGACTTGCCGTACTGGAAGATCCACCGTGTGCCTCACAGCCTTGATGTCATGCATATCACGAAGAACGTGTGCGAGAGTCTGCTTGGTACCCTGCTCAACATGCCAGAGAGGACCAAAGATGGGCCAAAAGCAAGGGCAGACTTGAAATCAATGGGCATCAGGCAGGAGCTTCACGCTAATGATGATGATGATGATGATGATGATGAGGCGAAGCAGGACACAGAAAGTCGTCCGCAAAGGCAAAAGGCCAAGAAGACCGGAAATGACTACCCTCCCGCGTGCTTCACTCTAAGTCGAGGAGATCGAGCAGTTTTCACCTGCCTCCTAGGAGTAAAACTTCCTTACGGTTACGCTGGGAAGATAAGCAGATACCTAGACCCAGCAAGCGAAGTTCAGCGGGATGAAGTCTCACGACCGTCACGCGTGATGACGCAGATACTTCCAGCCTGCAACCGTGGGATCATGGACACGCACGTCCGTGAAACGCTATTTGGCCTATGCAACTTCTTCGACGCCATCTCTCGGAAGTCGATTGGCGTGAGGCAACTCGAAGGCTACAGGAAGAGATCGTGGTGATACTATGCGAGCTTGAGATGTACTTCCGCCCGCATTCTTCGACGTTATGGTGCATCCGCTGGTCCATATAGTGGAGGATATCATCCAACTCGGGCCGACGCTCCTGCACAGCATGATGCCGCTTGAAAGGATGAATGGTGTCATCAAAGGATATGTTCGCAACATGTCACGCCCGTAGGAAGCATAGCCAGGGCTTTCGATCAAGAGTGCATCTCCTATCGCACGAATTATCTAGGCATCGAGAACCCGCTGGTCTGCCCGTCAACAGCACCTCGGCAGGCTCGCTGGATGGGGTTACCGTGAGGGTCGCCGCGAAATGCATGTCGACTTGATGGTCGACTCGCCGACTTTGAAAGAGCAAACCTAGTCGCGCTACAACACATAGACGTGGTCGATCCTTGGGTGGTACAGCACAAAACCTTTATTAAGAAGACGACAATGACCGAGGCCAACAGAGGACGGACGGAGATATACTCAAAGAGCACAACTCATGTTTCACGTGTTGGTTCAAGCGAAGCTTCATCGCACCCTTTACATGAGGATTCTTCCGCGGAAGAACAACTCATATTCGCCTTTGTCACAGGCACCGAGCACAACCTGATGACCTATGAGGCGCGATATCAACGGCTACACATTCTACACCGAGGCCAAGGACATGAAGAGCGATGGTTATCGAACTCCGGGTAACGATGGAATCCTACACCGTAACGACAAGGACAGATACTACGGAAGGATCGAGGAGATCTGGGAGCTGAGCTACGCCGGAGAGAAGGTCCCATGTTCCGTGTCGATGGGCCAAGAACGCTATAAAATAAGACCGGTATTTCACCACCATGGTTATACCCGGTTAAATCCAAGATCATGGGCATAAACGTCACCGCAAAAATGAGCCATGGGTACTGGCTTCCCAAGTGGACCAATGCTTTTCATTACCGACCCGCCAAAGCCCAACGTGTTGTCGTGAGGAGAGGCAAAAGGAAGATCATCGGAATGGATGGAGTAGCCAATGAGCAAGACTTCGACAAGTACGGCGACCGAGGATCGAACATGACGATTTATGATGAAGTAGCAGCATACACCACAAGAAGAAGCAGGACCACCCTACCTAAAGGACGTCTGCTCCATAGAAGAACTCCATTTGTGAAAAAGAAGGGCAAGAAGATTGTGAAGAGATAGCTAGCTAAGATCGATTGTATTTAAATCGTAGACTTCATTTCTCGATTGTATTTCATGGGCACTTTTGAACTATCATGAATATTTTTAATTTCATGGACACTCGATCCCCTCCATCTCGATCCCCTCCATCTCGATCGCTATCCCACCTCGCCAGATCCGGTCCACTGCCGCCCGACCGCCCGCACCTCGATTCCCCTACTCAACCGCCGCTGACCCCGCACCCTCCCTACTCAACCGCCTGCCGACCCCGCACCTCCCTACTCAACCGCCGCCGACTCCCGCACCTCCCCTACTCAACCGCCACCGACCCCGCACCTCCCCTACTCAACACACGCTCCCGACCCCACCTCCCCCCGCTCCACCGGCATTACTGTTTGATGATATTTTTAAAAAAATATTACTGTCTTATAAAAAATATTAATGTTATGATTTAAACAAGTTTGAACATATTTAAACACAAGTAAGTATCAAACAGCATTTTTAATGCATAAAAAATTTGTGGAGCCTGGGAATCGAACCCAGGACCTCCTGGTGTGAGAACTAGCTGCTGACCAGTCGAACTAGTAGAGAAGACTTGATGTGTATCAGGTCTGGTGGTAGATAACCTGTTGGCTCGGGCAGAAGTAAAAAAAAATACTAATGGCGCACCTGGGTGAGGTGCGCCATTAGCATGTATGTACTTATGGCGCACCGAGGGGTGGTGCGCCATTAGTATTGTGCCGCCCTACTGTATCGATCCCCTCTCTCTCCCTCGCCCTCGCCCGCGATCCCCTTCCCCTCTCCTCTCCCGACGCCGCCGCCCGCCGCCCCGTCCACACCACACCACCGACGCCTCCCTCTCCCCATCCTCCCCTTCCTCCCCTCCGACCCCACCCCACTCTCGCCGGAGCAGCGCCGCCCCGTCCACACCACACCACCGACGCCTCCCTCTCCCCATCCTCCCCTTCCTCCCCTCCGACCCCACCCCACTCGCGGAGCAGCGCCAGAGCCCGACACCAACCTCGCCTCGCCTGCACACCAAACCTCCGCCTTGCCAAGTCCGGAGCTGCTCGTGGAGGAGACGTGGCTGGAGGCGATCTCCGGGGAGGTGCCCGTCTACCCGCCGCCCTCGAGCGCCTGCACGCCAAGGTGCCCGTCTACTCGCCGCCCCACCTCGTCTTCCACGCGCTCCACTATGCTGTTAGGGTTAAGATTTTTAGTCCCGCCCGACTCTCTGCTGCTCTGTTTACCTAGATCTGGGATTCCCTGCCTGCTCAGCTCACCTCACCTCACCTCGGCTCGGCTCAGTCCCCATACCTGGTTTTGGGAAGGCAGGGATGAGCATAGCCAGGCGAGCTAGGCTAGGATGTATCGGTTCAGACACCCATCGCGTTTGCTACGGATGCACCGAAATTTCCCCTTCTGCATCCCACCAATTTTTATGTCTACACCTGCTTCACCCTAGGCTGCTTAGATAAGTGGATTTCTACGGCTCCGCGCTCAATGCCTGTCAGTTCAGATAACCGTCGCATTTGTTATGGATGTACCCGAATATATCTTCTTTACAGTTGTTGTTCTCACCACTTTAAATAAATCTAACCTGCCTCATGAGACATTTAGTTTGAGAACAGCTATTTAGGCTGCGTCGCCCGGCCAATTTGTTCATCTATCTACACCCTGGCATGCCTGGCTACTTAGGTAATTAGATTTCTATATGTTCGCGCTCAATGTGTTAACAATACAGATACCTATCACGTACAACTATTGATGACACGTGCCCAAATTATCTTCTTTATTTTTTTGTTTTCTTCAGTTTAATGAAATGAAATGAATCCAACAGCTCCATTCACTAGTAGTGATTTTAACAGACTGCATGAATCTAATCACTACTGTTCAAATTCAAATTTAAACTTGAAATTCAAATTTTAATGAAATTCAAATTTAAACTTGAAAATCACTAATGTGATTTGAACTGGGTGTAATGAAATGAAATGACACAGATAACTGCTCAACTCCATTCACTAGCAGCAGCCAGCACTTCGAATCTAATCTTTCTTGGGCAAGCTCGGCTACTTGTTGTTAGTCATTCACTAAAAGATCCTCAACAGATTGCATGCATCTAGTATTAAATTTCTTGGACGGATCATCTCTTTTAGCAAAGGACTGTAATAATTAACTAACTGAAAATTTGACATTCGGACTATGCTTGGCTCGGTTTTGTGAAATCTCATCTCTTTTCTAGTGCCATGACTAGTCATGAATTTTATTTTACTTTCGCCACTTTATAACATTCAGAAATTGTTTACTAGCTCAAGCTTCTCCTTTGCACTTTATCACTTCAATCTGCTGCTACCTCAAGCTTCTCGTTTACACTTGTGCCAAGTAGCATTTTTTCCTTGTATAATTATATGGTGGTTGACTGAGCTGCTACTTTTTCCTTGTAGAAGATCGCAGGTCGAGTGGGAGGGATCCAGTTGCGATGACACCGAATCACTAGCAAGGCAGCTGCCTAGAATAATAGGTTGACTCACCTATATATACTACTATCTTGCATCTCTCTCTTGTTTCTTCTTCTACTACAATACAAAGAGAGTCATTTCAGTTACTTGTCTTAGTGTGGTGTGGCTGTTTATTGTTCAACATCAGCAGCTAGCTATATTTAGGTCCAGTAGAAACGACATGCCTCTCCAATTTTTAAGTAATCTTGCATATGTTAGAAACTACATATATGGTCTCCGGTTTTCTTACCTCTACTCTAAAACACCAACGCATCAACAAAAGAAGATGGTACTTTTGTTACGCTTTCAGTTCGTGTCAGAGGGAGATATAATGTTTTACAATCTTTCCGGTTATATTGGAGTTAGGTTTTTTGAATATGAGTAGAAGTGACTTGGATATACCTTATGGAGTTGTAACAGTTCCTCTTGGTGCTTAGGTGCATTTTCTTTGTGTAACTTGGTTTAAAAATGTGATTTGGTCTTTTGTGGCATTTGGATGCCTAAATCCCATTTTCTTAATCATATTGCTTGGAAACTTTTGGTTATCTCCTCTCAGTGATGAAATAATTTATATGTAATGCACTTTTTCATAATTAGGTAATAATGTTGGTTACAGTTTTGGTAGTTCAAACGGAATGTATCTCATTTTGTAGACAGATTATTTTCTGGAATATCATATATTCAAATTTGTAATGAATGATGGCTTCTACCTGAATTGGTAGACTCTGTGGTGTTAGTTTGTTCTAAATACAAGAAGATAATTTTAACAACTGTAGAACATGTTGAGATTAGCAACTTTTTGTGACATCAACCAACAGTCATGTCACCGGGTTATCCTATTTTATATTTTTAATTACTAACTTAAGTTTGAGTAAATAGTGGCAGTGAAGTCCTCATAATAATCAGCGGATGTTAACTTTCGATGTCCCCGTGAAGTTAACTAAGATTGTGGTGCTAGTAGAGGCACATTGTGGCCTTTTCATCCATATGAAAGTAGAGGCACATTGTGGTGCTAGTTTGTGGGTTTTGTCTCCGACCATCATGTCGTGATGATATTGCAGGTACCCGAGAGGCCCTTGAGTTTGCCGGAATGTCGATTAACTTCCGCTCGGCAATTCGGTACTCCATATGTCCTATTTTCAGCAAAGGTCATGCTGAAATTTTCCATGAATTTTAGCATGACTTTGCTAAAATAGGACATATGGGGTACTTGTGACTAATGCATGGGCCGGGTATCTTAGTAGTTAATTAAGTAGGATCAAGTGCCCCGCGTATTTGTGACTAATGCATGGCTTTTAGGGTGCCTCGGTGTCGATAAAACCGAAATGATGAAAGGTTAGGCTTTTAGGGTGCCTCGGCCGAAAAACCCTCAATGATAAAAGCTTAGATTTTAGGATGCCTCGTGTCGACAAACCCTAAATGATGAGACCATGATCTTGTTCCTTGACAATAACCAACTTTTGACCAAACTTTGTTTCTATTTAGAGAGAAACATGGCCCACAACGATGAGGCCGGGGTTCGGGCGGCAAGGCATTCAGGAGCTGTCCCAGAGATGGAGGAACAACCTCACTTGTATGAGGACGCCGCCTTCCCCACCGATCCCGAGACCACCGATGGTACCGCCGAGGATGACCCCACCGATGCCACCACCGATGGTGCCGCCGAGGATGCCACCATCGATGATGGCGGCGCACGCGCACGATGGCAGCCAATGAAGAGGCAACGGAAGGACCGGCGCTCGACCGTGCTCCGCACCTCAAGGAGGAAGTTATCAAGTGGAATCCGACAGGAATCCAACGGCGCCCGAACGAATAGTCAAGGGTACTCACTTCAGCTCGGGTGCATTCTCCGAGCACCGCCTCGATCAACACCGAGAACCCGAGGCATCCCGACCGAGGGAATTTGGCGCAACCTCGTCTTCACGGCTGCACGAACGATACAAGTTCCCGCTGCTTTTGAAAACACAAGCCTCAAAGGGAATAAAGTGAACAATGCTGCCCTCACGAAGATGAGCAAGGCCCTGTCTACTTGGAAAAGCAATGTGAAGAGAATGATCGAGAAAGGTGAGAGTTATGAGAAGATCAAGGAGAAAAATCCTTCGATCACCGAAGATGACTACAACGACTTCAAGATCAATTGCTCGGAAAGCCAGGCGCGCGAGGTTCAAGAACTCAAGGCACAGGTGGCGCGGATTCCGGAGATTTTCCAAGAGCAAGTGCAACAACAACTCGGAGCGACGATCACCGCCATTGTGCCTACCTTGATCCAGGGGTTGAGTGCGTGGATTGCGGGCGGCCAACAGGGGCCGCCCCCGATTCCTAGCTTCACGGCCAGCAACTCGCAGAATGCGATGGCGGGGCCATTGGTGTCTCCGGCGGAGGCGGCATTGGTGTCTCCGACGCCGGCACGGGAGCTTAATGCACCCGGGTGTACGCCGGCCGGCACCTCTGCAGCAAGCGGCCCCTCCGTCAACTGCACGCCCGCCGTTGGCGGTGCCTCGACATTAGCCGAGCTCGACGCCATCATCACGGTAACTAATTAAGCCTCTCTCGGTTGAGGACTTCATCTCCTTGCCTTTGATTGGGCATCCCTGACGCCCTACATGTTTTCGCAGGGCGCCGCCGACGTTCCGTGAACAACGAGTTGGTCGATGTCGCCAAGGGCAAAATCGTTCAACCGGGCAACCCCTTGTTCCACGGTACCCAGATGCCACCCAACTTGTTTAGGGTTCAACTGGTTCGGGTGCTGCCAGGCTGCGACGAGTTGTTACCTCCGATTCAACCCGTCGGGGCCGACGATGATGACGTGATGACCCTCAGCGCCTGCCTGAGCTGGCCCTCGCTTTGCCGAAGAGCCAGATTCGCTTTGGGGCGGGGACACCACCCCAAAGACAACACCGCCAATCGTGTTGCCGCCAAGTCGGCCCCATGGCAAGACCGCCGCAACGGTGCGGACATCCCTATGCCATCGATCCAAACATGCATATGGCACAGGATCGAATGACGATGACGACGATACATTTGCCAATGTCGATCAAGATTTTGCCGATCATGGGTACGGTGGCGACTTCATGGGGCCTCCTTCTCAAGAACCCAACCCAACAAAAGACGTGCGCGATCTAGCTGGTACCGCGGAGAAGCCAAGTAGCAACAGGCGCCGCCTGCTGCTCAGCTCTCGAGACGCCCACTGCCGACTTCACCGAGCCTCGATAGGCGAGGTGCGAAATATCAGCCCCAACACACTCAAGAAGGCGGTCAGTGAGCAGAACTCGGTCCCATTACAGGAGAAGAAGAAGGCACGCAAAAGAAAGACTAACAAGGGTGCGGGCCAGCCGCACCGAGTACGATCCGTGCTCAGACGGGCCACCTTCACCGAGGATATCTCGAGGAGGGTGCATGTGGCGGTAGGGTGATGCTACCGACAAATATGCTCAATGCTGCAACCGGTGCTATCGGAGTCTGCATGACAGTGTTCTTTCTTTGGAGAAGCGCGCCTCGTAGAGAAGGATGTGGCATACCGGTTTTACGTGGCCAAGGTGCCAGAGGGCAAGGGCTTTGTGGATAACTCCATCGGGCGTCACGATCATCCTGCGGTTTGATGACATCCACGCTTTGTTGAACCTTCATCCGCTCCACTACACCTTCGCTCGCTATTTTCGCTGAGTATGGAGATGCGATCATTCGCGACAAGACCGGACATCGTGATAGTCGACCCCTTCTACATGCGTGCCAAGATCTTGGGCAGCGATGGGGACCGCAAGTCGCGAGTTCTTACCTCAAGGCGCCATTCGCAAACCAAGATAAGGATAACTTCCTCGTGCCTTACTTTCCCGAGTAAGTCCTCCCCTCAACCGGCCCGTAACATATGAATTCTTACATTTCGATCATTTTTCTTTTAACATTCCATGTTTTCTGCAGTGACACACGTTGCACGCTCATCCTCCTAAGCCCCAAATATTCCATGGCCACGTATTTCGACCCGGACCGTCAGTCGAACGTAGACTACACAAATGTCAAGAAGGTTCTTGATGATTTTCTCCCCGGCTACGCCCAATCTGGAGGCACCTTCACCAGGCCTATTCGTAAGTATGGCAAGCACGTGTTCTCCCACAATACGACGTTCTGCTGCGTCAAGCAGCCGCCTGGCGGTCAGAAGGGTGCCTACTACGCCATCCATCACATGCGGCGATCGTGCGGGACCATCATCAACTTCGCTACCAAGTAAACTCCAAGATTGGGCGCGAGCGTGTCGGCAATCCAGACGCGGACATCGACAAGAATTCTTTCGCATCCAATGGAGTTTGCGGAAATCATCCATCAAGATGTCCTTCGCTCGGGGCAGTTCTACCTCAGAAATCAACCGTCCAACAGTGACATCGACACAATGCTACAAATGCAGGATGACAACGCCCGTTCTTTCATGACTCCCACGATAGACGGCGGCTTCATCCATGCTCCGGTCCCTTGATTGATTGGCTCATGTTGTAATTAAACTATAATGAACTTGTAGTATGTCTCTTTGGTTTCGAGAGTCGTTCAACTTAGATGTAATCGATGCTATTAATGTCTTTCTTTTCTCTTCCGATCGTTCTGTTGCATACTTATATATTGCTTATGTATTGTCTGTGAATTGGTACTAACGCTTTACGCTTGGCTAGTGCATAGCGATGCCGGCGTATGTCGTGTGTACAAGGGTAAGGTTCCCGGAGTCTACGATGACTGGGAGGAGTGTCGGAGACAGGTTCACCGATTCAGCGGTAACAGTTACAAAGGGTACACCACTAGGGCCGAGGCGAATCTAGATACGCCCGCTATCTAGCGGGAGAGGGAGGGCGTTGAGGAACCGGATGAAGACGAAGTTTCATCGTGATGATGCTCATCGTGATGATCGCAGCTCTCTCTATGTGATGGTAGTTTAGATGATCGATGTCGACTTGTAATGTGAAGACAAACTCGCTACTCATGGTCTCGAGACTTGTAATATAATGTTCTATCTTTGTTCGGTCTTTTCAATTCGGAGACTAATATGATGAATTGTATTCGAGACTAATATGATGAATTGTATTCAAAGACTAATCTTCTATTGTATTCGATGAATCTGTTGTTGATGTGTGCTGTCTATATTTTGTCAAATTATACATTTTGTAACCTGTGCAAAAACAGAAAATAAAAATAGAAAAACCTAATATTCATACTAATGGCGATCACATGATAGTGCGCCATTAGTATGACAAAGCATACTAATGGCGCATCATCAGTCAAGGCGCCATTAGTATGCCGCGTTTACTAATGGCGATCTCGTGGTGGTGCGCCATTAGTATGCCAAAGCACCTGGTATACATGGCCCCGGGAGGCATACTAATGGCGCATCGTAGCCTATACTAATGGCGCACTGTGGTGCGCCATTAGTATCTGAGATACTAATGGCGCACCACCGTGCGCCATTAGTAAAAATTACTAATGGCGTGCTAGTAATGGCGCACCAGTGATGCGCCATTAATGGCCAAATTAGGTGCGCCATTAGTAGCGGTTTTTCTAGTAGTGTGAAACTAGTCCACGGTTGTTTCACCTACTCATTATGATGTAAAAACAGTCTCTAAATTCCTGTTGTATGAAAAAGTTTGTAAAGGTGTATGTAATAGAACATGGAATTAAAAAGAAATAAAATACTAAATAATAGTAGTAGCACGGGCAAGGAGGAGCGCTACTACTAATTACCAGCAGCGCTGCTCTGGAGAAGCGCTACTACTAGATCATTTTAGCATGGCTGGGTCCAGCGCGCTGCTGCTAAGCTTTAGCTATAGCGCCTTATCAGTAGCGCTCCTGCCCGCGCTACTGATAGGCCTAAAACCCGCGCTGCTGCTAGGCTTTTCCCTAGTAGTGGGAGGCAGGAGCACGCGGCACGACCGGCGTTGGTTTGGGTGGCTGGAGCAAGAAGACCAGAGGTTGAAGAAGCACTACAACCATTGGATGAACATTGTACGGTAACAGGAGCTAGAATCGTTCATATTGACTAAGTTGACAAAGCCCTCCATCCCCGTCAACTTGGTAGGCCCACAGTCAGCCTCGGTATCTGGGTTTCCAGCCGGCAGGGGAGTATTCTTTTTTTGTGCGTAATAAGGAGGCACTTCCTTGCGTGCGAAGATAGCTGGTGGGTCCGACAAGTCAGTGGGGGGCACGTTTTTTTTCGTGAAATGCAGAGGCCCTTCCGGTGGGTCCCAGATGTCAGATGGAGGAATCATTATTTTGCGCGTAATAAGGAGGCATTTCCTTGTGTGCGGCCGTGGACCCAGCTGTCAGCCTCTCCACGCACAGTCTACTTCCGATGGTGTAGTTCGTTGACCACGTTGACCACGCCGCACCGAGCGCATCCAAGGTGGTGGACGACAGCGAGGCCCCGGACAGCAACGAGCCGGAGATGGGAAGAGGCGGCAGTAGAGTCGCAGACGGAGAGGTGTACGAGGTTAATCGTTCTAGTGCGGTGTGGTTCGGCAATGGTGGAGAAGAACAGGGTGTGGAGGGGTGGAGGGATGGCCTGGCCGACGGTGGAGTAGCGCTTCATAGCGAAGCGTGCTAAGCAGAGCTGCTAGCAGCAGGAGGCGGAGGTGGTCTCAAGCGTGCTGGAGGAAGAAGACGAGAGATTGAAGATGGATGCCGGTCGTTGGATGTAAATCCAACGGCTAACATGTCAGAATCATTTGTTGACTAAATTGACAATGCCTTGCATTGGCTTCGACCTATTGGCCCACATTTTAGCCTCCAAAAATTTGGCACGTATTCAACCCTTTTTTTTCAGAATTTACAGTCTTTTTTTTTGCGCGGTAGAATTTATAGTCACTTTGATCTTTTTTTTGAATTACAGCCATTAGCTGGGCTGGGTGAACAATTAATGTAGCGTCCATGCGGCCCATTTATTTTATTTCCTAAAAAATTACAGGCCATTTGCACTTTATCTAGATACACGATTTTGCTGGGATGATTATAATTATAATGTTCCGTTGGGCCAGCAATGTTATCAAAAAATAAAAAAGGGCTGAGCATTTTGTTATAGATATATTTAAATAATAAGTGATATTATTACATTCGTCCTTAAATCTTACCAAGCTTTTGTACACAACCACTAGGATTTTCGTGCCAAAACAATCCAAGATTTTATTTGTTAAGAAATCATTTTTATAAGTTAATAAGATGTGGGATATTGTTTTCTTACATATCTAAGTATCTGTTAAATATATGATGACAATAAAAATAATATATAATAACATATAAAATAATTTAAATATATATAATATAGTTAGAAGGAAAACATAAGTTGTACCTGGCATTCCTATTCTTATACAGAAAAATAGAATAGACCTCTGTGTTTTCTTCAAAAAAATACATAAATTGGGCTGCCAAAAATAAAACCTCGGATGGGAGCTCCATAGGCCGGTCGATACATGAAGTCCCTAAGAAAATACAAACATGCCCTCCCATCCGAGGTCGTGGGCTGCGCATGTTAAAAATGAAATCCTAGACAGGGCAGCCCAAAACCACGTCTGAGGGATTCCTGGATTAGGGGGTGTCCTGATAGCCGAACTATCACCGTTGGCCGGACTCCTGGACTATGAAGATACAAGATTGAAGACTTCGTCCCATGACCAGATGGGACTTTCCTTGGCGTGGAAGGCAAGCTTGGCGATACGGATATGTAGATCTCCTACCATTGTAACCGACTCTGTGTAACCCTAACCCTATCCGGTGTCTATATAAACCGGAGGGTTCTAGTCCGTAGGATGAACAACAATCATACCATAGGCTAGCTTCTAGGGTTTAGCCTCTCTGATCTCGTGCTAGATCCACTCTTGTACTACCCATATCATCAATATTAATCAAGAAGGAGTAGGTTATTACCTCCATCGAGAGGGACCAAACCTGGGTAAAAACATCGTGTCCCTTGTCTCCTGTTACCATCCGCCTAGACGCACGCCGGGGACCCCCTACCCGAGATCCGCCGGTTTTGACACCGACATTGGTGCTTTCATTGAGAGTTCCTCTGTGTCGTGATCCTTAGGCCCGATGGCTCCTTCGATCATCAACGACGACGCGGTCCAGGGTGAGACTTTTCTCCCCGGACAGATCTTCGTATTCAGCGGCTTCGCACTGCGGGCCAACTCACTTGGCCATCTGGAGCAGATCGAAAGCTACGCCCCTGGCCATCAGGTCAGATTTGGGAGTTTGAACCACATGGTCGACATCCGCGGAGACTTGATCTTCGACGGATTCGAGCCACAGCCAAGTGTGCCGCACTGTCTTGATGGGCATGATCTAGCTCTGTCGCCGAACAGTGCCCTGGAGGCCGCACCAGCGTCCGCTCCGACCCTTAGCTCGGAGCCGACTCCCCCGATCGAGGACGAGTGGTTGGACACCGCCTCGGGGGCTACGATCTCTGGCGATTGAGCGAACTCCATCCTGTCGCTGCGAAGACGTGACTCAAGGTGCCGGACTCCTCTCCGGACTCCGAACCCTCCGCTACCGCCAATCGAATCCGATTGGGCGCGGATATGGAGTTCACTTACGCGACATCTTTCAGCACTCTCCTTTGGCGACATCTTGAATTCACTAAAGTCTCTCTCTTTATCGGAGAGCCTGGCGGACTACGGTCAGGAAGGTTGAGATCGCGGACGACGAAGAAATTCAACGCCCACCCACCGCCCAGTTTGTAGCCACTGTCGATGATTTAACCGACATGCTCGACTTCGACTCCGAAGACATCGAAGGTATGGACGACGATGCTGGAGACGATCAAGAACCAGCGCCTACAGGGCACTGGAAGGCCACCTCGTCATACGACATATACATGGTGGACATCCCAAAAGATGGGAACGGCGATGGAACAACGGAGGATGACCCTCCAAGAAGCAGCCCAAGCGCCAAGCGTCGTGGCGCGCTCTAAATCCTGCCACAGCAAAAGCGGTGATTCCGCACAGAGATAATAACACCCCGGATAGTGCCGAAGACAACCCCCTCCAACAAGATTCAGCACAGGAGGAGGGAGAAGCCAACCCTCATGATAGAGCGGCAGACAAGGAGGTGGAGGACGATAATTATATGCCCCCTTCTGAAGAGGAGGCAAGCCTCGACGACGACGAGTTTGTTGTGCCTAAGGACCCCGCCGAACAGGAGCGTTTCAAACGCACGCTTATGGCCACGGCAAGCAGCCTCAAGAAAAAGCAGCAGCAGCTTAGAGCTGACCAATACTTGATAGCTGACAGATGGACTGAAGTCCTCGCAGCCGAAGAGTACGAACTCAAACGCCCCTCCAAGAGATACCCAAAACGCAGGCTGCTACCCCAATTAGAGGAAGCAGCACCCAAACCTACATCACCAGCGCATGCTGCAGCTGACCGGCCACCCCCTGGTCGCGACAGAGAGGCCTCTAGACCATCCATCCAAGCCATACCCCGGCGTCGCTTGAAAAGTACCAAGGCACGGGGAAACGCGCCAGACCTGCGAGACATATTGGAGGACAAGGCAAAGCAAACAAGATCGATCTACGGATCGCGTGGGCGCCTCACGACACGTGATGATAACCGTCACGCCGGATACAGCAATTCCGGCCGGGCCGAACACAGTAGACAAAGCTCATTTGAGCTGCGTCGTGATATAGCCCAATACAGAGGCACCGCACACCCACTATGCTTCACAGACGAAGTAATGGATCATCAAATCCCAGAGGGTTTCAAACCCGTAAACATCGAATCAAACGATGGCACAACAAATCCTGCGTTTTGGATCGAGGACTACCTCCTCCATATCCACATGGCCCGCGGTGATGATCTACACGCCATCAAATACCTCCCACTCAAGCTTAAAGGACCAGCTCGGCATTAGCTTAACAGCTTGCCAGCAGAATCAATTGGTTGTTGGGAGGACCTGGAAGCCGCATTCCTTGATAACTTCCAGGGAACATATGTGCGACCACCAGACGCTGATGACCTCAGCCACATAATTCAGCAGCCATAAGAATCGGCCACAAAATTCTAGACACGGTTCCTAACCAAGAAAAATCAAATCATTGACTGTCCGGATGCAGAGGCCCTTGCAGCCTTCAATCATAACATCCGCGACGAGTGGCTTGCCCGGCACCTAGGACAGGAAAAGCCGAAATCCATGGCAGCCCTCACAACGCTCATGACCCGCTTTTGCGCGGGAGAGGACAGCTGGCTAGCTCTAAGTAACAACCTGACCAAAAACCTTGGTAGTTCGGATACCAAGGACAGCAATGGCAGGTCGCGTCGCAACAAGCACAAGCGCCGCATTAATGGAGACAGTGCTGAAGACACGGCAGTCAACGCTGGATTCAGAGGCTCTAAACCCGGTCAGCGGAAGAAGCTGTTCAAAAGAAATACTCAGGGCCCGTCCAATCTGGACCGAATACTCGATCGCTCGTGCCAAATACATGGCATCCCCGAAAAACCAGCCAACCATACCAACAGGGATTGCTGGGTCTTCAAACAGGCAGGCAAGTTAAATGCCGAACTCAATGACAAGGGGCTGCATAGCGATGACGAGGAGGAGCCCCGGCCGCCGAACAATAGAGGACGGAAGGGCTTCCCCCCACAAGTGCGGATGGTGAACATGATATACGCAACCCACATACCCAAAAGGGAGCGGAAGCGTGCACTAAGGGACGTATATGCGATGGAGCCAGTCGCCCCAAAGTTCAACCCATGGTCCTCCTGCCCGATCGCCTTTGATCGAAGGGACCACCCCACTAGCATCCGTCACGGCGGATTCACCGCATTGGTTCTTGACCCAATCATCGACGGATTTCACCTCACTAGAGTCCTGATGGACGGCGGTAGCAACCTGGACCTGCTTTATCAGGATACAGTGCGCAAAATGGGCATAGACCCCTCAAGGATTAAACCCACAAAGACGACCTTTAAAGGCGTCATACCAGGTGTAGAGGCAAATTGTACAGGCTCAGTTACACTCGAAGTGGTCTTCGGATCCCCGGATAACTTCCGAAGCAAAGAGTTAATCTTGACATAGTCCCGCTCATGGCGGCTATCACGCACTGCTTGGACGAACCGCATTTGCAAAGTTCAATGCGGTGCCGCACTACGCATACCTCAAGCTCAAGATGCCAGGCCCTCGAGGAGTAATCACGGTCAATGGAAACACCGAACGCTCTCTCCGAACGGAGGAGCACACGGCGGCCCTCGCGGCGGAGGTGCAAAGCAGCCTCTCACAGCAATTCTCGAGTCCGGCTATTAAACGTCCGGCCACCGTCAAGCGCGCCCGGAGTAACCTACAACAAGACCGCCTGGCACGATCCGAGCACGCGTAGCAATCCGGCCCCAACCCCAGCCCTCGCGAAACTGCGAAGCCAGTACTACGCGTACATAACTACGCTCTGGAGATACCATGGGCATAAGGGGAGGGGCACGACCACGGCACGCCCAGAATGCGGCTCAACCGCACCAGGGGCTCCCGATTGTGTCATTCTTTTTTTTCTTCTTTTTTTTCTTACTTTCAGGACTCCGTTTTCCAGAAAGTCCTGTCCGGCACTAGAATTGCCGAACTCACGATGCAACAGCCAGGGAAGCAGAAAGCTACATCGAGTGTCCAGGTGATCTCTACTACGAGCATTATACCTGTTTTACATACCATCCCGCAGCTTACCCCTGGAGGGGGACATGTTAAATAGTCCCATCCCTTGCTTATCACACTATTTGTATCGTTCTGCTTCCATTGCAGTACCTTTTTGAATAAACAATACATAGCTTTTGCCTATTATTGCACCCCTTTCTTTATCTATATATATGTTCATTTCATGACATGTTGCACCCGTACACTTTGGTACGGCCAATACACCAGGGGCTTAAGTACCCCAAAAGTATGGTGTGATAAGTCCGAACACTTTCACAAGTGCGGCACCCCGAACTTATAACATTATATGCATTGGCTCCGAATGATGTCTTGGGTCAATAGTTGGATTTGCCCGGCTCCCATGTTTTGGTACCTTACGTTCCGCTATATCGGCTAAGGTAGCGCTGTCAGAACCACTGCGACTGTGCCCCGGTTGAGCTGGGTTGAGCACCTCAGTGGAGAAAGCTAAAACTGACCGTCATGATAGGGCGAGAGCCGGTCGCTGTTTCAGAGGTTTTTTAGGGTCCCTAAAGACTTATGCCACTTAGAGCGAGGAGTCGGCATTGTTCGGCCAAGGCGTGGATAGCGCCCCGAACTCGGTCTTCCGAATACTAGGGGCTTCGCCGAAATTTAAAGTTATAGAATTATATGGCTAAGTGAGAGTGTTCAAGCACTATAAGTCGGGTTGCCTTGTTCGTTGCGTTGAGCACCTCCCTCGAAGGACCCAAGAATGGGAACAAGAGCGCTCAAGTTTATCCCGAACACCCCAACACTTGTGGCATGGGGGCTGAAGCCAACGACTTGCCATCCCTCAAATTTGATAAATGGCCACACATAAGGTAATATTTTAAATTCACAAGCGTTGCTTAGCGCATATGAACAAGTTTTCAGCGTACAGGATAACAAATGCGAGTCTATTCAAAATAACATCTTTGGAGCATTTACCGCTATATGGCGGCACCCTTCAGATACGATAGTACATTTCGGCTTGCGATGCTCCTTGCCCTTCGGTGGCCCGTCCGTCACAAGCTTCTCCGCATCCAGCTTTCCCCGGTGCACTTTAGCACGGGCAAGGGCCAGACGGGCACCTTCAATGCAGACGGAGCGCTTGATGACTTCAATCCATGGACAAGCGTCCACCAGCCGCTGCACTAGCCCGAAGTAGCTCCCAGGCATGGCTTCCAATGGCCACAGCCGGACTATGAGGCCCTTCATGGCCTGTTCGGCGATCTTGGGGAGCTCGACCAGTTGCTTCAGCTGGTCGCTCAGGGGCACCGGACGTTCGGCCTCAAAGATATCGAGACCAGAACACCTTCTCCGCCGAGCTCCCTCCTTGGCGCTGTAGAACGCGGTAGCATCAGACACACTACGGGGCAGATCTGCAAATGCTCCTGGAGAGCTCCGGATTCGGGTAAGTAATAGGTAATTCACTTTCACATGCTTGCTTTGCATAAAGAATGCCTTACCCGCTGCTATCTTCTTTAATGATTCAATCTCTTGGAGGACTTTTTGGGCTTCGGCCTTAGCGGCTTTGGCACTCTCAAGAGCCGAGGCAAGCTCGGACTCTCGAGTCTTCGAGTCACGCTCCAAACTCTCGTGTTTTTTGACGAGAGCCTGGAGCTCTTGCCGCACCTCCGCCACCCGCGCCTCCTGCTTCTCTCGCTCGGTGCGCTCCATGTCAGCTTTGCTTCGGCATGGACACCGCTTCCTTTAGGGTCGCCACCTCGTTCGTGGCCCCTACAATACCCACGTTACTCCTGTCATTTTTGCAACCAAATACTTTCTATAAGGTATTTCTTTAATAAGGTACTACTTACCTTCCTTGTCCTCGAGCTGCTTCTTGGCAAGGCCGAGCTCGTTCTCAGACCGCTCGAGGCTCTACTTCCATGCATTGACCTCCGCAGTCAGTGCGGCAGAGGTTAGCAGCGCAGCCTGCATTCCCATATTGACATATTTATGTTAGACTCCTGCGTATATCTTTTTAGATCCTTAGTCCGGCTTTTCTTTCCGAACACCGAACTAAGCATCAGGGGCTACTGTCTATGCGGTAATATTTTTGCATATTCTAAACTTACCTCAAAGCCTGTTAAAAGGCTGGTACGGGCTTCAGTCAGCCCGCTCTTGGCGGACTAAACTTTCTGGGTCACCACACTCATAACAGTGCAGTGCTCCTCGTCGATGGAGGCGCCTTTAAGCGCCTCCCGCAAGCTATCCGGTGCCTCCGGATGGACGGAGGTCACCGGCGTCGTAGTCTTACACTTCTTCTGAAGGGGCCGCTTGCGGACTTCGAACCACCGGGTTCGGTGACGGAGTCCGCACAGGCCGACTTAGAGCCCTCCGTGTAACGCCCGGATCCGATCGCCTGTGTCCGCGATTATTCACCGTCGTTGCCATGTCATATGCTTGCGTGTTGCACTTTTCCATGTCATCATATGCAATTCATACCATGTCATCATGTGCATCGCATTGGCATACGTGTTCGTCTCATGCATCCGAGTATTTTCCCCGTTGTCCGTTTTGCAATCCGGCACTCCTATGTTCCCCGGCGCCCTCTTTTACCTCTTTTCGTGTGCGGGTGTTAAACCTTCTCGGAATGGCCCGAGTTTGGCCAAGCGGCCTTGGTATAGCACCGGTAGACCGCCTGTCAAGTTTCGGATCATTTGGAGGTCGTTTGATACTCCAACGGTTAACCGGGTAACCGCAAAAGCCTCTTTTGTGTGCAGCCCAACACCCCTTTCAAAGTGGCCCAATACCCAGCAAACTCCCCTCCATGCTCTCAGTCATTCGATCACGATCGTGTGGGCGAAAACCGCTCCTCATTTGGACTCTCCTAGCTCCCTCTACCTATATATATGTGCACCTCCCCCGAAAATTCGCAGATGAAACCCTAGCAAAACTCCTCCCCGCGCCGCCGGACGCGTCCGCGTCGCACCGGACATGTCCATCCCCGCAGCCACATCGCTCCGGCCAATGAGAGGCCGCCACGTCACCCCGCCGCCACCCTTCCCCAATCCCGCGCCGCCACCTCACCCTCTCTCTCTCTCCACCCGCCGCCGCTGCCAGCTGCTCATGTAGAACCAGCAGGGCCCGGTCATCACGCCAGCCAGCAGGTGCTCCCTTCGCCGCCTCCGGCCGCCGCCCGTCGCCGCCGGCGACCTCCGCCCTTCGGCCGCGCCTCGCCGGACCTCGGCTCGCCGCCCGGTGGCGCGGACCCGCGCCCGCGCCTCGGTCCCGCCTCGGCGGCATGCCACACAAGGCGCCGCTGGTCGCTCCGCCCGCCCGCCGCCAAGCACCTCCGTGCCCCTCGTCGCCCCTCCGATTTCGCCCGGCGGATCCGGCGAGATCCGGTCCGGATCCGGCGAGATCCGGTCGGATCCGCCTCGCCGTGCCTCCCGACCTCTCCGCAGCTCCGCCACCTCCTCCCGAACTCCGCGGTTCCGCGAGATCCGGCCCTGCCTCGGAATCCGTGCTGCCTCAGGTTGACTTCCCCCCTCTAAAATTCCACTAAGTCCCCGATTCTGCAGTAATTATCATGCCATGTTCATCGCATTGTATCTCTGCATCCGTAGCCCTGTTTCGTGCGTGTAATATGTCAAATTGTTCGTCTCGACGAGTAATTCATTTCATTCCATTGCATCATGTTTATTTGGGCTCATCTTGATGCCTGAATTATCGTTGCGAAAGTGCTATATGATGTTAACCTGCTGAAACTGTTATAACTTGATGATTTGTCATTTTTGCCATGGTTGATGTGTGCATCCTATGAGGTTGATGTCTACATGTGTTTTGAAGTATGCCATGCCATCTTTACAGGGGTGTATGCCATGTATTTTTGTGATCTATATGGTGACTAGAACAAGCATGCCAACTAGGCCTCGTGATGTTGCTGATTTCAGCCCTTGTTCTGCTGTTATTGTGATGCCATGTATTCATGTTGCTACAGTGAGATCCATGCCTCTTTTGAGTATGGTCAGTAAGGATGTTTTGTAGATATGGTTATGCTCTATCCATCCATGCCACTATTTGAATTTATGGATCAACCTAGCTTGACTCAATCAAGCTCTACTTTTGCTATAAAATGTTCCTGGCAGATTGTTTACATGTTATGCAATTTTGCCAAGGTTGTTGTAGTTGATCCAAGCATGCTATGTTGCTGTTTTTGCCATGTCTAGCTTCTATGCCATGTCTAGTTGCTGGGTGTATGCTTAGTTTGTCATGCAATGCCTCGTAGTGAGTGCATCGAGCTCGTTAACATGCCTACTTGTTATCTGTTTATGCCATGCTCCAGTTTTTCACTGTCTGAATCTGTTTATGTTTTTGCTATTTTCACATGCTTGCAATTGTATTTTCTGATCCCTTTTGGCTCATGGTCAGTAAGGGACATTTGTTCTATGAGATTAGTAGATTCATTCCATGCCTTTGTTTGCCATGATAAGTTCCTGTAGCATGTTGTTTGATAGCTCTAAACATTGCAACTTGATGTTATTTCTGCCATGTCCTGTAAATTCTGCCAAGTCTGTGAACCTGATATTATATGCAATCTTGTCATGTCTTTTTGAGCATGTTCTAGTTGTTTCTGGAGATAGCTCAGTGTTCATGTTTTGTAATGCTTTACCTGTACATCATACCCATGCCTTTTGTTATCATGTTTAGGTCCTGTATCATGTCGTTTTGATGTTTGCTAGATGCCTAGTTGCTGTTTTGTACAGATTGTTGACATGTCTTGTTTCATGTCTATGTGTTGAACCGTTGCTCCGTTTTGAGTGTTCTCTATATGAAACTTGCTTAGAATTGTATGTAGCTTCATATTATCATGTTGCATCCATGTCTTGAATGTGTTTGTTTGATGTTTGTATGCATTTTGCATCGATGCCATGTTCAACTTGTTTTGCTCATATTTTCTAGGCCGTAGCTCCGAATTAAATGAACTTTATATGTAACTTGACTAGAATTTCGTGTAGATCATCTTGGTGCATCTTAACTTGCTGTTTAACCACTTGAACTTAAGTTTTAATCAGATCTGGAAAAATTTCGAAATTTGCATATGAGGACTTACCGGAATTGTTCTATGCTGTTTCCGGCCTCATTTAAACTTGCTTTGAGGTGTTGTTCTTGTTTGCATCATATTTTGCCATGAGTAGCTCCATGTAGCCTTGTCATGCATCATGCTTGTTGTGCATCATGCCTTGTTCATGTGTGGTGTGTTTACTATGTTGTGTGCTTCTCTCGGTAGTTCCGTTTTGCTATGATCGTGAGGATTCGCTCGCTCACGCTTGGTTCGTCTTCGTGGCTTCATCTTCTTCATGGTCTCGTTATTCTTCCTTGCGGGATTTCAGGCAAGATGACCGTCACCTTGGATCTCATTACTATCATTGCTATGCTAGTTGCTTCGTTCTATCGCTTTGCTGCGCTACCTATCTTTTGCTCTTCAAGCCATCCCAAATTGCCATGAACCTCTAACCTTTGTCACCCTTCCTAGCAAACCGTTGTTTGGCTATGTTACCGCTTTTGCTCAGCCCCTCTTATAGTGTTGCTAGTTGCAGGTGAAGTTGAAGATTGCTCCATGTTGGATTATGTTTTTGTTGGGATATCACAATATCTCTTATATTATTAATGCATCTATATACTTGGTAAAGGGTGGAAGGCTCGGCCTTATGCCTGGTGTTTTGTTCCACTCTTGCCGCCCTAGTTTCCGTCATATCGGTATTATGTTCCCGGATTTTTGCGTCCCTAAAGCGGTTGGGTGATTTATGGGACCCCCTTGACAGTTCGCTTTGAATAAAACTTGTCCAGCAAGGCCCAACCTTGGTTTTACCATTTGCCTCACCACCACCTATACCCTTCCCTTGGGTCGGCCAACCCAAGGGTCATCTTTATTCAGCCCCCCCGGGCCAATGCTTGTCTAAGTGTTGGTCCAAACTAGAGTCCTTTGCAGCGCCACCTTGGGGAAACTCGAGGGCTGGTTTTAGTTGTACGGTGTGCTCATCCGGTGTTGCCCTGAGAACGAGATATGTGCAGCTCCTATCGGGATTGTCGGCGCATCGGGCGGTCTTGCTGGTCTTGTTTTATTACTGTCGAAATGTCTTATAGCCAGGATTCCGAGACTGATCGGGTCTTCCCGGGGAGAAGGAATATCCTTCGTTGATCGCGAGAGCTTATCATGGGCTAAGTTGGGACACCCCTGCAGGGTATAAACTTTCGAGAGCCGTGCCCGCGGTTATGTGGCAGATGGGAATTTGTTAATATCCGGTTGTAGTAAACTTGAAGTAAACTCTTCTAAAATACACCAACCATGTGCGTAACCGTGAGTGTCTCTTTTCGGGGTTGATCGAGAGGAGAACACGGTTTCTGGGTTATGTCTGACGTAAGTAGGAGTTCAGGATCACTTCTTGATCATTACTAGTTGACGACCGTTCCTTTGTTTCTCTTCTCGCTCTCATTTGCGTATGTTAGCCACCATATATGCTTAGCCGCTGCTGCCACCTCACCACTTTACCCTTCCTCTCCCTTTAAGCTTTGCTAGTCTTGATACCCATGGTAATGGGATTGCTGAGTCCTCGTGGCTCACAAATTACTACAACAACAGTTGCAGGTACAGGTTGTGCGATGATCATGATGTGAGAGCGATGTTACTTGTTTTGGAGTTCTTCTTCTGCTTCTTCTTCGATCAGGGGATAGGTTCCAGGTCGGCAGCCTGGGCTAGCAGGGTGGATATTGTTTGAGTTTCTGTTTATGTTTCATCCGTAGGCAGATGTTGATCTTGTATGAGATGATGTTGTATTCATGTGTCATTGTATGTCTTGGATGTATCCCCACTATTATGTAATGTTGATGTAATGATATCCACCTTGCAAAAGCGTCTTCAAGATGCGCTTTTATCCTTGGTGGGACCTTCGAGTTCCGATAGGATAGGGTCGCATCTTGGGCGTGACATCTGGGGTCTCGCCCCCTTCGTGCCCGGAGTCCGGGAGGTCGCCTTGCGGCGCCTCCAGGACCACCTCCTCCTGGCTGGGCCCCTTTTGGGACTCCACCGCGGTGTCGTCGGCGACACGAGGAGAGGAGGCGGTCGGAAGTGAAGTACTATTCACATCCGACGAGCCCAGGGGAGCCGCTTCGACAAGCGGCAAGCTCGCCCCTTAGGCGGGCTACATGGTCATATTCGGCGTTAGAAGACACTATGCGACAAATAAAAAGTCATGAACTATTCCAGAGTCCGGACAATTACGATCTCGCCAGGGGCTTGGCCCTTGGTGGCCACTCCTCCTCGTCGTTGTCGGCGTTGGTGGAGAAGTCCGGAGGAAGGGTCCTTCCTTTCTTAGACCCTCCGGCCTCGCCAGTCGGGGCGGCCTTCCTTTTCTTCTCTCCCCCTGCTGGGGGAGAGGCTTCTTTCTCCTCCTCCTCGTCCTCAGAGGAGGATTCCGCATCGGAGTCGTCGGACGATGTGTCCGACAACACCTGGCATCGGGCACTCCTTCGGGTCCCCGTGGCCTTCTTCTTGGCCTTCTTCTCTGGCACCACGTGAGGTGCCGGAGCCAGCAGCCTCGTTAACCGTGCGTCCGCTGGGTCTTCTGGCAAGGGGGCCGGACAGTTAATCTGTCCGGACGTCTTCAGCCAGTCCTGTCAAAGGTTAGGGAGTTTTAGATGCATAGAGTCAAACTATGAAAAAAGAGTCCCATAAAGGGTGAAATAACTTACCTCGCTGGCTTGACGCTGCGAGCTGAATCCGCGATCTTCGATAGCGGATGTGGGAGCCTCGGCGCCCTTGAACAGCACCTTCCAGGCGTCTTCGTACGTAGTGTCGAAGAGCCTTTTCAGAGTTGGGTGATGTGCCGGATCGAACTCCCACAATTTGAAGTCCCATTGTTGGCATGGGAGAATCCGGCGGATGAGCATCACCTGGATTACGTTGACAAGCCTGAGATTCTTGTCCACCAGGTTTCGGATGCAGGTTTGGAGTCCGGACAGCTCGTCCAAATCCCCCACGCCAGGCCCGTCTCTTTCCATGATGTGAGCCGTGTGGGAAGCCAGATCGAATTGGGGCTGCCGCCCATTGAGAGTCGCGCGGCTCGGTGATGTAGAACCACCCCGATTGCCACCCCTTTATGGTCTCCACAAAGGAGCCCTCGAGCCATAGGACTTTGGCCATCTTGCCAACCATGGCGCCCCGCACTCCGCTTAGCGGCCGCCCACTACCTTCGCTTGACATTGAAGATCTTCAGCCATAAGTCGGGTGGGGCTGATGCAGAGGAAGGCCTCGCACACGACGATAAACGCCGAGATGTTGAGGATGAAGTTCGGGGCCAGATCGTGGAAATCCAGGCCGTAGTAGAACATGAGCCCCCGGACAAATGGGTGAAGTGGAAAACCTAGTCCGCGGAGGAAGTGGGTGAGGAACACCACCCTCTCATGGGGCCTGGGGTGGAATGAGCTGCCCCTCGTCGGGTAGCCGGTGCGCGATGTCGCTGGACAAGTATCCGGCCTTCCGCAGCTTTTTGATGTGCCCCTCCGTGACGGAGGAGGCCATCCACTTGCCTCCCGCTCCGGACATAGTTGGAGAAGGTTGAGGTGGGATGTGCGGACTTGGGCGCTGGAGCTCGAGTGCGCGGAAATGGATGGGCAAAGGAGGAAGAAGGCGTAGGTGAAAAGGTGGATCCTTATCCCCTTATATGGACGGACGAAGCTATGTGTCCCCTGCCAGCCTGGTAAAACTCGCTTATCTCCCAAGCGCCGTAATCAATGGCACGGTTGGGTTACCCACGTCCGTATTGATGATAATCCCGGAATAAGGGGGCACGATCTCCGCTTTGATAAGACGTGCCAAGGAAACCGCCGCTAAACGCTACTGAGGTGGAACAAGAAAACGATTCAGATAAAGGCCTGGCCGTGGTGTGATGTCACGCCGCGGAATACGTCAGCAGATATGTGCAAAAGTTATTCTCTCTACGGTAGTATGTGGAACTTGTTTTGCAGAGCCGGACACTATCCTTGTGTTCAAAATCTTCTATGAAGTATTCGGAGGAGGAACCCGCTTTGCAATGCCGAAGACAATATGCGCGCCGGACTCGTCGCTATTGAAGCCTGGATCAGGGGCTACTGAGGGAGTCCTGGATTAGGGGGTGTCCGGATAGCCGAACTATCACCGTTGGCCGGACTCCTGGACTATGAAGATACAAGATTGAAGACTTCGTCCCGTGTTCGGATGGGACTTTCCTTGGCGTGGAAGGCAAGCTTGGCGATACGGATATGTAGATCTCCTACCATTGTAACCGACTACAGGTAACCCTAACCCTATCCGTGTCTATATAAACCGGAGGGTTCTAGTCCGTGGGGCGAACAACAATCATACCATAGGCTAGCTTCTAGGGTTTAGCCTCTCTGATCTCGTGGTAGATCCACTCTTGTACTACCCATATCATCAATATTAATCAAGCAGGAGTAGGGTATTACCTCCATCGAGAGGGCCCGAACCTGGGTAAAAACATCGTGTCCCTTGCCTCCTGTTACCATCCGCCTAGACGCACAGTTCGGGACCCCCTACCCGAGATCCGCCGGTTTTGACACCGACAACGTCCAACACTTGCCAAAACTTCGTCCCTCGTTTTCTCTGTGTTTCGCACACTCGACATTGTGTTGGCATTTTGACTGTGCATCATATGAAGATGTGCTATGCATGAATGTTGATCAGCATGATGTTAACTGGCTGGTAGTTCCATTTTCGACCATGAATAAAACTTCCAACATGATGTTAACCTTGTTTGAAAAGGCCATGTTAATATAAATGCTCTGCCTCTGAAAGTTGCAGTTTCTTATCTGAAACTGAACTTGCAGTTTCTTATCTGAAACTGAAACTTGCAGTTTCTTCTCGTATGCACTTTTATACTCCTATGAAACTACATTTTTTAAGTGCTAAAAATATATCTCTATAATTCATAAAATTCGTCATATGCTCAATACTGCAAATCTGAAATTCAAAAGACATTCATATCTGAAAGTACTCTCAGAATACACAACAAAAAATACAATTCACAACCTGCAAATACTGACAACCCTAAGCTCCTCCTGACAATTCACAACATGCCCGACTATTGGGCTGGGGGGGCAGCCCCCTCCTATTCCTCGACGGCAGACAGCCGCCCCGTGAGACGATGTGAACGGTGTGGGAGACGATGGCGGGGAAGCGTCGTCGGGCCAACTGCTTTTCTCCTCTTGTAGTTAGGTTCGGTTGACGAAGACTCCACCGGCTCGCTCTGGCAGGACACTCTCACAAACGGCACCCTGTAGATGCTCGATCCTTGAATCGCTGGTGGATGCTCCATATGGGATCGATACTCCCACCACCGCTCCCTCATGATCGGATTCGGTGAATCTGTTTGCTCCATGGCCCAGAGGAGCAGCTCTATGTACTCTGTCGCGACTCCCTCCGGGAGTATCGCCGCCTTTTCGCTCTGTTGCAGATATTTGGCCATGGATGTCGCCGTCGCCGCTAGTTGGTCCTTGTTGTCAAACCAAGACTGTATCTCCAACATCCTAGCTAGCTTCACAGGTCGCCGTCTGCGATCCTCACGTATTGGTTGTACTCCTCCATCGATCTACTTCTCGACAGCACATTCACTCGCCGGCGGTGGTTTTTGAATGGAAGAAGAGAGGAGCAGTGCTGGTTTTGGATTACAACGGGAGAGGAGCGACGCTGGTTTTGGACTGGAACAGGAGAGGAGGGGCGGTGGTTTTGAAATGGAAGAGGAGAGGAGCGGCGCCGGATTTATATTGGAACAGGAGAGGAGCGGCGGTGGTTTAAGAGAAGAAGAGCGGAAGAGCGGCGTTGGTCTTGGAAGTATTTTTTTGTTGTTTTGCGTATTTTGGGTCAAAGTTTGACCACGTACTGTATGTGACAAGCAAAATGTGAATGCATGTCACCAAAAATTCTATCGTTTGGTTCGTATCTGAATGTACTCTCAAATTATATTATTTTTGCAACGTATAACATATATTTTATGTGCAAAAATCATGGTCAATTATGACCCAGAATAAAAGGGAGACTAGTTAATGTGGGGTCGCTTTCTTAATTGAAGGGTAAATTGATTTTGATTTTGATCCAGTCACAGCGCGCCGGCCCTCTCGCCCAATCCTAAATTGCTACGACACGCTCCTCTCTCTCTTCTCCATTGCAAAACCACCTCCTCTCCTCTCCATCATCTCCATTCCAAAACCACCGTCTCGCCTCTCCCTCATCTGATCTTCTCCATTGCAAAACCACCTCCTCTCCTCTCCATCATCTCCATTCCAAAACCACCTCCTCTCCTGTCCATCATCTCCATTCGAAAACCACCGTCTCGCCTCTCCCTCTTCTGATCTTCTCTCCATTGCAAAACCACCTCCTCTCCGCTCCATCATCTCCATTCCAAAACCACCTCCTCTCCTCTCCCTCTTCTCTATTGCAAGACCACCGTCTCTCCTCCCATCTTCCAAAGCTAGCACCGGACCACTCAGAACGACCTCTATGGAGAGGATGCAGCAGCGAATCAGGCAGATCACCGGCGGCGACCAGGCAAAGTAAGCCAGGTTGAAGGAGATCCTTAGTTGGTTTGACAATGAGTGGGAGATTTTGAGGATGGTGCGGGCCATGTGGAAATGTATGCGAAAGAGCGAGACGGCGGCGATGAGGGCGGTGATGTACATGTACTCCTCGGCGGCAGTCATGCTGCATTCCTCCGAGTTCATCGAGTATCTCCTATGGGCGATGGAGCAGACAGATTTGCCCGAGGCGACAGTCAGGCAGAGGTGGTGGGCGTACAGGTCGAAGGTCGAGCACCCAGAGGATAACGAATCGATCGAGTATGGTGTGCCGTTCGTGAGGGTGCAGAGCCAGCCGGAGCCACATGAGTATTCGTCCTCCCACAGCAAGAGGATGCTGGATGGCGCGACGTCGCTTCCCCGCCATTCTCCACGGTTCCCTCGATGCTCGCCTCGTTTCAACGGTGGCGGTAGGGTTTAAGGTAAGCTTCGCACTAACCTAATCTTCCACCTGCTCATGCTTACAATCAGTGTGACAGCTAATGAAAATCATGCTTACAATCAGTCTCCGAGTACTACGCCAATCACCCTAAAATAGCTCTGGACCTTTGGGTCAAAGTTGTGACACAATGTACAAATAAAGAAAAATAGATTGGTGCTTCTTTCAGAAAAGAGTACTCCCTAGAAAACTGCCAATATAAGCTACTAGTATTTGGTTAGAGGATTTGCTGCCGAGAAAGATCCGTCCACAGAGAGCGCCACACATCCCACTGGTAGTGGTGGATGCCAATGCGTGCATGCAGCATGGTTGGTGTCGGTAATTTTACTTGGCACACCTCGCACTCTGCATATATGCCGATTCCATACGTACATTTGTGTAGTTCCACCAAAATGCAGCTGAATAACCCTGTTTGCACAGATAATGAAAAGCGTGATTACATTATAGTGGCACTAGTTTATGAAACACACAAAATAAATAGAAGAAAATATTGTGATAGTATCATAGTATGCCATGCTGCGAGGGCGAGATGGGCCCTGCGACGCCTCATACGGTACGCCTCATATCGACATCGTCCCAAGTCTCCCAGATACACCTTCGCCAAGATGAACATCGAGTACAGCAGTAGTACAAGGAGGCGCCTTGAGACATTAAAATCTCTATTTTTGTACATATCAACTAAAATTAAGCACCCCAGTTTGCATAAACGCTTAAACATTAACAATGGGACTAGTTGATGAAACATACTTTAACAAAGAGAAGCACTTTCTTTATCTACATTGGAAATGAAATGATAGAGATGACACTCGCTCTATTTTAACTGCATTATTACTTCATTTTATCAGTGACACTAGCGTCGAGCAGGTGGCAAACTAGGTGTACCGTGCGTCGCCAGGATGGAGGCCGGGGGTGCTTAGATCGATGTCAAGCTGGCTCTTTCAGTCACCAACATGGATGATTCAATTCATGGGACCTTTTGGTGCAGTTCACCTAAAATGAAGCAATGTCCCGTGAGCTAGCAGCTTCTTCTTCAAATTTTTTAACAAAAGGGCTCCAGCCCCGGTTCGATTTCCGTCAGAAAACGAAACCCACAGAGCTTCTTCTTCATTAGTTGCAATAAAATTGAGCAACATCAAGGTTGGTTGTGAAGCTCCTGGAATGCTCAACTATAATTTGGATATCATTTGTGCAGTTCAACTAAGATCGAGCGTGAAATGTATATCTCTGTTTGCACAAAAAGGTGGAAAGGAGGGTGACTAACAAGTGATGAAACATGCATCAAATGAAAAGAAGCATGTTCCTTATCTGAATGGCAATCCTACAAGGACAAGAGTAATTTCTAAGCAGTGGCATTGCTAGATATTAGTGTGGGCATTAGGATTAACTATGACAACCATTAAATACGACATTACTTTGGGCACGGGAGAGTAGGCGGACCAGGACAGTTGCATTTCTAACGAAAAGAACCAACTTATCTTAATGGGAAATTTTAGCAAGACATGTAAAGAAGTGCCATTGATTCATATTACTGGAGGCATTACATTGAAAACAACATTGGTTTAACGTGTCCTTACTTTTAACAGTGCGAATGCTACATTTTACCAGTGGCATTACATAAGTGTGGCTCGGGGCAACAAACATCAGAACAGGATATCTGGGTTGGTCCCATTTTTGTTCGGTATAGCCAGCTTATACTGTGTGAGGCTAGCAAATCTAGTGCTGGACTTACTCTTTGACTTATCCCCCAGTGGGCTTTCTTTCCTTTTTCAACCAATAGATCGGGTTTATATTGAGTTTGTACTGTGTTTCCCTTTATTTCCCTATTAGACCTAGAGACTAGTTGGATAGCCAGTCTCTGCTACTTTTCGCCCCCATTATTTCCTCTTTCGACCAAGTCCTAGATTCAGGTAACAAATCCTCCCCCACTCCCACCCCCTTTCTTCCTTGTTTGAACCAAGTAGTACTAGATTCGAGTGCATGAACTAGTTTTACCTCTTAAACGTAAAAAATAGGTGGTTTTCGAACAGCCGGTCGATCCTATCTACGAGGGGGCCTGAGAAATAGTAAAAGTTACAAATGCAGCGACGTCAGGAGCTCGGGAAGTAGAGCAAGGCCGGTTTCGAAGGAAGTTATACCTGATGGTCGCCGGGATGTCTCTAGGTGGGCGGCGGGAGGTCGGATCCGCCCACACTACGGCAGCGAGGAAGAAGGGGTCGGAGGCCCTCCCACGCCAGCGGTGCTTGGGAGAGAACGGCAAGGCAGGCTGATCGGGACACGCCCAAAGAAGGGTAAGAGCCGTCGCCGAGGACGCATCAAGTGAATGTTGCACCTTCTCACCTTCCCCGGCGGAGAGGATCCGGCTGGATCTGTGACCAGCGGTGAGCAGAGAGAGAGAGAGAGAGAGAGTGTGGCCACCGCTGTCGTCTTTAGATCTGGAGAGGCCGAGACAATGTGAAGAGAGCAACACTAGCAAGCAAGCGCGGAGGCTCCTGCCTATATAATGGAGTAGTACTTAGTTTTCTTTTGTCTAACGGAGCCGGCTTGACCTCGTCAATGACTGTCGAGAAGTCTTCATGCACGTGGCCCGGAGGCGCAGTTGTCGTCATTTTGATCTGAACCGCCGATTATAACATATAACACGAAAAATGCCACATGACAAGAAATCATAACCTCACTGCCCAAAGGAGACAACACGAATCCCGACGGACAAACTAGACGAGGAACAAAGCTCAAATTAAAGATAAACTCGTAGAAAAGGGGTCCGTCGATAGATGTCCTAATTAACATAGCCGCCTTGACCTAGATGGCAGCCGAGTAGTCACTGTTCGTGCATGTGCCCCCAATGACTAGCCCAACTCAGTTATCGCTGTTTAACCCTCGCAGTGATCCGAAGCACATGACACATAATTTTGTGAGATGAAAAGAAACCTTTTTTTAGATTTCTCACCACAACTACAGCCATGTACAACACAGCCTGCACGATATGTAGATGATAGCCAATCCAGGCGTGTCTGCTGGAGTCTGGTCACATGCATGGACGAACTGATCTTCCGTGTCTTGCAGGGATCGTCCAGGCACCAACGTAGTACAACACTTCTCTAGTACTATCGCTCGTCTCCCTCTTCTATTAAGTCACCCGACTTGCGGGGCAGGGGGTGTGCCTATGGTCAGTTCTCAATTGCCATCCCACATGTGTGTGCGAAAGCAATATGACGCGCCTTCCATTCGGAGAGCAGCGTGGCAGACCGACCGACCGTCTGGGGTGCGACGCGAACGCGACGGGCGTGATGTATACTCCGTACATGTGTACCGCCATTTTCTAGACGCTTTGCTCCATGGCGCGGGCTAAATCCATGGATACAAAATTAGTATAATGTATACTATTTAAAAGTCGAGGGCGGGGCTTTTCCTGCCCGGTAGGCGGCGGGACAGTTCCGCCTAGTCGGTTCGACAGAGAGCGAGAAAACGAGGGAGTAGGCTGCTGCAAATGTAGGGTTGTGTGATTTGACAGCGAGTTACTGCTGGACAGGTGGGGCCCCGTGATTTGACTTGCCATTATCATTTTAACTACGACGCTACGACCGGCGTGAGTCTCCCGATTCCTGACCACCTCCATACAGGTGCCTCTCCCAATGCTCCACCATGTAGTAGAGGCTGGCTCTTGCATGAGAGCCCACTTCTCCACTTTTTCCTTGCCTCTCTTTCCTCCACATATGCAAAAATGCCATGTAATGCGCACTATTGGCCCTGTTTGGATACTCTAACTCAGTTAGAGGTTATAGTTAGATTCTAACCATGAACTAACCGTGAACTAACTCTAGCCAAAGAGGTGTTTGGATGGCAGGGTTAGATGGAGCGGGGATACGACGAGGCGCCTTCACGGATGGTGCGAGAGGGATGGAGGGAGAGGACGAGAAGCTTCGAGGAAGTGGGAGAAAAACATGTTTTTTAGTGATCCTGAGAAGAACTAACCCAAATAAGCACCTCTTGGGTGGGTTAGATTTTTTGAATGGGTTAGATGCATCTAACCAAAACTAACCCTCCTGTTTGGATATTTTTGGGTTAGTTGAGTCCAAACTAACCTAAACTAACTCTAACTCATGGATCCAATCAGGGCCATTGTACTTACTTGCTCCTACAGGTGCTTAAGCTTGCCACATAGGCATAAAGTCTGATGTGGCAAGTTAATCAAGAAGAGAGAGACTAGTTTGGTGACCCAAGGAAGAAACGGTGCTAAGCGGGTGTACCTAGGTGAAAAGACAATTTTGAGTCTATAGCTAATTAAATGAAGCAAACTTAGCAACACCATTTCATTGGAAGAGGTCACTCCTTGGCAAATGCAATAATACTAGTACTCCTCAGTGTCCCATTATATAGAACGTTTTGACACTACACTAGCTAGTGTCAAAAACGTTCTTATATTATGGGACGGAGGGAGTACGAAGAAAGAGATAGAGAGGAGTAAAAGATACACTTATAGCCAACCTTATAGCCAACCTTTTTGTAGTATGAGTGACTAAGTGATGACTATGTATGACATGCCAACATCGGATAGCCTAATGCACCGTGTTAAATCTCCAAGGCGCGGCGGCGACGCGACGGTCGTGGTAGCGCGACCATGATACGGGCTCTTGGCAGCCCTTGGATCTGAGATCAAACGGTCGCATGCTAAGTTGCTGAAAATTTTAAGAATAACCTCCGTGATAGGATATTCACCCATAGGTCTAGAATCACGCCATGCAACCGCTTGATCTCAGATCCAAGGGCTCTCGAAGCCCGTATCATGGGAGAATGGAAAGCCACTACCTTGTCGTTCGCTGACGCCGGCAGTTCGCTCCTACTCGTCCCCGCACATCCTTTAATACTACGGCGGTTCGCTCCTAGTCGTCCCGTCCATTCACATTACGGCTGTTCCACTAATCCTAACCCTCCTCCAAAATCCATGGCGTCCCAAATCTCCCCGATCGGCGGTGAGTACAAGGTTAGAGCCATCACCAGCGATGAGTTCGACGTCATCTACACCCGTACTTCCGCGACGGTGAAAGGATGCCATTCTCGCTTCAGACGCATGTTCGAAGACTCAGATGATGAGTGGGTCGCTGGGCTAGATGTTGAGTACACCACAGTCGTGGGACGAGATAAGGATCTAAAGGACGAAGAGAGGAAGAAGCCCGTAGTGATCCAGGTTTGCGTGCATGATTTATGCTTGGTCTACCACATATGCCATGCCGACGTTGAGTGCCAGGATTTTAAGGACTTCCTCGAGAGCAACCTAGTCAAATTCATTACTGTAGGCCTCGTTGTAGGCAACACCTTCGACCTCCAAAAGAACCGGCTGGTGTCCAAACGTCACCCTTCAATTCTGACCCTGGCAGGAGCCATGGTTCATCCTTCGTACGGTAAACTGGAGAAACCTCCATACACGTTTCATCGTCATGCATGGCAGTGGAATGTACTAGATATAGACCACATCGAGTACGCTGCAATGGATGGCTACCTTTGTTTCAATATCTACAAGGGTTGGATGAAGAGCAACAGCCATGTTGGCGGTTCAAGCAAAGAAGTATCGGCCAAGAGGAAGAGGGACAAGGATGAAGTCGAGGACGTGGGTGAGGACTCCGAGTAAGGTGGCAGTGTGGTTGCTCATGGTGGTTCTAATGCAGTTTCTACCGGAATAGTTGCAAAGTTTAATTTCAGGTGTGCTTAATTTAATTTGAGGGGCGTGTTGTGCTGAGCCCCTAGCAAAACTATGTTATGTTTCTTCTTGTTACTTTAACTCTTCAGTAAGTACATACTAGTATTTCTTACATTTCATCTTTTAGTTGTATAGTACTACCACTCGTTTCTTCACATTATATACGTACAATATATATGGCCAACATCATATAGCCAGCAATTTAGTTGTCAAAGAATTTAAGGGTGCTTAGTTTTGTCAAAGAATTCCAGGGTGCTTAGTTTTATTTGAGGGGTGGGTTGTGCTGGACACCATTATTGTGACTAGCCTTTTTAATAGTACTATATGCATAATTTGGCGACGAGCGCTCTCTATATGTACCACCTCTTTTTTAAATTTCAAGTTTTGCTCCATGGCGCAATCCATCGATACTACTGCTATACAAAAGTATACATTTTTTAAAAGGCTAGAGGGCGGGGCAGTCTAGCTTGGTCGGTTTCATGAGAGGCGAGGGCCTTTGTGATTTGACGGCTCATTACTGCTGGAAGGCGAGGCCTTGTGATTTGACTGCTCGTATAAATGCGCCGACGACCTGATCGAGGAGGAGCAAAGAACCGTGCGGTATACTCAAGTTTTCCACCGGAGTAGTATCTTTGCGACGGAGGAGCACCTGGCACGGCAGCCCAGGCCATATGGAGATAAAAAATGATATAGTTTGCTAGTCATCTCATTGTTAGCATTGTTCTATTCATTCCCTCAAAAAAAAAAAAACCATTGTTCTATTCATGCCTCGCACAGAACATGACACGTGCGGCGAAACACCCGAAGCAAAAGATGAAATACAGCAGCAAAAGAAGAAGGAAGATTATCACCCCAAATGATCTGATTCGCCGCGGAGTCGTAACTGCTTCTTCATCGCCTCCAGGACCTCCATCTCCTTGCGCGTCTCCTCCGCCATCTTCTTCATTCTGTCCATGACGTGGGATTTCTCGACGCGAGCCTTCATTATCTGTTCCACTGCCGCACTACGTACCTTCACAGCAGCCGGTTGCTCGATGCGGAGCTTCGCCAACTCCTGCTTTTGTTCCATGACGAGGGCCTGCAGCATCTTCATCGAGGAACTACTATTCTCATGCAGCTTGTTCCAGCCGGCGTTCTTCTCCTTCAACAGGTCGATCTCGTGGCACAGCTTCACCTTGTCCTCCTGAAGTTGCAGGATTTCACCGGTCGCCTTCTTCTCCGAGGCAATGCTCTTCTTCAGCAGCATCACCAAGCCGGCGGTCAACTCCCCCTGCTGATTGAGCTCAGCGGGCATGTCATCGAGGCTCTCCTTCAGCAACTCCGTCAAGCCTTGGATGAACTCCTTCTGCTTATTGAGGTGCTTATTGAGCTGATCGGGCATGCCGTCGAGGGATAACGACTCCAGCTCCGCCGGCTCGGCATGTTCGCCTCCGCGCTAGGGCGCCTCGGGAGCCATCGCCTGCCGTGAGAGATCTTTTGAGGTCTCTGCGTGGCGGCGAGCCCTCTCTTTTTTTCCGCAGCCTTGGTTGCCGCTCCCTTGTTACGAGTAGTTCTCGACCTAGAGCTCTGCTCACCGGCCATGGCAAGGACGGACGAAGAATAAGCACTTATGAGGAGGAAAGGTAGAGTAATTTTCGGTTAGGTACTTCCCATTTTTATAACGTAAGTACTAGCACTAGTAGTACTAAACCTGCATAGTGGGAACACGTTCAGTTTGATACGTACTAGTAGGTGTGAGCAGGCTTTTGAATGTGATGGGAACAAGGTAAAGATTAATTGATGGTTTTGGTTTCGAGGCCCGAAACAGCTCCCGATGAGTTTAGCGGAACATAAATTTCAAGTACTACACTGCTCAAATGCGTAAATATTATGTTACTGTCAAAAATTGGCACAAAATACGAAGGAGATCAATGGAAGTACTACTAGCAACCCATGATTTAACTACTCGCATGCGCGCAGTGGAGTACTAATGACTTTCTTCCGCCCTCACGTCCACTCAATTTGCATGCGCTGTATTAATTGACCATCAATGAAGTAAACAACTTTACATGCGTCAAATTATCACATGGGGTGGATCTTGGTACAAAATTGCATCCGCCCGTGTACCCGCGTGTGCGTCCGAGGGAATGAGTGCGTGCGTAGCGTGCGTGCGCATCTTCGCTTCGTGCATGTAGCGCCAGTATGGCTTAGGGAGGACGAGTACATTCTTCTGGAACCTGCAGCACGTCACTGTGATCAATCCACGCAAGGAGGTCGCAACAACGCCTCCACATGTGCCACGTGGCTTCATGAACTGTAAGAAAGACACTGTGTAGCGTGCCATTGGTATTCTAATTTACGTGTTTTGCACATACTCGAAGTACTAGTAAGGTACACGTGCATTGCACTCATCAGATTTTGCAACCAAATTATGAATAAATACCACACTATAGCATGTAAGCCCTGATTCATATATGCGTGATGTAGCCCTTCGTTTAATTCTTATAGTTCATCTCATTCAAAATCAATTAGTTTTTATAAAAAAGCTAAGAACGCGTGAATAGGAAAAACATGGGATTATAGTGGAATGTCGTCTTGAATCCTACAGGATTGTATGAGTGTTTGATTGTGCATAGAAAAAACGCAGAATTCTTTCAAAAAGGTTTGAGTGGATTGGATTTTTCCTATGAAATCTAGTGCAAATGAATCATATAGAAAAATTCCTATGGTTTACAATCCTACGAATCAAACAACCAAGATAGGAAAAATTCCTAATGATTAGAATCCTCCAAAATTCCTTTGAGAATCCTTTGAGTCAAAGAAGCCCTTAATCTATTTTATGATTCATGGAATAGTGCGTTGTAAAGCATAAAGTAAAAAACAAATAATGGCAATTCAACTAGAAAAAAAGTTTGGGCAGTTATGATACGGAAGATTCTAGAACAAAAGAAAACCACAGTTGTTTTGAGGTTTGTGCATTATGCTTAAGTTCAACCATGGAGTCTGCTAGATTGTACATGTGGCAAAATCTGGTGGGGGGCTAGAAGATGGTGCGAGGGGCCGAGTGGAGGGAGACTATGAAGGAATGCACAAGTGCGATATCAATATTTAGAGAGAGGGGGCGAACACGTGCGTTGTTGCACGCGGTGGCGGAGCCATGAAAAATAAATGAGCTAGGGGGCCAAGCATTGCTAATCCTTTACGAGGATGGTCAATTCATGAAATTAAACCTTTTTAGCAGCAATTGTCTAATGATCACATTCATATTAGCCTCGATATATAGTGATGTTAGGGGGGTAGGGCCCTTACGGCCCCCTGTCTTCGCCATTGTGCACGCGTCTGAGAGATGAAGCGGAAAGCATGGATGATGAGAGGGGGACGTTGGATATATAATTAATGTGGGTGTATTAGCTATTTATGTTAATCCTATATAGAGAGGTATATATTGATCGATGTGGACGTGGGAAAGAGGGTGAGACCTCACTGGATATATCGATTGATCGGTTTGTGTGGAAAACTATGAAAGACCTATCTATATACACACATACATAGAGGAACATCGATCGTTGCACATGCACGCGTGAGAGATAAAGAATGCCCGGTATGATGGAGAGGGGGATGTGTGTGGGTGTGTGCCTTCATGGGAGACCGACTTGAAGAAAAAGATTGCATGCGTGCGATAGATTATGCCGACTGGTAGTGTGTGTGCATGCATGCACGAGAGAAAGTTGGTGGTACAATTATAAAGAGAAGACTACTGTGTGGGTGTAAAAGAATAGGTGAGGTCATAATCAATGTAAAGTTGAATTCAAATATTTGAATAAGAGATCCTGATGTTTGAAACCCATGCATGCATGAATCTAACGGAGATCTGCGCGGTGTGGTTTGGAAACGAGCATGTTATAATGTATACACATTGAACAAGGTCAGACTGATTTGAATTTGAGATACCGATGGCAGACATCATTTGCCCACGTCGCATCCGTGCATGGACACACTATTCTAATTGGCGATGATGGGCGGCTTTCGCATCACATATCTATATCTATACCCCTATATATATTATATTATATATATTTTTTATTGTGTGCGGGTAACTTTAACTTTGAAAGATGGTCGTTGGATGAGGCGAATCCGATGGTCCGAAGATGGCAAATTTGAGCACTATTGGCCGTTGGATATCATCTAGATTCCACCAGATTTCGCCACATGTATAATCTAGAAGACTCCATGGTTGAACTTAGGCATAATGCACAAACATCAAAACACAAGCACTTCTTATTTGTTCTAGAATCTTCCGTATCATAATTGCCCAAATGTTTTTTCTACATGATTTGCCATTATTTGTTTTTACTTTATGTCTTACGAATTAAACGAACATCTACATCATGCATATATGACTCAAAGCTTGCATGCTATAATGTGGTATTTATTCATAATTTGGTTGCCAAATATCATGCGTGCATTGCACGTGTAACTTACTCTAGTCTAAATGGTGTTTGTGTGTGTGTTGTGCGTGTTGAGGTGCAAATTGTCTTTTTTTGGGTACACGTTAAGCTTGTTCTTCCGAAATTTCAAGCCGCGCCTTGTTATGCCGAAAATTGAAGCTAGCGTCTCTGTATATCGTGCTGCGAAACTCCCGCCTCTTCAACCCGCGCCTTGTTAGCCCGAAATATTTAAGATATATCTTTGTCTCGTTGTGCTCCGACTGTCGTGGGGACGATTCCGACAATAATAAGGTATAGGGTAACGGAGCATGATCTATCAAGATGCATATGGGTGACACGGTGGTTTTAGCGAGTTCGGGCCTCTCACGGTGGAGATAACAACCCTACGTCTCGTGCTCCGGAGAGGCTTTGTTTTATCTTAGTATGTATTCGGAGATTACAATGTGTATGAGAGAGAGAGGAACGGATCCCCATGCCTGAGTTAAGTCCTGAGACTAATGGTGAAGAGAGAGAGGTGGAAGAAAAAGCCCCCTTAGTCTAGTGGTGGGGGTGGCTTATATAGAGTGCGCCACCCCCTCACCTCCTATGTTACAAAGTGGGGCATGAATGCCATAATGCCAGCCCACT
Source organism: Aegilops longissima (assembly GCA_021605205.1). Classification (NCBI taxonomy): domain Eukaryota; kingdom Viridiplantae; phylum Streptophyta; class Magnoliopsida; order Poales; family Poaceae; genus Aegilops; species Aegilops longissima. Next base: position 334,000 of record JAHIAM010000025.1, on the reverse strand, counting down.
ATTAAGCCCTCACTATTAGAATGACGCCGACTGCTTTGCTGCCTGCTGGTCTTCGTATATCCAAGTGAGTCGTACGGTCGAGTGGTGAACTGTCATCCGAGTGGATGGTATGCTGCTTGGTCGAGTGGATAGTATGCTACTTGTCCGAGTGAATAGTATGTCTGTATGAGATTTACCTGGACCCACATGTTGTACGGACCCCATGCTTCATGATATTTCGACCCTTCGTGGGCCTACCTGTTATGTATATCCCCAACATTAGCCCCCGAATCGATTGCGATTTTGCAGAACGAGTTGGTGCAAGACACAGTTTGGTCCGAGTGATTACAGAAATACTCGGTACATGTCGTCGCGCTTTCAGACAACCAAGGTTTGAACAAAATCTCAATGGATTCCGGCACCACGCTTCCCGACTGATCGGGGTAAGTACTTGTGAGGAGCAACTTGGTGACATTCGTTCATCTCTCGGAAGAGGTTAACTCGTGATCTGAGTATGGGTGTGTTATTAAATCTGTGCAACAAGATTGACACATGGACTGCTCTCTTAGAGAGATGCCATTCTTATCCCGGAGGAACGTCAATACGAGTCGATTTTAGATGCACACTTGTGAGTTTCACGCTTTGAGTCCTAGAAGAAGGCTCAAAACAGGTCCACGGAGGAGCGTTAAACTCACCTTACAGAATTTTTTTTGAAGTGATTTGGAGCTGGGCCTGCATCGAGTAACTGATTACTCGGAATTTCTTCACGCCTGGAACATATCTTTTTTTGTTGTTTGGCCGTCACTCGGACCGGGCGGACCGTTCCGAGTGGATACCATTCTAGTGGGGGCACGCTGAGTTTGGAGCTGGTCCTGCATCGAGTAACTGACTACTCGGAATTTCTTCACGCCTGGAACATGTCTTTTTTTGTTGTTTGGCCGTCACTCGGACCGGGCGGACTGCTCCGAGTGGATACCATTCCAGTGGGGGCACGCTGAGTGCACCCACCGGTGTAGTCCTCGAGATCGCCGCCGATCGCGGCAGTCGGCGGGAGTCTTAAAGCTTGTCTTTTTTTGTTGTTGTTCATCGCTCAGACAGTCAGGCCGTACCGAGTGGAGATTCCTCCAGTGGGGGCACGCTGAGTGCACCTGCTAGGTGTAGTCCCTGAGACCGCCGTCGACTGCGGGCAGTCGGAGGAGGTCTGAGAGAACTAAAAATCTTCTTAGCTGGTACTAATCGAACTTGTTCTTCTCTTAACTCGGAGGTCGAGTAATTCTGGAGCTGGTTTTGCATTGAGCAAAATGTTTCTTTCTGAGTTTTCTTCCAGTGTGGGCACGCTGAGTGCACCCACTGGGTGTAGTCCCCGAGCCTCTGTCGGACTAGATGAGTCTGGCACAGTGTTTAAGTTTCCCGGTGAACCTCCATGCAGTCGGCACGGTAAATATCTTTGTTTGAAATTGAGTCAATCGGATGGATCTTCAAGCGCTTGGCATGGTAAATAAGCTCAGCTTGGAGCTAAGTCAGTGGGACTGATCTTCGTGCACTTGGCACTGTAAATAAATTCAATCTGGAACTGGATCAATCAAGTGATCTTTGTGCACTTGGCAAGATGAATGAATTTGGCCTTGAAACTGCCGACAGTAGAAAAAAGCTCGACACTCCAGGGAGTAATCGTTCTAGTAGTGCTTCTTATATTGACCGTTAGATTTTGCGTGAAAGGGGTATCTGCAAGAGTATATTGTATCCGTAGAGGAGCTTCATTTTCACCCTTTGGCGTGAAAGGGGTATTTGTCCGAGTGGACGTGCTTCACTTATAGATCTTCGGCGAACCGAGCATGTATGGTCAGAAGAATATTCTTGATGTGATCAATAGGTTGACCAAATGGGCGTAACCCCTGAGGGTGACATGGCCAACTGTCGTGCGTAGCCCCCGAGTGATGCTCGAAGGAGGTAAGCTTGCTACAGAGTGTGATATGAGGTTTGACCATATGAGTAACTTAGTCGTTCCCGTGCTGGGGGTGTAGAGGTAAAGACATGTCCAACTGATGGTGACGCGCGAGGCGGCCGAGTGGTTATGAGGTGACCAACCGAGTGACGACGCGCGGGGCGGTCGAGTGGTGAAGACGCAGAACCGAAAGTGGCGGCGCCGCAGAGTGGTCTAGTCATGTTGTGCGAGGTGGTCGAATGATGAAGACGTGCACAACCGAGTGGCAACGCGCGGGGCGGCCGAGTCAAGCAGTGAAGACGTGCACAACCGAGTGGTGATGTGCGGGACAGCCGAGTGAGGATGTGCGAGGTGGTCGAGTGAAGGACTACGTGTCCAGCCAAGTGGTGATGCGCGGGTTAGCCGAGTGGTGAAGACGTGCACAACCGATTTTCGGCGCGCGGGGTGGCTAAGGCGAAGTCGTGTGCCACCGGACGGCGAAAATGGTCCTCGGAGGACTTAGTCGAATGCTTTCGAAGCTTATGTAGTGACGAGGTCAGTGTAGCGTGGTTGCGGCGCGAGAAGACCGGTGTGCCAACTGATTCTGAGTAGGAATGAAGACGGCGTGCAGAGCGTCTGGGTGATTACTAAACTTCTCAAAGTGGCGGATCGAATGCCCTTGTTGAAGTGAAGGATCTGACTGGTGATGAAGTACTCGACCACTCGGGAGAGTGTCATTCCAAATGAGATGCAGCCCCCGGGTGCGGCGTAGCCCCCGAGTGTACTACAGGCTTCGACAACAGACATGTCGGAATACGAGAAATATAGTTTTGAATGGATGATTTGCAATTCATTGAGTCGGACTCGGGAAAAGATGAGAAGAAGCTTCCGAGTGATGCTCGAAAGAGGCAAACTCCCAAAAGAGTGAAGTGTGAAGTTTAATTATAAAAGGGACTTATTTGTCTCATGTCCGACGATGTCTCAGATCATTGATCGATGAAGAAGATTCCATGAAGGGTTGGCGGATGTGTTTGAAGTCAACAAAGCGACAAGGTCGGTGTTGTGGTGCTTAGCTGGGGACCGTATGGACACCGAGTCCGAGCAGCGATGAAGTTGGCGATAGGGCCGTCGAGTGATCGCGTAATTTGTGTAAAAATGACACAAGCCAACGAAATGATTTCTCGAGGAAATTTGATGTGTGCTGAAATGATTTGTGTGAATAGCACCCATAGACACCACCGGGAGTGCAAGGGGCTTGCTGGTTAACCAGCAAGAGTCTGAAGAGGGAAGGATCCATTCAACTTGTGGAAGCGACGGATCCGATGAACTTATTGGAATACTGGCTCAAATAAAACGGAAGTGTAGTGTTTCGACTGAGTTGCAGCCCCAGAGGACCGATGCAAATTCGAAATGAAGAATGACACATGGTGTTCGTGAATGATGTATGCGAAAAAATGGAAGTTGGACTCGAGGGTCACATAACCAGTACTAAGAAAGTATGTGAAAATAAACAATCGAGCGTAGAGGTACACTCGGTGGCGTGGCCCCCGAGTAAACGTGATGTGTGAATTATGGGATACTCGGGAAGGCGGAAATAGCAGAATGTAAAATGACTTAGCTGTCTGAAGGCGCGCGAGTGGCCGAGTGGTGATGAGGCGACCAACCGAGCGGCGACGCGCGGGGCGGCCGAGTGGTGACGAGGCGATGGTGACAGTCGACCTTCGTCTCGGTGTCCTTGCGGATAGGGATGGAGCGCACATTATACTTGTGATGCAGCTCCCTGAATTAGAGGTTTGCTCTTGTCTCAGTCGGATTTTGGCTACTTAGGCGAGTCCTTGGACTGCAGCTAAGCTTCCGAGTGGGAGGCTTGCTCTCCACTCGGTAGGATTTCAAACACTTAGGCGAGTACTGGACTGCAGCTAAGCCCCCGAGTGGGAGGTTTGCTCTCCACTCGGTAGGATTTTTTCAAACTTAGGCGAGTACTGGACTGCAGCTAAGCCCCCGAGTGAGAGGTTTGCTCTCCACTCGGTCGGATTTTTTTTAAAACTTAGGCGAGTACTGGACTACAGCTAAGCCCCCGAGTGGGAGGTTTGCTCTCCACTCGGTAGGATTCTTTCAAACTTAGGCGAAACAGATTCGCAGCTAAGTCACCCACTGGGGGATTTTGGCGACGGCGACGCGCGGGGCGGCCGAGTGGTGATCAGGTGACCAACCGATGGCGACGCGCGGGGCGGCCGAGTGGTGATCAGGTGACCAACCGATGGCGACGCGCGGGGCAGCCGAGTGGTTATGAGGTGACCAACCGAGTGGCGACGCGCGGGGTGGCCGAGTGGTTATGAGGTGACCAACCGAGTGGCGACGCGCGAGGCAGCCGAGTGGTTATGAGGTGACCAACCGAGTGGCGACGCGCGGGGCGGCCGAGTGGTTATGAGGTGACCAACCGAGTGGCGACGCACGGGGCAGCCCAATGGTTATGAGGTGACCAACCTGGTGGCGACGCGCGGAGCGGCCGAGTGGTTATGAGGTGACCAACCGAGTGGCGACACGCGGGGCGGCCCAGTGGTTATGAGGTGACCAACCTGGTGGCGACGTGCAGAGCGGCCTAGTGGTTATGAGGTGACCAACCGATGGCGACGCGCGGGGCAGCCGAGTGGTAATGAGGTGACCAACCTGGTGGCGACGCGCGGAGCGGCCTAGTGGTTATGAGGTGACCAACCGATGGCGATGCGCGGGGCAGCCGAGTGGTTATGAGGTGACCAACCGAGTGGCGACGCGCTGGGCGGCCGAGTGGTTATGAGGTGACCAACCGAGTGGCGACGCGCGGGGCCGCCGAGTGGTTATGAGGTGACCAACCGAGTGGCGACGCGCGGGGCGGCCGAGTGGTTATGAGGTGACCAACCGATGGCGATGCGCGGGGCAGCCGAGTGGTTATGAGGTGACCAACCGAGTGGCGACGCGCTGGGCGGCCGAGTGGTTATGAGGTGACCAACCGAGTGGCGACGCACGGGGCCGCCGAGTGGTTATGAGGTGACCAACCGAGTGGCGACGCTCGGGGCGGCCGAGTGGTTATGGGTGACCAACCGAGTGGCGACAGGGGGCGGCCGAGTGGTTATGAGGTGACCAACCGAGTGGCGACGCGCGGGGCGGCCGAGTGGTTATGAGGTGACCAACCAAGTGGCGACGCGCGGGGCGGCCGAGTGGTTATGAGGTGACCAACCGATGGCGACACGCGGGGCGGCCCAGTGGTTATGAGGTGACCAACCTAGTGGCGACGCGCGGAGCGGCCGAGTGGCTATGAGGTGACCAACCGAGCGGCGACGCGCGGGGCATCCGAATGACGGGCAGCCGAATGTCGTTGATCTTTTCTTCCGAGTGGTCGTGGATGACGTTTCCTTTGGTTCCATTCCTGTCGAGTGCCGAGTCTTTTCTCCCGAGTGGCTATGGATGATGCCTCCTGTGGTGTTTGCCATTGATGATGATCCTGTCGAGTGAACCCAGGGGCTTCACGGCCAAACGAGGGCCATTCGAGTGGACGCTTCGTCAGAGTGTTCCTTCCCATCCGAGTGAACCACAGCTGCTCAGCTAGGTTGCGATCTGGTCGGTGTGGAGCTGGTTGGGCAGGCCGACTCGGAGTGTTGGGCTCGAGGCGTTGGTTAGGTTCGGCGTGGAAGTGCCCATGAGCGAACGAGCGCTGCTTCCTCCGCTGGAGGCGGGCGGCTGCTAGCAGCCATGGACACCATGCAGCGGAGGCAGCCAGGCGCGACGGTGCCGGAGTTGGGCGCCGGCGGGCAGACGATGAGGTCGACTTGGTACAGAGTCCAGTCATGGAGCAATAAATCCTTGGTAATTACGCATTGAAGGAGTTGCCCTGCCCATGTCCAGGACGTGTACGCATAATCTGCATGCAAGAGAGCGCTAATTAAGCGAGAGTTAGAGCCATTGATGCACGTAATGAACGTTTCCCACGGTCATTTATCTCCTGCATGCAGGACATAAATACGAAGGAATTAAAATTAGGAGAGTAGAGGGGCGCGGAGCTCCCTGGTCGGCCACGGCAGCAGCGACGGCGGCTTTGACTGGATCGGCGCAAGGTGAGGCAGCCCGGACAAGTCCGAAAAGGGATGGCATTCTTCTGCGAGGCTGCGCGCTGGCGGAGCTTGAGGCAGCGGCGAGTCGATCAGGTGGCTCCCGTCTCGTTGTGGCCAAGGACGTGGACAGCCTCAACCACGACGCCGCGTCAGGTTTGTGCATCGACCGCGGAGATCGCCGCACCGCAGTTGACAAGGGACGCCGCTGCAGTGTGCCATGTCAGGCCGTCGCGGGGAGGCCGCTGCAGCGCGAGGCCTACGGCATGTCGCAACGACCACGGCCGAGCGCACGCGTCGCCAGATGGACTGCCGAGCGCTTGCCATCGCTGCAGCCGGATGACGGGTGTGTTGAGGTCGACTAAGAAGAGGAAGCAGGAGGTGTAGTCCAGCAAGCTGGCGGCCGTGCGTGAGGGCGATGGCCACGACCCTTGGCGCAGCGTGTCGATGCCTTTTTCCCTTCCTTGTCTCTTGTCTGGTATATTCGCCGCAAGTTTTTGTTGTTGATCCCGATGGGCGCCTGCTAGTACAGGGAGGAAAACAACGGATTTTCTTAGAGCTACGATGATTGTTAGATCATAAGAGGATAGTATAGAAAGAAATCTCTTGATCGATCCATCTTCGAACGGTCATGTACGCTTGCAGCGTCAAGTGAAGATGTATCTTATCCTCTCCTTTTGAGATGCTTTTGTTACTTGCTGCGAAGATGAACAATTCGATCAGGATGAACAGAAAATTAAACATAGACGAATAAAAAAGAAACCATCTGCATCATGGCTCGATAGACGCCATGCCCCACGGTGGGCGCCAACTGTCGTGGGGACGATTCCGACAATAATAAGGTATAGGGTAACGGAGCATGATCTATCAAGATGCATATGGGTGACACGGTGGTTTTAGCGAGTTCGGGCCTCTCACGGTGGAGATAACAACCCTACGTCTCGTGCTCCGGAGAGGCTTTGTTTTATCTTAGTATGTATCCGGAGATTACAATGTGTATGAGAGAGAGAGGAATGGATCCCCATGCCTGAGTTAAGTCCTGAGACTAATGGTGAAGAGAGAGAGGTGGAAGAAAAAGCCCCCTTAGTCTAGTGGTGGGGGGTGGCTTATATAGAGTGCGCCACCCCCTCACCTCCTATGTTACAAAGTGGGGCATGAATGCCATAATGCCAGCCCACTATTAAGCCCTCACTATTAGAATGACGCCGACCGCTTTGCTGCCTGCTGGTCTTCGTATATCCAAGTGAGTCGTACGGTCGAGTGGTGAACTGTCATCCGAGTGGATGGTATGCTGCTTGGTCGAGTGGATAGTATGCTGCTTGTCCGAGTGAATAGTATGTCTGTATGAGATTTACCTGGACCCACATGTTGTATGGACCCCATGCTTCATGATATTTCGACCCTTCGTGGGCCTACCTATTATGTATATCCCCAACACCGACAAGTCCCTCCATCTCTACCCGCTCCTTGCTATTCCAAAATTACAACGTGCGCGAAAACTCCCACCTCCTGTGAAATCCCGACACACGAAATGCCTGTGGTACCCCTGAACCGAAAGAACCGCCTCAAATCGATGGGGGGTACTTTCGTAACTTACCCCACATTTCAGACAAGCGCGTCTCTAAGCCATGGTTCCCCACTGCCACTACTAGAAAAAGGGCTATAGAAGGGATTGACACTAATGGCGCACCAGAAAGTTGGTGCGCCATTAGTATATACTAATGGCGCACCACCTTCTGATGCGCCATTAGAGTTGAAACTACTAATGGCGCACGATGCAAAGGGTGCGCCATTAGTATCAAAAAATAAATTTTTTTGAACTAGTGCGCTTGTCCAAACATACTAATGGCGATCCCGCTAAGTCGCCATTAGTAGTTGTAACTACTAATGGCGCACCAGCAAAGGTGCGCCATTAGTATAGAAACTTTTTTTTGAACTAGTGCGCTTGTCCAAACATACTAATGGCGATCAAGATGAAGTGCGCCATTAGTAGTTGTAACTACTAATGGCGCACCATGCAAGAGGTGCGCCATTAGTAAGTGGGCAGCAACAAGATATTTGGGACAGCCTCTCCTACCCACACTCACTTTCTCCCCACTTCATTCTCTCCACCTCCTCCTTGTCTCGGTGCCTCCTCTTTTCACCTCATTTCCACCATAGATTCATTCAAATTAAGTGGTTAAATTACCTTGTTTTAATAGGTAAGTAAGGGGAAGCTATATTTATGTTGTTCTCCTACAACAATGTGCACATGCACTTTTTACGGCCTAGCTAGATCTATGTATGTTCGTGGTGTTGCATATGTTTGTGGTGTTGCATATGTGTTTGTGTTTGGAGGTGTACCGTATTTGAAATGCGATAGTTGCCAATATTTTGCCGAATGTTGATTCATTTACGTTTAGCGAGAATTTTGGCATTAAGCATTCTTTTGGTCCTATTTTTAGGGAAAGTCATGCCAAATTTCTGTTTGGTTCTAAAATATCGCTTTTGCTCTACCCTCGCAGCGACCATGGTCCGCACGATGACCGAAGGCATCGTGAATAGGTTTTGAGGTCCGCGAAGGCCGAGATGCTTCAAAAGAACGAGACGGAGATAAGATGTCTGTGTCGAAGATGCAAGTGAAGAGCCTTATTATGGACCCGGATTCCGGCAGGTGCGGGACCACCTGCTCTTGCGTGGTTTCATGGATGGCTATCGGTGGCAAGGTGATGAAGATGACTACGAAGTCGCCCATGGGGGCCGGGCAAGAAATGAGGAAGGGCAGCAAGACAACCACCGCGGCTCGGCGGGCGAGAAGACGAAGAATCCCCACGAGATGATCACGACGGTGATGTTGTACACATCATCATGTAGAAGATGCAGGACATGATGATGAGGAAGATGTCGTAGCGAGCGACGGGCATGATCATGAAGATGATGATGCCGGCGGAGCGACGACGCTGACCATCGATGGGCTGGGTGCAGGACCCTCATATTCAAGAGCTGCTTCTCAAGCGCTGCACGGATAACGCCAGAGCTGCCGCCCGAGAAAGCCAAGATGGATCAACTTGAGTTAGACGCGTTACTCCATTGTATGAAGGATGCAGGCCCGAGGATACCCGCTGAAAGTAACGCTCATGGCTCGAGATGAAGGTAAAACACAAAATGACCGACGATGCTTCGACGAGAACATGTCATTCAGCACGAACGCCTTCCCAAGGGGAACAAGTGCCCGACCAGTTTGGAGGAGGCGAAGAAAATCGTGTGTCCTCTCGATTTACCGCACGTGAAATACCATGTGTGCATGAACAATTGCATCATTTATCGGGACGAGCATGCGGAGTCTACCATATGTCCGGTGTGCGGCATCACTCGATACAAGAAGAGGAAGAAAGCTCCTCGAAAAGTGGTGTGGTACTTTCCGATCACTCCTCGTGGGCATACATGATCTACTTGAAGTACATGATCTACTCTATACAAGAAGGACCCGAAAACAAAGGAGCTTACCACGGATCCGAAGACCAGGCGGCTTGAGCTTGTTCTGGTAAGGAATACACCCCCGCATAATTAGCTCCATATGGTTGCATTCTAATTAATGAAGCCAAATTTCTAAATGGTTCACATTCCTTCCGCAGGCGACTGAAAGCAGTAGCGCGGGGTCGAGTAAGAGCAACCCTTGGGACACCACTCTAAATAGGGGGTTGAATGTAATGAAGAACAAGGATAAGCTCGAGAAGCCGACGTCACCTGGTCGTGTGGCGGCAAAGGCTTGTCCACAAAATGGGGTCATACTATACCGCTGGTGTGCGGAAGGAGAAAAAGACCAGCTCGGAAAGCCAGCGCGAGAGGTTCAAGAACTCAAGGCACAGGTGGCGCGGATTCGGAGATTGTCCAAGAGCAAGTGGAACAACGACTGGGCGGCGATCACCGCCATTGTGCCTACCTTGATCTCGGGTTGAGTCGCGTGGATTGCGGGCGCCAACAGGGCCACCCCGATTCCTAGCTTCACGGCTAGCAACTCGCGTAATGCGATGGCGGGCCATTGGTGCCTCGGCGAGGCGGCATTGGTGTCTCCGACGCCGCACGGAGCTTAATGCACCCGGTGTACGCCGCCGGCACCTCTGCAGCAAGCGGCCCCTCCGTTAATTACGCCCGCCGCTGGCGGTGCCTCTACATTAGCCGAGCTCGACGCCATCATCACGGTAACTAATTAAGCCTCTCTCGCCGAGGACTTCATCTCCTTGCCTTTGATGGGCATCCCCGACACCCTACATGTTTTCGCGGGCGCCGCCGACGTTCGTGCACTCTCCTCCACTTCGTGAACAACGAGTTGGTCGATGTCGCCAAGGGCAAAATAGTTCAACCGGGCAACCCCTTGTTCCACGGTACCCAGATGCCACCCAACTTGTTTAGGGTTCAACTGGTTCGGGTGCTGCCAGGCTGCGACGAGTTGTTACCTCGAATCGACCCGTCGGGGCGACGATGATGACGTGATGACCCTCAACGCGATGCTTGAGCTGGCTCTGCTTTGGCGAAGAGCCAGATTCGTTTGGGGCGGGGACACCACCCCAAAGACAACACCGCCCGATCGTGCGGCGTCAAGTCGGCCCCATGGCAAGACCGCCGCCAACGGTGCGGACATCCCTATGCCATCGATCCAAACATGCATATGGCACAGGATCGTAACGACGACGACGATGATACATTTGGCAACGCCGATCAGACTTTGCCGATCATGGAGTGCGATGGCGACTTCATGGGGCCTCCTTCTCAAGAACCAAACCCAACAAAAGACGTGTGCGATCTAGCTCGTACGCGGAGAAGCCAAGTTGCAACAGCGCCGCCGTCGGCGTTCAGCTCTCGGAGACGCCTCCGGCTGCCGACTTCACCGAGCCTCGGATAGGCGAGGTGCGAAATATTATCAGCCCCAACGCACTCAAGAAGGCGGTCAGTGAGCAAAACTCGGTCCCATTACAGGAGAAGAAGAAGGCACGCAAAAGAAAGACTAAGAAGGGTGCGAGCCAGCCGGCACAGAGTACGATCCGTGCTCGGGGCGGGCCACCTTCACCGCAGGATATCTCGAGGAGGGTGCATGTGGCGGTAGGGCGATGCTACCGACAAATATGCTCAATGCTGCAACCGGTGCCATGCGGAGTCTGCATGATGGTGTTATTTCTTTGGAGAAGCGGCGTCTCGGGGAGAAGGATGTGGCATACCCAGTTTTGCGGCCAAGGTGCCGAGGGCAAGGGCTTTGTGGATAACTCCATCGGCGCGTCGATCGTCCTGCGTTTTGATGACATCCAGCTATGTTGAACCTTCATCCGCTGCACTACACCTTCGCTCGCTATTTTCGCTGAGTATGGAGATGCGGATCATTCGCGACAAGACCCCGGACATCGTGATAGTCGACCCCTTCTACATGCGTGCAAGATCTTGGGCAGCGCTGGGACCGCAAGTCGCGAGTTCTTACCTCGGCGCCATTCGCAAACCAAGATAAGGATAACTTCCTCGTGCCTTACTTTCCCGAGTAAGTCCTCCCTCAACCGCCCGTAACATATGAATTCTTACATTTCGATCGTTTTTCTTTAACATTCCGTGTTTTCTGCAGTGACACACGTTGCACGCCATCCTCCTAAGCCCCAAATATTCCATGGCCACGATTTCGACCGGACCGTCGATCGAACGTAGACTACACACATGTCAAGAAGGTTCTTGATGATGTTCTCCCGCCACGCCAAATCTGGAGGCACCTTCACCAGGCCTATTCGTAGCACGGCAAGCACGTGTTCTCCCTGTCTGACGCTCGCTGCGTCAAGCAGCCGCCTGGCGGTCAGAAGGGTGCCTACTACGCCATCCATCACATGCGGGCGATCGTACGGGACCATCATCAACTTCTGCTACCGAGTAAACTCAAAGATTGGGCCGCGAGCGTGTCGGCAATCCAGGACGCGGACATCAGACAAGAATTCTTTCGCATCCAGTTGGAGTTTGCGGAAATCATCCATCAAGATGTCCTTCGTACTCGGGGCAGTTCTACCTCGAAATCAACCGTCCAACAAAGTGACAACGACACAATGCTACAAATGCAGGATGACAACGCCTGTTCTTTCATGACTCCCACGATAGACGGCGGCTTCATCCATGCTCCGGTCCCTTGATTGATTGGCTCATGTTGTAATTAAACTTTAATGAACTTGTAGTATGTCTCTTTGGTTTGAGAGTCGCTCAACTTAGATGTAATCGATGCTATTAATGTCTTGCTTTTCTCTTCCGATCGTTCATTTGCATACTTATATATTGCTTATGTATTGTCTGTGAATTGGTACTAACGCTTAGCTTGGCTAGTGCATAGCGATGCCGACGTATGTCGTGTACAAGGGTAAGGTTCGGAGTCTCGATGACTGGGAGGAGTGTCGGAGACAGGTTCACCGATTCAGCGGTAACAGTTACAAAGGTACACCACTAGGGCCGAGGCGAATCTAGATATGCCGCTATCTAGCGGGAGAGGGAGGGAGCGTTGGAGGAACCGGATGAAGACGAAGTTTCATCGTGATGATGCTCATCGTGATGACCGCAGCTCTCTTCTATGTGATGGTAGTTTAGAAGATCGATATCGACTTGTAATGTGAAGACAAACTCGCTACTCGCGGTCTCGAGACTTGTAATATAATGTTCTATCTTTGTTCGGTCTTTTCAATTCGGAGACTAATATGATGAATTGTATTCGGAGACTAATATGATGAATTGTATTCAAAGACTAATCTTCTATTGTATTCGATGAATCTGTTGTTGATGTGTGCTGTCTATATTTTGTCAAATTATACATTTTGTAACCTGTGCAAAAACACAAAAAATAAAATAAAAAACCTAATATTCATACTAATGGCGCATCACATGACAAGGCGCCATTAGTATGACAAAGCATACTAATGGCGCATCACTGGTCAAGGCGCCATTAGTATGCCATGGTTACTAATGGCGATCTCGTGGTCGTGGCGCCATTAGTATGCCAAAGCACCTGGTATACATGGCCTCAGGAGGCATACTAATGGCGCATCAGAGCCTATACTAATGGCGCACCACAGTGCGCCATTAGTATACGATACTAATGGCGCACCACCGGTGCGCCATTATTAAAAATTACTAATGGCGTGCTAGTAATGGCGCACCAGTGATGCGCCATTAATGGCCAAATTAGGTGCACCATTAGTAGCGGTTTTTCTAGTAGTGTGCCATCCCATCCGCCCACCCATTCGTACACCGAGGCCACGAAAACCCGTGACGAAACCCCACACACTGCTCCGTCCGCCACCCAGCCGGAGCCTCTTCCCCGACGACATCGTCCACAGCAACACCTCGACGTCCCTCATCCACCGTACCGGATGAGGATCCGTCATCGATCTCATCGTCCCGCCGGTTCAGCCACCCCGTCCTCCACCTCCAAGGAGCTGCCCCAACGTTCCCCTCGTCTTTCGCGTCACCTCCATTCCCACACCGCCGTCTCCACCTGCACCACCGGAAGACCATCATCATCACCGTTTCGTCGGATGAAGCTGCGGCCTAATCGGCTCCACCAAAGAGGTTGTACACTAATCGCCGCATTTTCTTCTTGATTCGATCTCACCGTGCTGCCGGCGCTTGGTCCCGAGCCGACACGGCGTAGCTCCATCCACGGCGGCGTCGCCGGCCACTTCCTCCACGGTGTCGCTCCCTCGGCAGCGACGTCCACATCAGTAGGAGCTGCTGCTGGTTTAGCTCTCGCTCGTGCTGCTGCTCTGCTCTTGCTCTCGGTCCCCTGCCTGGTCTGCTCTTGCTATTGCTCTTGGTCGTGTTGCTGCTCTCGCTCTTGCTCTTGCTTGCGATGCTGCTCCGATTTGGCTACACTTCAGTCGACTGAATCGACTTTTGGGTCAGTCGATTTTCAAGGGGTGGGCCCACCGGGGTGAAGGAAGAACCAGCCGCAGCAGGGAGGGGAGCTCGCCGGAGAGGTACCCCACTATCTATCTTAGGGTTCAGGATGGGGGCGGTGGTCACCGGCGGTGGCGAGGCGTTGGCGGGGCGGTGCCGTGGGGATCGCCGGAGTAAAAGCTCGGCACGTGGGGGCCTAGAGGGATGGCCGGGGCGGTGGCGGACCGGCGGTGGGGAGTGTTTTTGGGGCGGGCGGGGCAGCGCACCGCCGGCTGCGGGTGGCGGTGGGCTGCTGTTTGTCCGGTGGTGGCTGGCGGCTCTGGGGGGTGGAGGTTGAAGATGAACCGCAGGCCCTTGATTTCGTATCCAACGGTTGCAAAATCGACTGAGCAGAGATGAAAAAGTCAGTCGACCAACGTGTAGCCTCACCTTGCTAGTGCGTTCAATTTCGACAGCAAAATTAAGTTTCGACAACAAAATTCAGTTTCGACAGTTAGGTTCAGTTTCAACAATTAAGTTCAGTTTCGACAGTTAAGTTCAATTTCGACAGTTAAGTTCAGAGATGAGCAGCTGATGTATTTTACATCTAGCACTTTGTGGTTTTGTATTTTACGTCATGTATTGGAGATCCTATTAGAATTCCACTCAGGTTAACGTTGTTCGTTGTCTCTCTTGTCCCGCTTCAGCCTCGACGTCTTACAACTCACCGGAGCTGCTCCAACGACGAAACCCTCCATCACAGCGGAGCAGTACCTCGGGCTCCATCTCTAGATGCCTAAGATCTTCTTCCCCTCCTCCGACAGCAAAGTCAGCCGGAGCATCCTCACCGGCCAACCCAATCACGCTAAGATCGACATGGCTTCGCCAAAGAGGTTGTACACTTGTTGCATCTCTTTTTACTCTACATGTTATATATATTGTCCATCGAGCACTCGTAGTAACGGAAATACGATTATTTTATCCTACTATATGACAAGCAGTGAGGTACCAGACAACTTAGCTATCCGTGATGGACTCTTTTGAACGCCATCATTATTTATCTCTGCGCATTTGAGCTGTGCATTTGTCGATGGGCCTGGGAGTTGAGCTAGTACGGCAGTGGCCTGGGTCCAAAGTAATAGAAGTAGCACACAAAAAAATTAGTGTAGGATTTTCCTTGCTCAAGCCTGCCTACTAGAATCGCCAGTGCTTGAAAGGAAAAGTGAATGAAAAACATAGGAATTGGAAAGTTTCCTATGGTACTACTTTTCATGAATTTGGTGCAAAGGAATGGAGCAAAGGAAAACTGTAGGATTTGTTCCTTTAGTGTCTCCTTGAAAGAAAAACCATAGGAATTCTAATTTCCACTTCTCCTCCTTTTCATATTCCTATTCATCAAGCACAAGACTAAGAGATAGTAGCATAATAGCATTATAACCGTACATTTCCTTGTGGTTTGACTTAATCTCACCATGCTTTTTTGCATCCTGTGATCTTCCAATTGTTGTGAATCAAACACCCAGATTGGCAGAAATCCTGTGTTTTTAAATTCTCTGTTTTGCACGTGCATTCCTATCCTATTCATGTCTATTTCCTATCCCTGCATTGTTAGAATCCTCAAATTCAAACAAGCCCTTACTCAATTACTTCTGTTACAGATATGTGTCAAAGAAAACCTTGTGTGGTTTGTCCTGCTCCTCTGGCTGTGTTCCACCCAGCTCAGCTGCTCCAACGACGGAAGGGTTCACCACAGCGAGGATCCGCTCTCAGACTGTCTTTCGCCGCCTCGATCTTCTTTCCGCGCCGCAGCAACGACAACTGCATTACCATCATCAACTAAGCAGATGACCTTGAGGACTACACGGGTCCGCAAGAGAGGTCGCACTCTTCCGTGTCTGCTTACGTTATGCGTCGCTTATAATGATGACATGCTACGTTATCGTCGTGTTCACCTATTAGACTCCGAGTCAGGTCCAAACTAATGCTGAAACTTGAGTTTTTAAATGGTTGTGGGGTACATATTGGGGCAGCAATCAGTACTATCTGGTTAATCTCCGGTGTCTACTATGAGTTTCATGTTGGGTGCAAATAAACATTAAAGGAGACATTATCTGTATTTTTTAACTAAAGCTATTATCAGCCTGCTATCATTGGTTTTGGGTCTATCCACAGTTTGCAACCATCACTCTGGATTTGTGCATGCACTCCTTACATAATCTCACTATGTTTTATTCCTATGCATGCCAGTTATTGTACACAATGGAACTGATCATGTAGAGCAAAAGAGACGAGCCTTGCGTGGCAATAAAATTTCATGCAGACGTCGTTCCATGGTGGGCGCAAAGGCAGCCCCCCTCCACCCATTTCGGATCGTAATCAAGAGGAAGATAACTGTTACGGGGGATTCAGAAGGAGAAGACCACTCCTATTTACCCCATGAGGTCTTCGCCTAACTTGGCATGCTTGATGTTGGTAATATCATGCATATGGTGCCTTGCATTGCTTATCGTATACATTAAAGATGTCATCCGCTTAGTTTAGACATGCTTTGTGTCAATGCCATCTGCTTAGTTTCTTTATCGTATATGTGAATCATGCAATGCCATCTTGTCTAGCCAGGCATCATATATGTGAATTTTCCAATGCCACCCTGGTTAGCCACCATCTTATATGTGAATTATATCATGCAATCATTTTTTATTATGTGTTAAATTTGTCAACAATTTTAGTACATTCAATTACTCTTCTGTGCATCAGCCATTCGCACGGTCATGGAAAAATCTGGAGGAAACAAGGTCTTCAGAGAAGACAATGCTATCTGACGAAGCGCATGTCTTGTTGGTTACCGATAGCTCCTCGGAGGAGGATTCGAGACAGATGACCACATATTTCCCCACGAGGTGCATGCCCTAACTTGGCAGGGTTATGTTACTCATATCGTGCGTATGGTATCTTGCATTGCTATGTCATTTTCTTAGTTTAGACATGCTTTGTGTGAATGCCACCTGTTTAGTGTCTAATTACCATATATGTGAATTATGCAATGCCATGTTGTTGCAAGACATTATATATGTGAATTATGCAATGTTATCTTGTTGCAAGGCATTATGTATGTGAATTATGCAATGCCATGCTGTTTAGGCAAGCATCATATATGTGAATTATATCATGCCGTCCTTTTTGTATTTCTCATTGCTTTTGTCGACAATATTTGTATATTCAACTGCTCTTCCTGCATCAGCCATTTGAATTGGTGATGGAGAAATCTGGAGTGAAAACAAGGTCTTCAGAGTAGACAATGCTACCTCGCTGAAGCGATATCTTGCTGGTTACAGATAGCTCTTCAGAGGAGGATTCAGAGGCAGATGACCAGTCCTATTATCCCCCTGAGGTGTATGCTCAAACTTGGCAGGGTTATATTACTCATATAATGCATATGTTGTATTGCAATGCTTAGTTTTTACATCATATACACAATATTGAATGCCATCTCCTTAGTTGACACATCATATATGCAATTGCCCTCTGCTCACTTCCTTAGTATATAAATCATATATTTGAATTATTTCATGCCATGATGTTTACATAGACAGCATGTATCTGAATTATGGCATGCCAACCCATTTTCTAAAGACATAATATAGTTATATCATCTCATCCTATTTATATAGTCATCATATTTTCAATTATGTCATTCTATCCGTGAATTATATCATGCCACCATGTTTCCATCGACGGCATGTTTATGATTTATGGCATGCCAACCACTTTAATAGACACATCGTATAGTTATATCATGTCATCCTGTTTACATAGTCATCATATTTTGAAGTATGTCATTCTATCCTGTTTAGTTAGCCATCATACATGTGAAATTGTGTCATGCTATCCTGTTTAATTAGCCATCATATATGTGAAATTATGTCCTGCTATTCTGTTTGCTTAGACAACATAAATGTGAATTATTTCATGCCCTGTTTTCTTCCCTACTATCCATTGAACCTGTCTATCTTACAATGTTTGTACATTCAATTACTTTTCTTGTTTATCAGCCATTTCAATTGGAGGGAGTGATGGCAGTATCTGTGGGAGTAACAACACGGTCTTTAGAAAAGATCGTGCTACCTGTCGATGCAGATAGAACCACGGTTGTACTTGCCCAAGAATCAGCCCCACCACACATAACCCACACTCATGCAGATTATACCCCTACCCAGTTGGACAGAGAACCAGCTACACCCCTTCTAACCCCAACCCCAGCAGATAGACACCCAGTTCCCATTGACACAGCACCGTCTCCACCACAGAGCACCCAAACACGAGCAGTTAGTAAGGCAACTGCAGTGCCCAAATCACGAGGACCACCACTCCAACCCAAGTCAACGCTTAAAGCGTAAGAAGAATTGTTCTCGTGTCAGGTTCCGTAGCTATGGTTCATACTACTTTGTTCTTGCATCACTTATTTATCGATACCAGCCAATTTCAAATTTGAAGGATGCAATTGAAACTCCAATGGCGCAACAGGTATGTTTTAAACCAGTTTCTTCAACATGTTTGGCTGTTTGCTGTTGTAACTTGCTCTATGTTGATTTCAGTTTCAATTGAATAAACAGTTATGTTCTCATGCCATGCACATTACAAGTGTTGTTATTGCTATGTAGTTTCCCACACTTATATTCTGTCTATGCTGCTTTGTCTTAAATAGATATGATTCAAACTGTATCTATCTTGATTTGGCAACATAAACTAGAATGATATAGACCATACAGTGACCATACTACATACATATATGTTTGTTTCATGTTGTTATCCTGTCCACCTTACTACTGAACTGGTTTACCAAAATGAGTTTCATATACTACATTGTAAACCTGAGATGTGTTTGTTTGTTTCTCTTTTAGAACGCGGATAAAATATTGGAGAAGAGTACCCTGTTATGCAATCGTAAAGGAAGTAATGCAGATAAGGTTCAAGATAGTGAGACATCCCAGTTGATCTCCAAGAAAGCTGATAAAAACTATATTGAGGACACTTAGACAACCCCAAAGTCCTGTCTTGATGTAGTGTTCGAGTTACTGGCTACCACTGTTGGCACCAGCTCTTCAAACTCGTTGCCTGAATCAGTTCGGCTTCTTGAGTCTCAACTCCAAGTTGAAAGACATCGATCAGATGTTATGCGACAGGAAGTCAAGGACCAAGAAGTCCCTGCAGAATTCGGATGCATACTTTCTGGTGCAACAGCAAGCGCTGGAGGACTTAAGCGCCAAACAAGAGAAAGTTAATAAGCTTGCTAAGCATCTTAGCAGCATTATGGGTACCTGGATATTGTTTCTTGAGCTCTTCTCAAGTGGTTTCAGCCGGACTTGTTTTGTCTGCGCGCGTTATATGTCTTCTGTGTTCCCTATATTTGCACCGGTGGCGAACTTTGATGCCCAAAGGATGTAATATGTGTAATAGCCGTGATAGCCTAGTGTAAGTTGCTTGCTTATTTATTTCCTTGTTTTCTTGTTTATTTGTTTGCTTGTAGTCAGTGCAGTTCTTTTTCTGCGGTTTGCTAGTGGCTGCAGTAACCTATTTTTTAAAACTAGTCCACAATAACCATGGGCTAATATTTATTGTAGTGACACTTTGGACCCACGGGTCAGAGAAACATGGGCCTTCTACGGCCTTATAAACAGTGGGCCTTCTACGGGCAGTAGAAACAATGGGCCTTCTACGGGCGTCAAACAATGGGCCTTCTACGGTCGATCATCAATGGGCCTTATACGGGCAAGATGATCGATTGGCAAACATGGGCCAATAATAGGTTGCATTATGGCGTAACGGGCTAGAGTTGGAATCGTCCGCTCATGGGCCGACCATAACGGGCCATCGTTAATAGGCCGTATTTCATGATGCTATGAAAACGGCCCAACGTGTTAACGGACCACAAACGGGCCGATCAGTAACCATCGGCTGAATTAGGCCCATAAGCAGAAAATGACAGTAACGGGCCATAAGTAAACGAATGCTGGAAATGAACCCAAGAATAAATGGGCTCTGAGAAGGCCGAAAGATAACATGGGCTGGAAACGGCCCAACGGAATAACGGGCCCTTAATGGGTATAAAGTGTACATTTGTTCATTACGGGCCGCCACCACCACGGCCGTTAATTGGTGTAAAGTAATACATTTGTTCATTACGGGCCGCTTCACCACGGGCCGTTAATAGGCCAAGAGTTACATAGGGCCTCATATGGGCCAAAGACGCCATGGGCCATACATGGGCCGGCGAAAACGGGCTGGAATCATATTGGGTGGCCCAGATGACGCTACTGGGCCTAATTTGTATAGGGCGTAACGGGCCTTGGGTTAGCGGGTTGTAAATGGGCTATATGCGAACAGACCGTTAACAGGCTTTACATGGGCCGGACCGCCACCTTTTGACCAAGTCAAACGGGCCGGCCTTGTCACAGGAATGGGCCTCTGTTGGGCCGTGCCACGTGTCGACGTATCATAGGCGCCTTTTGTCCAATGAGTGGATGACATCTGTCCCAACGGTGAGCCGACACGTGTTTCCTCCAGCCAATGATGATTTTACACGTGGAAAATCCCCATTGGTCGGGGCTGTTAACGGGTTATCGGATCCAAAACCCGACCCGATAGCTTAACGGCGTTCCATTATGGTGAATGCCACGTGTCGGTCACCCTTGACGAAAGCACTTCTGTGACGCGCGATTTATCGTCATGGAAGTGGACACTTCCGTGATGATAATTTTGGTAATGTCATGGAACACTTCTACGACAGCACATGTATGACTATCTTGATTCTGTCATAAATTTGTCATGGATGTACATGCATGACAAAAAACGCGACCTACTGTGACAAACACATATCATCACGGAAGTGTATTTTTTTGTAGTGTTTGGGGGTGGCGGCTCAAACTCTGGTTTCCAGGAACAAGGCAGTCAAGGTGGTTTTAATCAGCAATCTAGTCAAGGGAATCAATAGCAGCAATCTGGTTATCAGAGTAATCCGAAGTAGTTGAATAGTGGACATTATCATGTGTTCACTACGGTTTTGTGTAAATGTGACCAGAAGATTCATAAAAGGGCGGTGAACGTAGTTCAACCGGCGGTTCCCCGTTTCTTGTGATGGTCTGAACATCCTATTCTTTGGAGCCGTGAGGATCACCCGCCCCGGGTTGACAATCCAGGTCAGCTGGCTTTGGTGGTTGCACCTCGGGTTGGAGGGTACAAGTTCACTAAAGTACTCATGGATGGAGGCAGCAGCATCAATATCCTTTACTATGATACTTTCCGTCGGATGGGCTTGACTGATAAGGATCTTAAGCCGTCCAATACTGTTTTTCATGGAGTGGTTCCTGGTAAGTCGGCGTATCCAATGGGCAAGATAGCTTTGGAGGTGGCTTTTGGTGATGAGCATGATTCCAGAGCGGAGACATTGACCTTTGAAGTGGTTAAGATCAAGAGCCCTTATCATGCCTTGTTTTGGCGGCCGGCTTATGCCAAGTTTATGACAAGGTCTTGTTATGTTCATCTGCAGCTCAAGATGTCGGGTTACAAGGGCACCATTACTGTGCATGGCAATAGGAAGATAGCCTTGGAATGTGAAGAAGGTGATGCTGCTTATGCTGAGTCTATTTGCGCAATAGAAGAGTTGAAGTTTTATAAAGATAATGTTGACCCAGCGGATATTATGCCTCTAAACCACAGAACATGACCCCTTGTTGAATTTAAGTCGGCGGACGACACTAAGATGGTTGACTTTGTTCCTGGCGATTCATCCAAGAAGTTCAGTATAAGTGCTAATTTGGATCCAAAATAGGAAAGCGCGCTCATCGAGTTCATCCGTGACAACTGGGACATCTTTGCATGGGAGCCTTCAGACATGCCAGGTGTACCGAGGGAACTCGCTGAGCACACTCTCAATATTGATCCAAAGTTTAAACTGGTCAAGCAATTCCTTCGTCGCTTTAATGAAGAGAGGCGTAAGGCCAATGGTGAAGAACCGGCCCGGCTTTTGGCAGCTGGGTTTATTGTTGAAGTTTTCATCCAGAATGGTTGGTTAATCCGGTGCTGGTACTCAAGAAGAATTGTACTTGGCGGATGTGTGTTTATTACACAGACCTTAACAAGGCATGTCCGGTCGATCCTTTTGCTCTACCTCGTATTGATCAGATTATTGATGCTACGGCGGGGTTGTGAGCATTTGAGTTTCTTGGATGCCTATTCAGGGTATCATCAGATCAAGATGGCAGTTAAGGACCAGGAGAAGACAGCCTTCATCACTCCCTTTGGAGCCTTCTGCTATGTGTCTATGCCTTTTGGGCTCAAGAGTGCCCAGGCGACTTACCAGCGGCGTGTGCAAAATTGCCTTCATGATCAGATTGGGTGCAGTGTTCATGCTTATGTGGATGATATTGTGATGAAATCAAGGAAGAAAGAGACCTTGAAAGATGATTTGAAATAGACCTTTGACAACCTCTGAGTATACAAGATGATGCTTAACCCGGGTAATGTGTTTTTGGTGTACCAGCCGGCAAGCTCTTGGGTTTTCTGGTTTCAGAACGGGGCATTGAAGCTAACCCGGAGAAAATCAAGGATATTACTTCCTTGGCTAAAACAGCGTGTATTAATGATGTTCAGTGTCTGGCGGGTCGTATTGCGGCCTTGAGCCGGTTCATAAGCCGGTTGGCTGAAAAGGCTATCCCTCTGTACCGGATGATCAAGAAAACAATCACTTTGTCTGGAGTGATGCTGCTGATCAGGCGTTTGAAGCCTTGAAGAAACAGTTAGCTGATCCGCCGATCCTAGCTGCACCCATTGAGAAAGAGCCCTTGTTGTTATATGTGGCTGCCAATAGCCGAGCTGTCAGCGTGGCAATTGTTATGGAAAGGAAGGAATCAGACAAGGAGTATCCGGTTCAATGACCGGATTATTACATCAGTGAGGTGCTCACTGAGTCCAAGCAGCGGTATCCGCACTGGCAGAAGCTGGTATATGGGGTATTCATGGCTAGTCGAAAGCTCAAACAATATTTTCTGGGACATCCCATCACTGTGGTTAGTTCTGCCCCCTTGGGGGACATTATTCAAAACAGAGAAGCCACAGGTCGGGTAGCCAAATGGGCCATTGAGCTTGGGCCCCATGGTTTGAAGTACATGCCACGGACAGCTATTAAGTCTCAAGCACTGGTGTATTTTATCAATGACTGGACTGAGCTGCAGATGCCTGAGGAGAAGCCGGATAGCACATATTAGACTATTCACTTTGATGGATCCAGGCAGTTGGAAGGCTCGGGGGCTGGAGTTTTTTTGACTTCCCCACGAGGTGATAAATTTTGTTATGTTTTAAGGTTGACTAGATCATTGCCGGCGCGCGTTGCCGCACCCGTCTATTTTGACAGTTACATAATATTATATTTGTATATAGGGCCATAGGGGCAAAAGAAAAATGAAACTTAAATTTGCAAAAACTCGACCGTTACATTACTGAGTTACTTAGACCTAGCTTTTTGCAAGAATGTCAGGGGCGTAGTTATGTACAGCTAGCCGGTGTCACTGGCACCGGGTCCAATTTGCACTTACCTAATAAAAATCCATTGATTTAGTGTGTAGGTCATTTATTGTATGACATGTAGACATGTGTTCTTCTATGTGGACACCGGGTAATTTTCAGTCTAGCTCCGCCCCTGAAGAATGTAATGGCCTTAATGTAGACTCTTAATGGGTACTTGATAAATGTATTGGAAGGGAGTTTTTGCGACGTACACAATCCCAATTTATTTATATTACCAATTTGTTGGCAGAGGAGATATGAATTTTATTGATTTTGGTTGGATTAGTACCATCAGTCAGTTCGTAAGTGGTCAATACAAATTGGCTTGTTATGAAAACATACACACCAATCTAGTATCACTAAAAGAAATTGCTAATAAGATGACAATCAACAGCAGAAAACAAACATGTACATGTAATTTTAAAAAGCTTAAATGTTGATTTAAATCCATGAAATCCTCACTGTTTTATACCCGAATGACAACCATCTTCAACAGCAAAAAATAATAAACAATCTGCTCGATTGTTGAGAGCATTACATCCATGGACGAAGATTCCTAAAGAAGGAATTTAATTAGGTTGGAAATCAAATAACACTAACATGTGTGGTACAAGGAGCCGTGTCGATCTGTAACCACAAGATCTTCCATTTAGTATTAGCAGCTCCATATGATACGGAAGGAGGCTGTCCAAAATAGGTCATCATGGGAAAGGGGTGACTCCCACGAGTCAATTAAGATCCAAACTGGATTTTCTACCGATCAGCAGTTGATCACCTTGCACCACGTACAAAAAAGTAAAGCTCGCAATCAGGAGAGAAAGTCCAATAGAGCAGGTAATATCATTTGCAAGATGGACAATATAGTCAGAAACTCAGAATATATAATAAAAAAGATGATAACTATCACCGGTCACATACTGGACACAGGATGGCATAATAATGCACCATATGAGGCTAAATTTTTCATATAACATTAACACATATTAGTAGAATGAAAATAAATTTTATATGGCAAAAAGTAAACATTTGTCTCATGACATGTAGAAGAATACGATGCAAATAGATTAGTATGACCATAATATGTCTTTTTTAAAAGACCAAAATATGTCTTCGACCTCATCGGAAAAGCATATACTTCTAGTAATAGTTTCAGATGGAGTAATATTTTTGAGCAGATAGCTACACATTGCTAATGTGTAATCTACTGTCTAAGCTCGGCTAACTCTACAAGAACAATAATTGAGCATTACAAATGTATATGCATTTTCAGTGGCTGTGCATTTTTATGCAGAGCTAATCTCACCCATGGTGACATTTCACGGAATTTTCAACTGCACTGAATCAGTTCATAAACTATTTTAGATGTAAATGTCAATATAGTAGAGAATTCTCACCGCTTATGTTCAAGAGCACGCTCAATATTTTCCTTTCACAAGTCATAACCGAATAACCACATGATTCATCAAGTAACTAATATTATTAAAAAAAAGTGCATGGAAATAGCAAATAGTAGCTGTAGTGCCTGTTAATTGGTCCACGCCAACTGCTACCAGAACTACCTCAACTCACATCAACCTGAACCCAAAGAGAGATTTAAAAGGGGCAGAGGGGAAGGTGTAACCTGGACTTGAAGGACGGTCCAAAAACAGATTTGATCGCCCAAAACAAGTAGTATCAAACACTTGGCAGGCCCTAATGGTAACACTCTCTCAAGAGATTATTAGAAAGCGCATCAAGAAATCTCAAACAAGGGAGAAGACAGAAGGATGCCAGATTGACATGGACGGATCTGCACAAGAGGAAGCTTGAAATAATGATGAGAACCCATAGTGAGAAGGCCACATGGTTGGTGGAGGAGATGTTTGGTTCTGCTGCCCGAACAACGGGAGAGCACGGGGCGACGAATATATAATTATATACGTATTAAATAGGCGCACGAACTCAAGCAGGTGTAGGCTGCCAAAGCAATAACGTACCTCCACTAATCAACACCGCGAGTGGCGGACATCAACCTCTATGAAGGCAACCATGAACTGATACTTGAATGCTTTCTTCAATGCCGGCAGATCAGCCATCGATCTGATTCTGCGGTCCCTTTCGCATGTTTCTACTGCTTCAGTTGCCGAGGTGTGCAAGGAGATCCACATCCTCACTCCCGCATTGCTTCGCTCCACGTTGTCCGGCCGATCAAGAGGGCGATCTTCCGTTCGCTCGATCGCCATGTCTCTCTTAGATTGGATTGGATGTTTTTTTCCTTCTGAGCATACCGATCACCATCTCCAGTAACGGTTGAGTTGCTCGGTGGGCTTTGTCAAATGCTAGGCCCGCAGGCTATTTTTCAGTCATACCCCCCGCACCCAAAAGGCCCCAATTAATCAGAGAACGCCGATTTTGTTCCAGGAGCAGCGGCCCATTGGAGATGGCAATCAGAGGGTCAAGCCCAGCTGCGGGAAGTGTTTCACTGAGAAGCTGATCCAATAACCAAAAAACGCCCGAGAATAGATCAAATGGTCCAGAATCGTGAGGGCGTGAGAAGCCTCCTAGAGTGCACAGTTATAATGTTTCTAAATGTTCCCTTGTACTAACAATGTAGCTGAGTATGAGGCCTTGCTCCATGGTCTTCAGATGGCTAAAGAGATGAATTTAAGTCGGGTGAGGTGTTTCGGTGACCCGGATTTGGTGGCTCAGCAAGTTTCAGGCACTTGGGATTCTAAGGACCCACTCATGGTGGCTTATCGCTAGGAGGTCGATGCTATTGCTGGTCACTTCAAGGGCTATCAAGTGGAGCATGTTGATCGAAGGAAAAACGAGGCGGCTGATGCTTTAAGCCGGTTGGGGTCCCAGCGTAAGCCGGTGCCACCCAATGTTTTCCTTGATATTCTGCATAACTCTTCAGTCAAACTGCCTACAGAGGAAGATCTTGCTATTACTGACCTGGAGGCACAATTGGTGGCGGCTCTCCATCCTATTGCTGATTGGACAGTTCTATATTGGGCTTATATGACCCGACGCTAGTTACCTGAAGATGAAACTTTGGCCAGGCAGATAACCCGGCGGTCTAAGTCAATGGCTATTATCAATGGAGAGTTGCACAGCTGCAGTGTCACAGGGGTATTTCAACATTGTGTTTCTCCTGAGGAGGGCCGTGAGATTCTACGAGAGATTCATGAAGGAGATTGTGGTCATCATGCCGGTTCTAAATCTCTCGTGGCCAAGGCTTTTTGTCATGGGTTTTATTGGCCGACGGCTCATGCTGATGTAGAAGATCTGGTCAGTAAATGTGACGGTTGTCAGAAATTTTCAAGACAAGCTCATGTGCTGGCACAAGAATTGAGGATGATTCCAATCGCTTGGCCGTTTGCAGTCTGGAGGCTTGATATGGTTGGACCTTTCAAAGGGTCCAAGGATAAAAAGACCCACCTTCTGGTGGCGGTTGACAAATTTACAAAGTGGGTCGAGGCAGAGCCGGTCAGTAAGTGTGACGCGGCAACAGCGATTCAATTCATCAAGAAGGTGTTTTTCCATTTTGGCTATCCCCACAGGATTATAACTGATAATGGCACTAATCTGTCCAAGGGTGCTATGAAAGAGTTTTGTCACCGAGAACATAGTTGTCTTGATGTATCATCAGTGGCTCACCCCCTGTCCAATGGCCAAGACGAAAGAGCCAAGCAAGAAATTTTGAGAGGCATCAAGCCCCGGCTCATCGTCCCTTTGCAGAGGATGCCGGGTTGTTGGGTGGAGGAATTGCCCTTAGTACTATGGAGTATCAATACTACCCCTAAAAGATCTACGGGTTACACGCCTTTCTTCATGCTCTATGGAGCAGAGGCGGTTCTTCCTAGTGACATTCGTCACGACTCACCCCGTGTGGCGGCTTATTTTGAAGCTGATAATGAAAAAGCACGTGAGGATGCTATTGACCTATTGGATGAGGAGCGTGACCTTGAGGCGGCTCGTTCGGCGATTTACCAGCAAGATCTGCATCGTTATCATAGCCGCCGGGTTAAAAGCAGGACCTTTCAAGAAGGCGATTTGGTGCTCTGGCTTATCCAGGATCAAACTGATATGTACAAGCTATCCCCACCTTGGGAAGGGCCCTTTGTGGCTAGCAAAAATCTTAACAACGGGTGATACTACCTTATCGATGTTCGAGACCAAAAGGACTCACGCACGTCGGAGCAGGAGACCCGCCAGCCGTGGAATATTGCTCATCTTCGGCCTTATTACACTTGAGCCACCGGCTCCTGTGATGTACATACTTCTATCAATGTATATATTATGATGAATATAATAAAGCCGGCACCCCTGATAATTCAGGGCCTCTGTCGTTTCATTTCTGAGAATATGAGTCTTTATTGTTACTTCATACGATCACTTGGGGGCTTCCCGCTTATTGAGCATAGCTATGACTACCCTCTTGATCTGGCTTGTACGCTATTATTACAAAATACTTGGGGGCTTCCTGCTCATTGAGCATAGCTATGACCGCCCTGTTGATCCGGCTAATCCGCCTGGAATGAAATATTACTTGGGGGCTCTTTGTTAATGAACAGAGCTTTGTTGACCCTTGTAATAGGCTTGGACGCCATGTGTATTCACCAAAAAATCCGGGTTATCCTGCCTTTTATTTGCCTGCCACTCCGGCCAGGTAATCCTGGAATGACTCGCAGTACTCTTGACAATCAATCTTTTAAAGACCCTGAATTTGTCAAAGTTTAAACAGTGATTGGTCATGTGAGGTCCGGCTTAGGAGGTTTGAATTAAGGTTTAACTCAATGGCTGCATGGCCATTGAATAACGCTTGAAATGACGGCTTGGCAGCCTATGAATGCCTTGTTTTTGTTTTCGGCTTTATATTTGTTTTGAACATTTTTTGAGGTTCATTTTATGTGCCATGTTGATATATGGTTGCAAACTGATAAGGGACATGTTGCCTTACGGTTCATATATGAATCTATCCGGAGCTTTGTTAACCCGGACTAGCATTGGACTTTAAGTCGCCAGTATATGATGATTTTGTGCTTTGGAGTTCTGGCTCTAAAGCGTTGGATATTAACCTTTGCCGCATATGGCGTGATAAGCCGGCGGTATGAATAAATTGAACAGGGTGTTGTGCTCTGTCTTTGGGCTGCCACCCTTACTGCATAAGGTATGATAAGCCGGCAGCATGAACAAATATCACAGGTATGATATTTATTTTTGTTATGATTATATGAGGTTTTGCTAAAACCGGCCCTGATTATGGACTATTAGTCATCAGTAGTTTTTATATATGGGGTATTGTGACCCGCCATGGGGTAAACCGTCAGGGCACTTGTTATTTGTTTATGTGCAGGAAAGATGGTAAGTCTGATCTCCATTATTGATAAGATTATAAAGCATAAGTGGCAGATCTTTAAAATAATGGATCGAAGTGTTATGCAAATAAACACGCACGATGGCGTGACAGATCTGATTTGTTTAATTAGCCTATTACAAGGCATCTGACGGCCCAAAAGGACAAGTGTTTTTTCGGCATAGCATCAAAACACTATGACTGGTAAGCCGGCTCATGAGTCTTGGCGGGTTGAAGCCTCCGGATCATCATGCGCTTCTTCTTCTTCAGCTCCTTGATTATCCGTTGGCTGGAAGTCAGGCGTAGACCAGCTGATACCGGTCAAAGCTCTAAACACAGCCTCATCATCAATAAGGTTGGATGGATCAATGTCAGGAGCGAAGGTGTGCTTACGCGTCGGTGGGATGAGATCCGCCTCTTGATGAATCGGCACCTTTATCTTCTTGTTCTCGGCATCATAAGCCACCTGGTATTGGGATAGATTGGTCTCCTTAGCCAGTTTGCTTGCTAAGGACACATTGCTCTTGCTATTTCTGCAAATTCATCAGCGCTAAAGATAGACCCGTCTTCTTTTACACTTGGGCAACCATTGGCCAAGTCTTCTGGACCAAGATCGGCTGGCCACGCATTTGCCCGGCCTAAAGCAGTCAAGGATTCGGCTCTGGCAGATGCTCACTTTAAATCGTCGATCCTTTGGGGCAACACTGATAACTTCTCCAATGTATCCTTGATGAGGGTGGGCAGATGTTTTTTATGCATAGCAGCAGCAATGGTCCGTTGAGCGCCAGTGTATAGTTGTTCTACTAGAGTGTAGACAGCCTTCAGCTTGATGCGCATGTCTGAGCCCAACTTGACGCTCCGGGAGCCTGTATCAGTAAAGTTATTAATAAACCGGCAGATGATTACGATATGCCTGGTGATGTAAAGGAGTAATTTTTATTGCTTACCGAAGATGGCTGATGTCATACTGTTGATCTGATGCCTTAAACCGGACAACTCATCAGTCAACGGTTTAAGGGCTGCCTCAGCATCCTCTGCTCTCTTTAGTAGAGCTGTCTTCTCGGTCTCCCAGCTGATTTTATCAGCGCTGAAGCCCTATTTCAACTGCTCAATGTTTTCCAATGCAGTCTTCAGTTCTGACTTGGCCTTGGACGTCTCAGATTGCTGAGTTTTAATCTTGGCCCTCGGATCATTGATCTATGAGTCCTTCGCAGTTAGTTCAGCCTGCGACATGAACAAACACGGAAGGGGTTATGATTATGATTATTTTTGAAGTCCCAACACAATACAAGTATTTTCCTTGGCACTTGGGGCCTAATGCCTATTGCTCTTTTCAAGACAAATTTATCTGATGACCCGGGAAAAATGATATGATCCATTTTATAAAAGCTACATATTGGGATATTGGTTTCAGCAATGGTGATAAGTCCCGGTTTATTCATACTGATTAACCCGACCCTTGGGACTACAGATGCAAAGTTTATTACTACTAATTGAAGTCCCGGCTTAACTTGATAGTTTAATCCGGTCCTTGGGGGCTACTAGCGATGATGTTCATCTATTTGTGACTATTTGAAAGTATACAGCATATTCAATTATATCATATTCTATAGACTTGGCGGCTGATAGAGATATAGTTATAAAGAGAATTTTGTTGGATTACCTCATAGCGCTCTATCATCAAGTTGACCAAGCCGGCTTCAAAATCACGGCTAGTATACAAACGGTTCAAATAACTGGAGTGGATCCCTTGGGTGCCAAACTGGGCGTAGCTCTCCAAGTCTACCTTCCACTTGCCTTTATCAGCACCAGAAAATTCTTCCTTGGCGCTGTGCTCGGATAAGGCAGTAGGATTACCCGGCGCTGTATAACCAAGCCCAGTGATGACGACATTGTTAGTTTTCTCTTCAGTAGGATTAATGGGGCTTGGCGGCTTAGTGATGACCGCCTCAATGTCTATTTGATCCATGGTGACGTCGTGCTCTTCTGTGATGAGGACATCAATACCATTGTTACACCCACAACCCCTGCTACTATACATACTTGGACCGACACTAGAGCTCACAAGACGCCAATTAAATTACCAGGTACTTTCGTTTTTGGTAATGATTCTAATGTTCATGAGAATATGATGCTACCTAAATTGGATACATTGGTTTTGCTTACAAATGAAGGGCCTAGCTTGGAGAAGGATGAACATTGGAGTAAGAACAAGCATGGAGTTGATGGCATGCGCAAGGGAGACAAGAACAGAGTTTCAAGTGATGATTTCAGGACTATGAAGCCACCATAATGAGAGCATGAAGCCTTGGACGAAATATACAAGATGCCACTTCATAATTTTTGTCCAGAGGCTATTCTAGGTGTTGTGTCACCTTATTTTTGGGCCAGGCCCATGTAATTTTGAAATACTTCAATATAGGCTGTTTTTAGAGTCCGTTGTGTGGGGAAACAAGAGTTAGGGTTGGTTTCGGACCCATCCTTCAAGGGCCACGAAACCCCCCCTCTTCCTCCATATATACAGTCCTTAGGGCATCGTTTAGACTTTTCGTTTTGTTTAGATTAAAGTTCGCCATAGCTGCAACTTTGCGTACTTTGTTTGTGTTCAACGACCAGACAAAGACCTCACAGAACCCCACCTTGATCAATAAAACATTCCTCTTATATTCGCAATATCCAGATTGCAATCTTAGTTTCTTGCTTGTTCTTCGTTTGCCTGCATGAAACAGACCTTCCTGGTCAGGTTGATCATGCTCCGGCGTGGTCAATAACCTCTCGGAGTTGGTTTAGCGATTGCTAAGGCGCGACGTCCTCGCACGTTCGTAGTCGGATCGTCAAAGTCGACTTCCTCCAAAATGATAGCCACCATCTCATCGAAAAACGGGACACCTTTGCCTCTATCAAGTGGTATCAGATTTCCAGGTTGCTCGGTGAGATTTTATAGTTTTTCGTAGTTTAGATCGAGTCTATTCTTCATACCTAGAGTCCACGAAAAATCCACAAAAAAAAATTTAGGGTTAGTACATCATATCAGAACCAATCTGAGCCTTTGCATAATCTATTTAGGGTTTTTGCTTTGTTGAATTTGCGGTTGCATCGTCGTGTCAAGTTGCTGGTCTTAGAGTCTAGTCTTTTAGAGTTTCGAGTTCTGGTCATAAGTTGTCACGCCGTCGCCGCACCATCATCATCGCCCCTGCCATCTACCACCACCGCTTATCTGCCACCACTCTGAATCCGTATCCATATGCCACCACCGATCCGTATCCATATACCACCACCACTACCATATCCTACCACCATATATCCACAACCAATCCGTGTTCTTTTCATATTAGGTTTGTTTTCGAGTTCATCTATTTTTCCGTTTCGTGTTTCCTTGCCTGAGTAGGTCTCGTAAAAAAATTCGGCGACCAAAAATATTTTAGGCCAAAATTTCGGCGACCAAAAATACTTTTTCCCTATCCTATTTTTAGGCTTTTCTGAGTCTTTTGAGCCACGTGCCATCATAGTGATTTTTTGTCGCACTTTTTCGTCGTTGCTGCCCTGATTTCCGAAAAAAATAGTCAAAAAAAATTCGTGCCCATCCTGTCATTTTGACATGGGAAGAGTTTTGAGACACTCGCCATTATAGTGATTTTTCGCAAAAAAAAGATGAGCGCAAAAAAACTGGGCGAATTTTTTTCGAGAGTGTGCTTTTCCCTTGTTTTCGTGCAGCGCCGTGATTTTGTTAGTGTTCTAGGCTCGCGTCTCTAGCACGGTCTAGCCTAGGACCAGCACAATATCGTTGTTGAGCGTTTATTCAACTTTGCTACCATATTATAAGCCTTCCTAGTTCCACATACATCTACGTCGTGCATTGACTCTCCCTGGTAATTGCTCTATCCAAGCTTTGAGAGTTTTGACTACAACGGTTGCCGAGCACCGCCTGCTGCTACGTAAGAACTGGTAAGAATTTGAGATTTGTTTGACGGATTTGTGACACCCACCACCACCATTTTCTAGTAGTCTGTAGGATCATATTCTTGTGCGTTCCTATTGTTGCTAACCATGGCAGGTTCACAAGTCGATGAGACTGACTGGGACAACATGACGAATAAGGAGTTGCATGATAAATTTAAGCAAATGATGACTGAACAGGTGCAAGATGTGCTGAACAATTTTGAAGAGGCCATCGATAAGATAACTGGCCTTGAGAAGACGTTCAAAACAAAGCTTGATAACAAATTTAATGAACTGCTTGCGCGTCTTCCACAACCACAACCGGCTGCACCTTCCGCACCTCTGCAACAACAACAACGACTACCTTCACGTCGCGAAACAGCCCTCCGCCGAGTGAGCCGTGTCCCTCTTGATCCTGGCCAAACTGTTGGTGCTGCTGTTGATACTTCTGTGGCTCCTGCTGCTGATGAGGAGGAGGATGATTATGCGGGAGATTACGAGGACGAGGTTGATCAAAATCAGAACTACATGCAACCACCAGCACCAGGCCGTCCACATGCGAAGAATCACAATGGTAGAGCTGCATTACCAGCTCAGGTACGAGATCATGACCATCTTCCTAAACTGAAATTGAATATTCCACCAT
Organism: Aegilops longissima; assembly: GCA_021605205.1. Taxonomy (NCBI): domain Eukaryota; kingdom Viridiplantae; phylum Streptophyta; class Magnoliopsida; order Poales; family Poaceae; genus Aegilops; species Aegilops longissima. Next base: position 300,662 of record JAHIAM010000025.1, on the reverse strand, counting down.
CTGAGGGTAGATATGTTCCTAATATATATCTTACTTGGAAGTTAGAAACCGAACAACGTTTTACATGTTTAGAATATCCCGAGGAGAAACGTGTTGCTGCTGCACTTTGTGCTTTCACTAGTTTTGCTTGTGTGTGGTGGTCTGAACATCGTAGATTATATCCGAATAATATTCCAACTACTTGGGCTTCTTTGAAAACTACTATGCGTACTTGTTGGGTTCCACCATACTATCAACGTGTATTACTTCAAAAAATGGCAGCGTTTAAGACAAGGACAAAATTCTGTACAGGAATATTATCAGGAATTACAAACTGGCATGATTAGATGTGGTATTGTTGAGGATAATAAAGCTAGGCTTGCATGTTTTATGGGTGGATTAAATAGAGAGATTCAGACCATTCTAGAGTATAAGGAGTATAATAATATCACTCGTTTATTCCATCTTGCTTGTAAAGTTGAACGTGAAGTGCAGGATCGACAGGCATTGGCGCGAACTAACTTTTCTGCAAGTCGACCTTCATCATGGACACCACGTGCATCCTCTACTTCCACTGCACCATCACCTCCATCAGGTGCCACCTCCAACCGTGATACAAGAAAGCAGGCACAACCAGCACTATCTGCCAAGAGCAAACCTGTCGGGCCTGCACAGAGCTCTTCTTCTTCCACTGCATCAACAGGGCACACAAGTGATATTATTTGTCGTCGTTGTAAGGGAAGAGGTCATTATGCGAGAGAATGCAAATCTCAGCGTGTGATGATTGCTACTGAGGATGGTGGGTATGAGTCCGCTAGTGACTATGATGAGGAGACTTTGGCTCTTATTACACGTGAAGAACACGGTGGAGATGATTCTGATCATGAGACGCAATACATGGCTCCTGAAGATGCCGACAGGTATGAATGTTTAGTTACTCAACGTGTTTTGAGTGTGTAGGTCACACAAGCTGAGCAAAATCAGAGGCATAATTTGTTCCATACAAAGGGAGTTGTGAAGGAACGTTCTGTTCGTGTCATCATAGATGGAGGGAGCTGCAACAACTTGGCTAGCATGGAGATGGTGGAGAATTTATCTCTCACCACAAGACCACATCCACATCCTTACTACATCCAATGGTTCAACAACAGCGACAAGGTTAAGGTAACACGTATTGTTCGTGTGCATTTTAGTATCTCTACATATGTTGATTATGTTGATTGTGATGTGGTACCTGTGCAAGCATGTTCCTTATTACTTGGTAGACCATGGAAATTTGATAAAAAAATTGTACACCATGGTAGAAACAATCAGTATACTCTTGTTCATAAGGATAAAAATATTACTTTGCTTCCTATGACTCTTGATTCCATTTTGAAAGATGATATTAATAGAGCTAATAAAGCAAAACAGGAGAAAAATAAGAGTGAAAATCAGATTGTGGCAAAAGAATTTGAGAAACAAATGAAACCTAATAATAAACCATCTAGTGTTGCTTCTGAAATTAAATTGAAAAGTGCATGTTTACTTGCCACAAAATCTAATATTGATGAGCTAGATTTCAGCAAATCTGTTTGCTATGGTTTTGTGTGCAAAGAGGCATTATTTTCATTCGAGGACGTGCCTTCCTCTTTGCCCCCTGCTATCACTAACATTTTGCAGGAGTTCGCTGACGTATTTCCACAAGACGTGCCACCGGGATTACCACCAATTTGAGGGATTGAGCATCAAATTGACTTAATTACCGGTGCATCGCTACCCAACCGTGCACCATACCGTACCAATCCAGAGGAGACGAAGGAGATTATGCGTCAAGTACAGGAGCTGCTCGACAAAGGTTATATACGCGAATCTCTTAGTCCTTGTGTTGTTCCTATTATACTAGTGCCTTAAAAGGATGGTACGTCGCGTATGTGTGTTGATTGTAGAGGAGTTAATAATATTACTATTCGTTATCGTCATCATATTCCTAGGCTAGATGATATGCTTGATGAATTGAGTGGCTCTACAATATTCTCCCAAGTTGATTTGCGTAGTGGATACCATCAAATTCGTATGAAATTGGGAGATGAATGGAAAACAGCATTTAAAACTAAGTTTGGTTTATGTGAGTGGTTAGTCATGCCTTTTGGGTTAACTAATGCACCTAGTACTTTCATGAGAATAATGAATGAAGTTTTACATGCTTTCATTGGACGATTTGTGGTAGTCTATTTTGATGATATACTGATTTATAGCAAATCTTTGGAAGAACATTTGGAATATTTACGTGTTGTTTTTATTGCTCTACGTGATGCACGTTTGTTAGGTAACCTTGGGAAGTGCACCTTTTGCACCGACCGAGTATCTTTTCTTGGATATGATGTTACTCCACAGGAAATTGAAGTTGATAAAGCCAAGATTGAAGCTATTGAGAGTTGGCCGCAGCCCAAAACGGTCACACAAGTGAGGAGTTTTCTTGGACTCACTGGTTTCTATAGGTGTTTTGTGAGAGATTTTAGCACCAGCTGTACCTCTCAATGAGCTTACAAAGAAGGATGTGCCTTTTGTTTGGGGTACCGCACAGGAAGAAGCCTTCACGGTATTGAAAGATAAGTTGACACATGCTCCTTTACTCCAACTTCCTGATTTTAATAAGACTTTTGAGCTTGAATGTGATGCTAGTAGAATTGGATTAGGAGGTGTGTTATTACAAGATGGCAAACCTATTGCATACTTTTCTGAAAAATTGAGTGGGCCTAGTCTAAACTATTCTACTTATGATAGAGAATTATATTCTCTTGTTCGGACCTTAGAAACATGGCAACATTATTTATGGCCCAAAGAATTTGTTCTACATTCTAATCATGAATCTCTGAAATACATTAAAAGTCAAGAAAAACTGAACCATCGACATGCTAAATGGGTTGAATTCATTGAGACTTTCCCTTATATCATTAAACACAAGAAGGGTAAAGAAAATGTTATATCTGATGCATTATCTCATCGTTATACTATGATTTCACTACTTGACTTTAAAATATTTGGTTTGGAGACCATCAAAGATCAATATGTGCATGATGCTGAATTTCAAGATGTATTGCAGAATTGCAAAAAAAGGTAGCACATGGAACAAGCGTCGTTAACGACGGATTTGTGTTTCGTGCTAACAAGCTATGCATTCCATCTAGCACCATTCGTCTTTTGTTGTTGCAGGAGGCGCATGGAGTAGGACTAATGGGACACTTCGGCGTGAAGAAGACAGAGGATATACTTGCTACACATTTCTTTTGGCCAAAGATGAGACAAGATGTTGAGTGTTTTGTTGCCCGATGCACTACATGTTAAAAAGATAAGTCACGACTCAATCCTCATGGTTTATATATGCCTTTGCCTGTACCTAGTGTTCCTTGGGAGGATATATCTATGGACTTTGTTTTAGGTTTACCTCGAACAAAGAAGGGGAGGGATAGCATATTTTTTGTCGTGGATAGGTTCTCGAAAATGGCACACTTTATACCATGTCATAAAAGCGATGATGTTGTTAATGTTGCTGATTTCTCTTTTGTGAAATTATTCGCTTGCATGGTGTGCCAAATACTATTGTTTCAGATCGTGATACTAAATTTCTTAGCCACTTTTGGAGATGTTTATGGGCTAAGTTGGGGACTAAACTGCTTTTTAGTACTACATGTCATCCCCAAACTGATGGACAAACTGAAGTAGTCAATAGAACATTGTCTACTATGCTTAGGGATGTTTTGAAGAATAACAAGAAAATGTGGGAAGAATGCTTGCCTCATATTGAATTTAATTATAATCGTTCATTGCATTCTACTACTAAGATGTGCCCTTTTGAAATTGTGTATGGTTTCCAACCTCGTGCACATATTGATTTGTTGCCTCTTCCATCTTTGGAGAAGGTTAATTTTGATGCTAAACAACGTGTTGAATTGATTTTAAAAATGCATGAGTTAACTAAGGAAAACATTGAGCATATGAATGCTAAATATAAACTTGCAGGAGATAAGGGTAGAAAACATGTTGTGTTTGCACCTGGAGATCTTGTTTGGTTACATTTATGTAATGATAGATTTCCTGATTTGTGCAAATCAAAGCTAATGCCACGTGCCGATGGCCCTTTTAAGGTGTTAAAGAAAATAAATGATAATGCATATAAACTTGAGCTGCCTGCAGATTTTGGGGTTAGTCCCACTTTTAACATTGCAGATTTGAAGCCTTATTTGGGTGATGAAGATGAGCTTCCGTCGAGGACGACTTCATTTCAAGAAGGGGAGGATGATGAGGATATCAATACCATTGTTACACCCACAACCCCTGCTACTATACATACTGGACCGATTACTAGAGCTCGTGCACGCCAATTAAATTACCAGGTACTTTCGTTTCTTGGTAATGATTCTAATGTTCATGAGAATATGATGCTGCCTAAATTGGATATATTTGTTTTGCTTACAAATGAAGGGCCTAGCTTCGAGAAGGATGAACATTGGAGTAAGAACAAGCATGGAGTTGATGGCATGCGCAAGGGAGACAAGAACAGAGTTTCAAGTGATGATTTCAGGACTATGAAGCCACCATAATGAGGGCATGAAGCCTTGGACGAAATATACAAGATGCCACTTCATAATGTTTGTCCAGAGGCTATTATAGGTGCTGTGTCACCTTATTTTTGGGCCAGGCCCATGTAATTTTGAAATACTTCAACATAGGTTGTTTTTAGAGTTCGTTTGTGTGAAACAAGAGTTAGGGTTAGTTTCGGACCCCTCCTCCAAGGGCCACGAAATTCCCCCCTCTTCCTCCATATATACAGCCCTTAGGGCATCGTTTAGACTTTGGTTTTTGTTTAGATTAAAGTTCGCCATAGCTGCAACTTCGCGTACTTCGTTTGTGTTCAACGACCAGACAAAGACGTCACAGAACCCCACCTTGATCAATAAAGCTTTCCTCTTATATTCGTAATATCCAGATTGTAATCTTAGTTTCTTGCTTGTTCTTCGTTTGCCTGCAGGAAACAGACCTTCGTGGTCAGGTTGATCGTGCTCCGGCATGGTCAATAACCTCTCGGAGTTGGTTTAGCGATTGCTAAGGCACGACGTCCTCGCACGTTCGTTGTCGGATCGTCATAGTCTACTTCCTCGAAAATGATAGCCACCATCTCATCGAAAGACGGGACACCATTGCCTCTATCATTCTGGTGGCAGGTCATAAATGGTATCTTCAATAGTTGGATGGGAGGTCTCTGGCAGTTGCTTTTCCGGCTCAGAAGGGTTGGAATCTTCAGCTGGCTTGTTCATCTTCGCCTTCTTGCTAGGCTTGGCCATGCCACTGAGAATAAGAAACACAAAGATGTTAGCATATCAATCAGGCATGAAGTTTCGAATGATGGAATACATCCTTACCCAGGCACAGTCTTGAAGGCTGGAATTTGAGGCCCCGTTGATTCGTCGGAGGAGGAATGAGATGTTTCCTGATAGTTTTAATCGAACGGTTTAAGAGGTTGTCTAAAAAGACCCTCCTTTGGATCAGATAAAAAAAGTAATATTTGAAACCTCTGGTCGACATTTGCGAGGTGCTGGGGTGTTCGGTAAACCGGAGGATAAAACTCCACCGCCACTGTTTCGGGTTGTGCGGCGAGCTTGATGTTGTTGTTTCTTCAAAATAAATTTGGGATCCAAGTGATCTAAAGGGTGAGAAAATCTTACTTTCCGGCTTGCTTGACGAGTTTTCTGTGTTGGCAGAGGTTCTGAGCCGGAGGAAAGAGTAATTACCTCTTCATCATCTGCGCGACTAGCCTCCGCATCATCCTGATAATAGTCATTGTCAATAAGATGAACAAAAAACAAGCCAAGGGAATCAAGTTCTACCTCCGACTCGTTATCATCAACTTTATCGTCCAAGTTAAATAACTCGGCGGGGTTGGTCTTCTTCTTGGCAGGCTTTTTAGCCTTGCTCTTCGTCCGGGTTTTCTTTGGATTATCCTGCAGCTTCTTGGTCCAAAAAGGTGAATCGGCCTGTAAACATGGAATGAGTATGAACAGGCAGTACAAATGAAAACATGATTCAAGTATGAACTTTATTCAAAGCTTATAGTTGGCGGCTTATTCAGAATGCAGAAAGGATTTAATCCGACTTGACTGTAATCTTCCAAGCTCTCATTCAGTAGGGTTTTGGTCATGTTATTGATGTCTTCATCAGTCATTTCGATCTGACAGTGGCATTGAGGATCTGTTAACTCGTGGTGTACTCACGCATTAAGCCGGGCCGGCGGCTTAGAGGCAAGACTCTCCAGGCGACCCTGCATTGAACTAGATCAATTCCGGTCAAGCCGTTGGCCATCAAGGCTCGGATCTTTGCAAAAACCGGCACAAATTTCTTCCGCTCTGTTGTGCTGATACAGTCTAGAATATGATGTATGTTACTAAGTCAGCCAGCGCAATAACCCGGCAAGGGATTTTCCCCTTCTGGCGAAGTATCTTGGCAATAAAACCAAGTCTTGTTCCAGTCTTTGGGGTGACTGGGAAGAGTGGCAGCTGGGAAGGTGGCTTCTTTCCAGCGCTGTATAGAAATGCCGCCTAGTTCTAAGTTAGGCCCGTCTGTGAACTCGTTCTACCGGTTTAAGTAGTAGAACTCCCTAAATAGTTCTACAGTGGGCTCCTGTTGAAGGTACACCTCGCAAAATACTTGGAAGTTACAGATGTTTGAAACGGAGTTGGGTCCGATATCTTGTGGATGGAGCTTGAAAAAATGCAGCACATCACGGAAGAATTTTGATTCGGGAGGGCTAAAGCTCCGGTTTATGTGATCAGTGAAGACAATTGCTTCACCGTCCTTGGGCTCAGGACGAGTTTCATTGCCTGGAACCCTCCAATGGATGACATCTTTTTTGGCTAAGACGCCAGTCTAAACATATTCGTTCAGGTATTCTTCAGTGACCCAGGAAACGACCCAGTTGCAGGCGGTGACAGTCGTGACCATTTTTGAGGAAAAATGCCTAAAAGAAAGAAATATTACTGGCTTAAGATCATGCGATTAAGCCGGACCATTGATTCAAAGGCAAATATGCTATAAACAGGCTAACAGATTAAGCCGGAGAATGAACATGGAAGCACGCAGATATTCATATTGGCGGCTTAAAAGAGGACTAATGGTACCTACCGAATGAAGGACTCTGCTGTTAAGCCGGACAGAGTTTAAAAGTCAAGTATATTGTGCAGAGCCAAATTATAAGGATGAATAAGCAAGCATGGTTAAACCGGAGAAGCATTGTCGGGTCACGCAAGTTATGAAGTGCATGGTGGCGGTTTAAACAAAGCCTAGTGTTACATGATGGATCTCGGTTTACGGTATAAGCCACCATGGCAGTTATGGTATTTCAAATTGATCAGCGAAAATTTTGCTGAGTGTTCGGCAAACAGATTTTGCAAGTTGGAGCAATAATTTTGGACTTACCACGGTTCAGAAAAAACAGTAAAATTCTAAACCTAAGGTGGCAGCAGTAGAAAAGTTTGGATGCTCTGATGAGATATTCTAGGGAGAGATGCTATTATGATGATAAAAATGAATGCTAAAACTACTTCCGCACAAGGTTTATGACCTATCCAGATTAAAAGTTACCGGCAAGAACACCGACGAACTGCCCAAAACCTAATGCAGATCTGAGATAAAAGGAGAGGTGCACTTACAGGTGATGAGGAGCAGCGGTGGCGCGCCGGAGTTCTCTGGTCTGGTCAGGTCGATGCAACGACCTGAGTTGGTGTAGTGGTCGGAGGTCGCAGAGGTGAAGCTCGGGTGACAGAGGAGACGCAAGAGGAAGACGAAGGCAAGGAGGTAGGGGGAAATGATAAAGACCCCTTCCTTATTTATAGGAGGGTGAATACAAGGCATGCACGGGAATCGAGGAGGCTGAAATCATCATATGGCTATATAGACGCCTCGATTCTCGGGATGTTCATTAAGATAAGGATCAATTAAGATGTGTTGGGCCTCGTAAAAAATAAATGTGAAATGACGTCATGGTGGTTTAAGAAGATTCTGTGAGCTGACGTCACGGCGGGTTACAACAAGGTTTATCAAACAAGCGATGCAAGATTTTGACAAGTCAGGTATTGAAGATTGATATGAACAAGTTCAAATCAACCTGGGGCCTAATATTGGGAATATAAATATTGGGTATGAACCGCCCAGGAGGGGTCGGGTCATACCACTGGCGACTTATCAATAAAGATGGCGGCTCATACAAGCCAATTGATGGCCCAAGACTCAGAGGCAACTTAAGGCCCAAGAGGATGAACCGCCATATGTATGACTTGTATTGTAAGGCAAGCTTAGTTAGTCACCGAGCTGGACATGTGCATGAGCCGTCCGGAACTATGTAAGCCGTCGGGCATCAACCTGTGTATATAAAGGGGTGACCCGGCGGTGAGTTAATGGCAAGAAACAAGAGATCGAGAACTAGGTCAAGCGTATTCGCTCCCTGGTAATCGAAACCCAAGCAAAACCATCTCAAACTGGATTAGGCCTTTACTGTAACATCCCAAATTTCCCATTTGGAATGTTTTACAATTATAGCTAAGCATCTATGCATTATTGTTTGAATTGAGTGACATTTGAATTTTTTCAGAGGCTTTTGAGTTTGTTGGAATTTGAATTCAAATTGGCAGTTGAATTTACTTCAAAACAATGCCTGACAAATACTTGAGAAAAAGTATGAGAGGAGTAAACATGACACTCCAAAAATGTCAGAAGAAAAGTTTTGCCAAAAAGTTTGAATTCAAATTTGATTTTATTTGGGATTTCTAGAAAATGTTTTTTTTTAAGTTTGAGTTTTGCCCCTGGAAAAATGTCCGTGTTGTAGGATAAATTCCCCTGAGAATTTAGATATATATATATGTCCTATATAAAAATAATATATATTTTTCTTATTCTCTCTTCTCTCTAATTCAAAAAAAAAACCCAGGCGCCAGCCAGGCCAACCGGCCCAGCCAGTGCCGAGCCGAAGCCCACCAGCGACCGAGCCGGCCTGCCCCAGCGCCCAACGCCCGAACCCTTTCCGCCTCGGTCGCCCGCTCGCTCTCCTCTCACGCTCTCTCACCGACGCCGCCCCCCACCCTTCTTTTCCTCGCCCACGCTTATGCAAGGCCAGAAGGTCCGACGCCGCCGCCCGCGGCGTCAAGTCCACGGGATCACTGTTGGGGAACGTAGTAATTTCAAAAAATTTCCTACGCACACGCAAGACCATGGTGATGGCATAGCAACGAGAGGGGAGAGTGTCTGTCCACGTACCCACGTAGACCGAAAGCGGAAGTCTTATAACAACGCTGTTGATGTAGTCGTGCGCCTTCACGATCCGACCGATCCAAGCACCGAACGACGGCACCTCCGAGTTCGCACACGCTCAGCTCGATGACGATCCCGGACTCGATCCAGCAAAGTGTCGGGATGAGTTCCACAAGACGACGGCGTGGTGGCGATGATGATGCTCCACCGACGCAGGGCTTCGCCTAAGCTCCGCGACGATATGACTTCTCCGCGCGCAGGCTTCGCCTAAGCTCTGCTGACGATATGACCGAAGTGGAATATGGTGGAGGGGGCACCGCACACGGCTAAGGAACGATCCGTAGATCAACTTGTGTGTCTGGGGTGCCCCCTGCCCCGTATATAAAGGAGCAAGGGGTGCGGCCAGCCCAAGGCGGCGCTGAGGAGTCCTACTCCCACCGAGTAGGACTCCCCCCTTCCTAGTTGGAATAGGATTGGGGAGGGAAGAGGGAAGGGCGCCCCCCCTCCTTGTCCTATTCGGACTAGAGGGGAGGGGGCGCGCCTGCCCTGGCCGGCCCTTCCTCTTCTCCCTATGGCCCATTAAGGCCCATTGACCCGGGGTTCCGTTAACCCCGGTGTTCCGCATAACTTCCTGTTTTCATCCGAACCTTTCCAAGTCCAAACATAGGCTTCCAATATATCAATCTTTATGTCTCGACCATTTCGAGACTCCTCGTCATGTCCGTGATCACATCCGGACTCAACAACCTTCGTACATCAAAACTTATAAACTCATAATGAATCTGTCATCGAAGCGTTAAGCGTGCGGACCCTACGGGTTCGAGAACTATGTAGACATGACCTAGAACCATTCTCGGTCAATAACCAATAGCGGAACCTGGATGCCCATATTGGTTCCTACATATTCTACGAAGATCTTTATCGGTCAAACCGCATAACGATATACGTTGTTCCTTTTGTCATCGGTATGTCACTTACCCGAGATTCGATCGTCGGTATCCAATACCTAGTTCAATCTCGTTACTGGTAAGTCTCTTTACTCGTTCCGTAATACATCATCTCACAACTAACTCATTAGTTGTAATGCTTGCAAGGCTTATGTGATGTGTATTACCGAGAAGGCCCAGAGATACCTCTCCGACAATCGGAGTGACAAAACCTAATCTCAAATACGCCAACCCAACAAGTACCTTTGGAGACACCTGTAGTACTCCTTTATAATCACCCGATTACGTTGTGACGTTTGGTAGTACCAAAGTGTTCCTCCGGTAAACGGAGTTGCATAATCTCATAGTTACAGGAACATGTATTGGTCATGAAGAAAGCAATAGCAATATACTAAACGATCAAGTGCTAAGCTAACGGAATGGGTCATGTCAATCACATCATTCTCCTAATGATGTGATCCCATTAATCAAATGACAACACATGTCTATGGTTAGGAAACATAACCATCTTCGATTAATGAGCTAGTCTAGTAGAGGCATACTAGTGACTATCTGCTTGTCTATGTATTCACACATGTATTATGTTTCCGGTTAATACAATTCTAGCATGAATAATAAACATTTATCATGATATAAGGAAATAAATAATAACTTTATTATTGCCTCTAGGGCATATTTCCTTGAGCTCCCACTTGCACTAGAGTCAATAATCTAGATTACACGGTAATGATTCTAACACCCATGGAGTCTTGGTGCTGATCATGTTTTGCTCGTGGAAGAGGCTTAGTCAACGGTCTGCAACATTCAGATCCGTATGTATTTTGCAAATCTCTATGTCTCCCACTTGGACTTGGTCCCGAATGGAATTGAAGCGTCTTTTGATATGCTTGGTCCTCTTGTGAAATCTGGATTCCTTTGCCAAGGCAATTGCACCAGATATTGTCACGAAGATCTTCATAGGTCCCGATGCACTAGGTATGACACCTAGATCGGAAATGAACTCTTTCATCCGCACTCCTTCATTTGCTGCTTCCAAGCAGCTATGTACTCCGCTTCACATGTAGATCCCGCCACGACACTTTGTTTAGAACTGCACCAACCGACAGCTCCACCGCTTAATAAAAATACGATCCGGTTTGCGATTTAGAATCGTCCGGATCAGTGTCAAAGCTTGCATCCACGTAACCATTTACGACTAGCTCTTTGTCACCTCCATATCGAGAAACATATCCTTAGTCCTTTTCGGTATTTCAGGATGTTCTTGACCGCTGTCCATGATCCACTCTGGATTACTTTGGTACCTTCCTGCCAAGCTTACAGCTAAGCATACATCAGGTCTGGTACACAGCATTGCATACATGATAGAGCCTATGGCTGAAGCATAGGAACATCTTTCATTTTCTCTATCTTCTGCTTGTGGTCGGGCATTGAGTCCGACTCAATCTTACACCTTGTAATACAGGTAAAAACCTTTCTTTGCTCGATCCATTTTGAACTTCTTCAAAACTTTATCACGGTATGTGCTTTGTGAAAGTCCAATTAAGCGCCTTGATCTATCTCTATAGATCTTGATGCCCAATATGTAAGCAGCTTCACCGAGGTCTTTCATTGAAAAACTTTTATTCAAGTATCCTTTTATGCTATCCAGAAATTCTATATCATTTCCAATCAACAATATGTCGTCCACATATAATATCGAAATGCTACAGAGCTCCCACTCACTTTCTTGTAAATACAAGCTTCTCCAAAAGTCTCAGATAAAACCATATGCTTTGATCACACTATCAAAGCGTTTATTCCAACTCCGAGAGGCTTGCACCAGACCATAAATTGATCGTTGGAGCTTGCACACTTTGTTAGCACACTTTGGATCAACAAAACCTTCTGGTTGCATCATATACAACTCTTCTTCTAGAAATCCATTCAAGAATGCAGTTTTTACATCCATTTGCCAAATTTCATAATCATAAAATGCGGCAATTGCTAACATGATTCGGACAGACTTAAGCATCGCTACGGTGAGAAAGTCTCATTGTAGTCAACCCTTGAACTTGTCGAAAACCTTTTGCAACAAGTCGAGCTTTGTAGACAGTTACATTACCATCGACGCCAGTCTTCTTCTTAAAGATCCATTTATTCTCAATGGCTTGCCGATCATCGGGCAAGTCAACCAAAGTCCATACTTTGTTCTCATACATGGATCCCATCTCAGATTTCATGGCTTCCAGCCATTTCGGAATCTGGGCTCACCATCGCTTCTTCATAGTTTGTAGGTTCGCCATGGTCAAGTAACATGACTTCCGTAATAGGATTACCGTACCACTCTGTGCGTATTTTACTCTGGTTGACCTCACGAAGTTCAGTAGTAACTTGATCTGAAGCTTCATGATCATCATCATTAGTTTCCTCACTAATTGGTGTAGTTGTCACAGAACCGCTTTCTTGTGATGAACTACCTTCCAATAAGGGAGCAGATCTGATTATCTCATCAAGTTCTACTTTCCTCCCACTCACTTCTTTCGAGAGAAACTCCTTCTCTAGAAAGGATCCGACTTTAGCAACGAAAACCTTGCCTTTAGATCTCTGATAGAAGGTGTACCCAACAGTCTCCTTTGGGTATCCTATGAAGACACATTTCTCCGATTTGGGTTCGAGCTTATCTGGTTGAAGTTTCTTCACATAAGCATCGCAGCCCCAAACTTTAAGAAACGACAACTTTGGTTTCTTGCCAAACCACAGTTCATACGGTGTCGTCTCAACGGACTTAGATGGTGCCCTATTTAACATGAATGCGCCGCCTCTAAAGCATATCCCCAAAACGATAGCGGTAAATCAGTAAGAGACATCATAGATCGCACCATATCAAGTAAAGTACAATTCGACGCTCGACACACCATTTCTCTGTGGTGTTCGGGTGGCGTGAGTTGCTAAACTATTCCACATTGTTTCAAATGTAAACCAAACTCGTAACTCAAATATTCTCCTCCACGATCCGATCGTAGAAACTTTATTTTCTTGTTACGATGATTTTCCACTTCACTCTGAAATTCTTTGAACTTTTCAAATGTTTCAGATTTGTGTTTCATTAAGTAGATATACCCATATCTACTCAAATCATCTGTGAAGGTGAGAAAATAACGATACCCGCCACGTGCCTCAACATTCATTGGACCACAAACATCGGTATGTATGATTTCCAACAAATCAGTTGCTCGCCCATAGTTCCGGAGAACGGCGTTTTAGTCATCTTGCCCATGAGGCACGGTTCGCAAGTACCAAGTGATTCATAATCAAGTGATTCCGAAGCCCATCAAGATGGAGTTTCTTCATGCGTTTTACAATCGATATGACCCAAACGGCAAGTGCCACAAATAAGTTGCATTATCATTATTAACTCTGCATCTTTTGGTTTCAACACTATGAATATGTGTACTACTACTATCGAGATTCAATAAAAATAGACCACTCTTCAAGGGTGCATGACCATAAAAGATATTATTCATATAAATAGAACAACCATTATTCTCTGTCTTAAATGAATAACTGTCTCGCATCAAACAAGATCCAGATATAATGTTCATGCTTAACGCTGGCACCAAATAACAATTATTTAGGTCTAAAACTAATCCCGATGGTAGATGTAGAGGTAGCGTGCCGACCGCGATCACATCGACTTTGGAACCATTTCCCACACGCATCGTCACCTCGTCCTTAGCCAATCTTCGCTAATCCGTAGTTCCTGCTTTGAGTTGCAAATATTAGCAATGAACCAGATCAAATACCAGTACTATGCGAGTATTAGTAAGGTACACATCAATAACATGTATATCACATATACCTTTGATCACCTTGCCATCCTTCTTATCCGCCAAATACTTGGGGCAGTTCCGCTTCCGATGTCCAGCTTGCTTGCAGTAAAAACACTCGGCCAGGCTTAGGTCCAGACTTGGGTTTCTTCTCTTGAGCAGCAACTTTCTTGCTGTTCTTTTGAAGTTCCTTCTTCTTTCCTTTGCCCTTTTCTTGAAACTAGTGGTCTTGTTGACCATCAACACTTGATGCTCTTTCTTGATTTCTACCTCCATGCTTTTAGCATTGCGAAGAGCTCGGAATTGTTTTGGTCATCCCTTGCATATTATAGTTCATCACGAAGCTCTTGTAGCTTGGTGGCAGTGATTGGAGAATTCTGTCAATGACACTATCATCCGGAAGAGTAACTCCCAGTTGAATCAAGTGATTATTATACCCGGACATTTTGAGTATATGTTCACCGATGTAACTATTCTCCTCCATCTTGCAGCTATAGAACTTATTGGAGACTTCATATCTCTCAATCCGGCATTTGCTTGAAATATTAACTTCAACTCTGGAACATCTCATATGCTCCATGACGCTCAAAACGTCGTTGAAGACCCGGTTCTAAGCCGTAAAGCATGGCACACTCGAACTATCGAGTAGTCATCAGCTTTGCTCGCCAGACGCTCACAACTTCGGCGTTGTTCTGCAGCAGGCACGCACCCAGCGGTGCTTCCAGGACGTAATTCTTCTCGTGCAGCAATGAGGATAATCCTCAAGTTACGGACCCAGTCCGTGTAATTGCTACCATCATCTTTCAACTTTGCTTTCTCAAGGAACGCATTAAAATTCAACGGAACAACAAAGACGAGCCATCTATCTACAAAGAAACATAGACAAGCAAAAATACTATCAGTACTAAGTTCATGATAAATTTAAGTTTAATTAATCATATTAAAACCTCCCACTTAGACAGACATCTCTCTAGTCATCTAAGTGATTACGTGATCCAAATCAACTAAACCATGTCCGATCATCACGTGAGATGGAGTAGTTTCAATGGTGAACATCACTATGTTGATCATATCTACTATATGATTCACGCCGACCTTCGGTCTCCGTGTTCGAGGCCATATCTGTTATATGCTAGGCTCTTCAAGTTTAACCTGAGTATTCGCGTGCGCAACTGTTTTGCACCCGTTGTATTTGAACGTAGAGCCTATCACACCCGATCATCACGTGGTGTCTCAAAGACGAAGAACTTTCGCAACGGTGCATACTCGGGGAGAACACTTCTTGATAATTTTAGTGAGAGATCATCTTATAATGCTACCGTCAATCAAAGCAAGATAAGATGCATAAAGAATAAACATCACATGCAATCAATATAAGTGATATGATATGGTCATCATCATCTTGTGCTTGTGATCTCCATCGCCAAGCACCATCATGATCACCATCGCCACCGGCGCGACACCTTGATCTCCATCGTAGCATCGTTGTCGTCTCGCCAACTATTGCTTCTACGACTATCGCTATCTGCTTAGTGATAAAGTAAAGCAATTACATGGCTTTTGCATTTCATACAATAAAGCGACAACCATATGGCTCCTGCCGCTTGCCGATAACTCGGTTACAAAACATGATCATCTCATACAATAAAATATAGCATCACGCCTTGACCACATCACATCACAACATGCCCTGCAAAAACAAGTTAGACGCCCTCTACTTTGTTGTTGCAAGTTTTACGTGGCTGCTACGGGCTGAGCAAGAACCGTTCTTACCTCGCATCAAAACCACAACGATAGTTTGTCAAGTTGGTGCTGTTTTAACCTTCGCAAGGACCGGCGTAGCCACACTCAGTTCAACTAAAGTGAGAGAAACACACCGCCGGTCACCTTTAAGCAACTAGTGCTCAAGCGGTGAAACCAGTCTCGCGTAAGCGTCTGGCGTAATGTCGGTCCGGCCGCTTCATCTCAAAATACCGCCAACCAAAGTATGACATGCTGGTAAGCAGTATGACTTATATCGCCCACAACTCACTTGTGTTCTACTCGTGCATATGACATCAACGCATAAAACCAGGCTCGGATGCCACTGTTGGGGAACGAGTAATTTCAAAAATTTCCTACGCACACGCAAGACCATGGTGATGGCATAGCAACGAGAGGAGAGAGGTCCGTCCACGCACCCTCGTGAGACCGAAAGCGAAGCATTATAACAACGCGGTTGATGTAGTCGACGTCTTCACGATCCGACCGATCCAAGCACCGAACGACGGCACCTCCGAGTTCTGCACACGCTCAGCTCGATGACGATCCCGGACTCGATCCAGCAAAGTGTCGGGATGAGTTCTGTCAACCGCGACAGCGTGGTGACGATGATGATGCTCCACCGACGCAGGGCTTCGCTTAAGCTCATGACGATATGACTTCTCCGCGCAGGCTTCGCCTAAGCTCTGACGATATGACCAAGTGGAATATGGTGGAGGGGGCACCGCACACGGCTAAGGAACGATCCGTAGATCAACTTGTGTGTCTGGGTGCCCCCTGCCTCAGATATAAAGGAGCAAGGGGTGCGGCCAGCCCAAGTGGGCGCGCACTGAGGAGTCCTACTCCCACCGAGTAGGACTCCCCCCTTCCTAGTTGGAATAGGATTGGGAGGGAAGAGGAAGAGGCCTCCTTGTCCTATTCGGACTAGAGGGGAGGGGCGCGCCGCCTGCCCTGGCCGGCCCTTCCTCTTCTCCCTATGGCCCATTAAGGCCCATTGACCCCGGGGTTCCGTAACCTCCGGTGTTCAGTAACTTCCTGTTTTCATCCGAACCTTCCAAGTCCAAACATAGGCTTCCAATATATCAATCTTTATGTCTCGACCATTTCGAGACTCCTCGTCATGTCCGTGATCACATCCGGACTCGAACAACCTTCGTACATCAAAACTTATAAACTCATAATGAACTGTCATCGAACGTTAAGCGTGCGGACCCTACGGGTTCGAGAACTATGTAGACATGACCTAGAACCATTCTCGGTCAATAACCAATAGCAGAACCTGGATGCCCATATTGGTTCCTACATATTCTACGAAGATCTTTATCGGTCAAACCGCATAACGATATCGTTGTTCCTTTTGTCATCGGTATGTCACTTACCCGAGATTCGATCGTCGGTATCCAATACCTAGTTCAATCTCGTTCGTAAGTCTCTTTACTCGTTCCGTAATACATCATCTCACAACTAACTCATTAGTTGTAATGCTTGCAAGGCTTATGTGATGTGTATTATCGAGAAGGCCCAGAGATACCTCTCCGACAATCGGAGTGACAAAACCTAATCTCAAATACGCCAACCCAACAAGTACCTTTGGAGACACCTGTAGTACTCCTTTATAATCACCCGATTCGTTGTGACGCTTGGTAGTACCAAAGTGTTCCTCCGTAAACGGAGTTGCATAATCTCATAGTTACAGGAACATGTATAGGTCATGAAGAAAGCAATAGCAATATACTAAACGATCAAGTGCTAAGCTAACGGAATGGGTCATGTCAATCACATCATTCTCCTAATGATGTGATCCCATTAATCAAATGACAACACATGTCTATGGTTAGGAAACATAACCATCTTCGATTAATGAGCTAGTCTAGTAGAGGCATACTAGTGACTATCTGTTTGTCTATGTATTCACACATGTATTATGTTTCCGGTTAATACAATTCTAGCATGAATAATAAACATTTATCATGATATAAGGAAATAAATAATAACTTTATTATTGCCTCTAGGGCATATTTCCTTCAATCACGATCCCGAGTCGCCCCCTCCTCCAAGTTGATGCCCTATATAATGCCCTGCCCCTCCTCCCTCAAACCCCCTAAAACCCTAGCCCAAAACCCACCGCAGCTCGCACCCTCGCCGAACGCATCTCGCCGCCGCCGCCTCGGTTTGCCGCCGCCGCCACCGGTGAGCCACCCTCGACCTCCAAGCTACTCCACCAAACCGCCACTTCATCCCGCACCTCCTCGACATCCTTTCTTTGCCCAGAGCCCCGACGCTGCCGCCTCCAAGCTCGTCTCGCCGCCCGGAGCAGGAGCTCACCAGAGCTCGCCTGATCGCCTCCGTCATCCCGAGCTCCAACGACTCCACCCCGACCTCCCAGCCGAGCCGCCAGACTACCGACGTCTCTGCCGCCGCCCAGACCACGGAGCACCCCGCCACTGCCGACCGAGCCGCCGTCGTCCATCGTCCGCCAGAGGGCCACGGACCCCCTCCACCATTCGATCTGCAATGCACGGCTTAGATTAGACTAGCGAAGGGTTAGGTTTTATTTAGATTAGATCGGTTTTAGTTGGTGTTTAGTCCGGTTTAGTTCCTGGTTTAGTTAGACCGGCTCGGTCGGTTTATTTTCTGTTAGCCTTGGGCATGCATTAGTTATATATCGCCTGAGCGTTAGATAGGCCCATTAGCGCGTTAGTTTTTGTTGAATTTTATTTTTTTTTCGTTTCTGTTTTTAACAGAATAGTTCCAGTTTTGTAAAATCCGTATCTCTTAGGTTACTTAATATTTTTAGTTGATTCTTTTTTTGTTAGTTTGCAAATTTGTTGTAGTTTCTGTAGAAAATATTTTTAGCCATGTTTAAATTATTAAAAATAGTTTTATTTTAGTTTTAGACAGATTAGTGTTTTTGTCATAAATTGAGTTAGGATTATTTTTTTTAGTGATTCTTTTTGCTACAGCTTAGTTTAGTTCATGCCTAGCATTAGGAACTTGTTTGAGTATTTTAGATTTAATAAAAAATAGTTTTAGTCGAAATCATGTGTTTCTTGTTTATTTAACTAGCTACTGTTTTCCTATTGTTCTAGTTAGTAAATTATTTTAATTTTACTATGTTATAGTTAATTTAGTTTAATTTCTGTAGCTACAGAGGATGAACTTTTATTTACAGTAGAATAAAATTTTTATTTTATTTTTCCTTGCTAGGATTGTTATAGGCATAATAGGAGTTCTATAATAGCTTTTGATGTGATTCTTTTTGCTCCTAGTTTGTATGATGTTTTCCCTTCTATTAGTTAGCAAACCCCATGCTTAGGTTCTGTTAAGAAAAGTTTTAGTTGTGTAAAACTATTTCTTAGTTGTTGCTTGATGTGGTGAAAACCTTGATTTGCTTTCTCCGAGTTTTCTTTGGATTTTGGTTTGAGTGCTTGGGTGTTTTACTTCCAACCTGTTGTTATGTTATATTGTGCCATACTTATTTGTCCTATTGTTTGATTCGATAGAATTTCCGGAGTGCGAAGCCTGCTATTACGAGTCCCTAGCTTTCGAAGACTGTAAGCCAGGCAAGTCATTTGATCATGTTTTTTTTACAATACCTATGACTTTATTGCATTAGAATTATACCTCCCCACCATGCATGAAGTAGGAGAATTTTAAGTTATGTTCTTGAGTAGTATCATTAGGTAGGATGAACCCAATTCCCCTTGTTACCATTGCCCGGGACGATGTAGTTTATTTTGCTATGCTCGTAGACGGGGTTGGTTGAGTGATTCATAAGGGAGATGCGAGAGTCAAGATGATGACAACCCCATGACTTCAAGCTCAAGATGGACTTCTAAATTCACTACTAGGTGCAGGACGGTTGACGGGCACCCTGGAGAAACCAGCGGATGGCCGGGATGCATGGAGAAGCGCCATGACATCTTGCGGAAAGCTTCACCCAGCCACGAAGAGACGGATGGATACCCCATTGACCGAAAGTTTACCTGTGCAGCCGCAAGCCATTATGGGCTCTGGCTTGGTCGACCCTAGGCGTGACTCTGGCCGGACGGTGCTACGAGATGTAGAAGAACGGTAGGATTGGATGGGCACCGACAGTGGCCCAGAGGAACTCTTCGGAAGACCCTGTTTCGTTCGTCCCGTCTTCAAACACCAGGCAGTGCGAAGACTTAAAGGAGGGAACGATTCTTGCGGGTAAAGTGCGCAAACCTCTGCAGAGTGAAGATCTAATCGATTAGTCGTGTCCCTGGTTACGGACAATTTGAGCCTCTGGAACATGGAGTATTTCGGATATCTCAACACCGAACTTAATAAATTAATTGAGGGGGTTATTTAATAATTGGGAATGAGACATTGGTTGGCGGAACCATCTCAATAACTACCAACATTTTGTAGTATTTGCAAACAAGTCCTTGTTGTAGGGAAAACTGGCTTTTTCGCAAAACAATGAAACTTAGAGCCCCACAGCCAAATTGCATATAGTGTTAGTAATTTTATTGTTGTTCTCTCTTTGACTTGCCGGCATATTCAAAATGCTGACCTACACGGCTGCAACGTCTTATGTTGCAGAGGAGTTTTCCGATCAGGAGTGAGGCTACGATCCACGCTTGGCGATTGCCCTATGGAGTCGGATGGACTCGCTTATTCGCTCTCACGCTCCGCAGCTTTATTTAGTTTGTTTCTCATGAGTTGGCCTTCGCCAATTTATTATCTTGTAATAAAGACTCGATATGAGAATCGTAATAAATTCAGGTGTGATTGAACTTTGAATCTTTGCATCAATGTACTATGTGTGCCAGCATGATCTTGGGATGGTACAGCTACACAGAGACTTGACCCTTCTCGGGTCGGTCTCTACAGAGATGGTATTCAGAGCACACGCTGACCGTAGGACGTAACCCCTAGGACCGAAAAGCCATAGGAAGAGACTATTTATTTTATGTCCTTATCATTCCGTAATTCTCCCCTGTTCATTTCTGACTTCTCTCCGATTTTCAACATTCTAGATGGCCGCCGAGTTCACCCCAGTTCTGCTACCCGAGTTTTGCCAGCCAGATGAGACGATGCCTCTCGGCAAGAAGCTGGTTCAGATCGTGAAGAAGCTGAAGATTGCTCTGCCCTCAATCACCGGAAGCCTACCAATGTACTTCCGACGGATACCCGCTCTGTGATTAAGGTGCACATTCCAGGGAGGACCTTCGGAGGACATTCAGTGCCCATTGACTTTGAGTTTACCGATTTCACTTGGATCCTCGGAAGAGACATAGCGATTTATCGTGCACTTGGACATCTCCGAGAAGAGTACAGGCCGAGCTCGACCCATCGACTCGCCATGATTTCTCGCAGAGCTAGGAATGGAGATATCATCCGCATCAGAGGACGACTCCATTCTCTCATATGTCCAAGACTTGGAGAGTCTCCTCAGAAACGGAAATCCAGACTCACCAAACTCAAGGTACACAGAGGCTGTTGTTCCGTGAACTGAACTGGAGGAGAAAGCACGCGGACTTCCTTGACCATGAAGAAGAAATCAAGGATTTCATGGAGAGAGTCGCCAAGCTGAAGATTGATGTTGCCGCATTAGAGGAGAAGATGGACCTGGGAGAAGACCTTTTTCCGAGTGGAGATGACGGACCCCTCGTGAGCAATGACCAGGATTATGAAGAGAGCTCCACCGAAGAAAGCCGCAAGAGGAGGAGCCGCACCAGAGGACGCCGCACCGGAGGACGCCGCACTAGAGGACACAAGGATAATTGATGAAGACATTTAGTCGACCGCCATGTTATTCTATTTTTTCGTCGATCAGTTAGGCCGTTATTTTCGATTAGTCATGAGAATTTGTAATCCGAGATTGAACCATGTTTGAGATGATTGAATAAATGATTGGTGTGATTATGATTGTGCATTCATATGGGTAGTGATATTTTCTCATTAGACCTTGTTCTATTCTAATTTTCTCATCCACTCCAAAACACCAGATGCCTCCGAGACGTGACCCCGGTTTCAACTTTCCGCCGGAGCTCACCCAGCTGATCCAGCAGCAGAATGCCCTTATGCAGATGCTCATCCAGAACCAGAACAACAACAACAACAATCCATCGCCACCACCCCCTGTTGACAACTTGACCCGCTTCCTAAGGCTGAATCCGCCAGTGTTCTCTAGCAGCACTGAGCCGATTGTGGCCGATGACTGGCTCCGCAAGGTCGGAAGGGAGTTAGCCTCTGTTGGATGCACAGATGCAGAGAAGGTGCGCTTTGCCGCACATCAGCTCGATGGACCTGCAGCCTCTTGGTGGGAGAACTACACCGCCACTTATCCCATCGCCACCATCACGTGGGATCAGTTCCAGAAGCTTTCCGCACCGCCATGTCTCACTGGAGCCATGAGTCTCAAGAAACGTGAGTTCCGCAACTTACGCCAGGGAACCGCATCGTGGGGCAAGACGTGGATGAGTTCAGCAAATTAGCTCGCTATGCCCCGGATGATGTGGCCACAGATGCCGCAAAGCAGGAAAAGTTTCTCGAGGACTCAATGACGAGCTGGGAATGCAGCTAATGGTGGCTACCTTCAACAACTACCGGAGCTGGTAGACAAGGCCACCATACTCAAGGCAAGCAGCAGCAGATTGATAGTCGCAAGCGGAAGTATGGCGGGAAGTACAACTCGAGCTCAGCGAAGCCCGTTATGCCCCATACTGGAGGGCATACCCATCACACCCATGGAGGACATAATCATGGAGGACATAACCATGGAGGAAATGGGAACAACCGCAACCAAGACAACAAGTCAGGCAATGGAAACGGCAATGGCAACCAGCATCGCCCTGCCCCGGCTCAGAAGGATCTGAGTCACATCACCTGCTTCAAGTGCCAGAAAACAGGGCACTATGCCACCGACTGCCCGGAGGCCAAGCAGAGGAATGGAAACGGCAATGGAAGCTCAGCAAAGAAGCCCAACCCTTTTCCTCGTGCTCAGGTGAACCACATTGACGTGGAGGACGTCTATGATCAGCCGCATAATCGTGGTTGGTAAGTTTTATTAAATTCACGCCCAGATTTGGTACTCTTTGATTCGGTGCAACTCATTCATTTATATCAAGGGTAGTTGTGGAAAAGTACGGGTTGCCCACTAGAACCCTTAGAAGCCCTCTTCACGCCGGTTCCGCAGAGGAGAAATGATGGCGAGCTTAGGCTGTCATGCAATCCTTAACATCGGAAACCATAAATTTCCGCAGACCTCATAGTATTGGAAACCCGGACCTTGGATGTAATCCTAGGCATGGATTGGTTGACGAAGTTTGAAGGAAACATAGGCTGTGCTCAAGAAGACGATTCTGCTCACCACTCCGGAGCGAAGAGGATCAAGTATGTATCCGCACGTATTCCGATGAAGAATCAGTGAATTCCCTCACGGAGTTGTTCAGAGGAAGTGCCAGAGTGCAAGATTTTCCGATGTGTTTCCGGAGGAATTACCAGAATGCCACCGACGAGACATTGAATTTCTGATTGAGTTATTGCCCGCACAGCCCCAATATCCAAGAGACCCTATCGGATGCCCCCGAACGATTTGGAAGAGATCAAAAAGCAAATTAATGAGCTATTGGAGAAGGGATATATTCGGCCAAGCTCGTCACCTTGGGGAGCCCCAGTTCTTTTGGTAGAGAAGAAGGATGGAACCCTGAGAATGATTGTGGATTATCGTTCGTTGAACAACGTGACCATCAAGAACAAGTACCCTCTGCCGATGATTAATGATCAATTTGATCAGCTAGTTGGAGCCAAGGTATTCTCCAAGATCGATCTTCGATCAGGGTATCATCAGTTGAAGATCCGTGAAAAGGATATACCCAAAACAGCGTTCACCACAAGGTATGGTTTATATGAGTATACCGTCATGTCATTCGGATTGACTAATGCCCCTGCATACTTCATGAATTTGATGAACAAGGTATTTATGGAATATCTGGACAAGTTTGTCGTGGTGTTCATCGATGATATACTGATTTTCTCCAAGAGCGAGGAAGAGCATAAGGAACATTTATGCCTAGTTCGGAGAAACTCCGAGAACATCGCCCATGCCAAGTTCAGAAATGTGAATTCTGGCTGAAGGAAGTCGGATTCCTCGGACATGTTATTTCAGAGAACGAATAGTAGTTGACCCCACCAAGGTTGTATCACCACCGATTGGCGCCACCCACCTCGACCAAGGAGATCTGCAGTTTTCTGACTCGCAGGATATTATCGGAGGTTTATTGAGAATTTCTCGAAGATTGCCAAGCCCATGACTGAGCTGTTGAAGAAGGACGCCAAGTACATCTGGATCGAGGATTGTGAAGCCGCTTCAGGAATTGAAGAAACGCTTGGTTACAGCCCCAAGATTGATTTTGCGGACATACACAAGGATTACGGTATATTGTGACGCTTCTCGCCGAGGACTCGGAGGAGTACTCATGCAGGAAGGAAAAGTTGTAGCTTATACCTCCGCATAGCCACGACCTCACGAGATGAATTACGCCACACATGATTTGGAGTTAGCAGCCGTAGTGCATGCACTCAAGACCTGGAGACATTTCCTTATCGGAAATAGTTGTGATGTTTACACGGATCATAAGAGCTTGAAGTATATTTTCACGCAGAAGAGTTGAACCTCGAGCAGAGGAGATGGCTAGAGTTAATCAAGGACTATGACATGAGATTGCATTACCACCCAGAAAGGCTAATGTTGTAGCAGATGCCTTGAGCCGTAAGAGTTATGTGAATACTCTTATAGCGGAGGATTACCCCAGAGTTAGTCGATGACCTCGTAGATCTCCACCGGAGATAGTTCCGAGAGGATATGTTGCAGCTCGAAGTTCAGTCCACTTTGGCGAAAGAATTCGTGAAGCCCGTAAGACGGACAAGGAAATTGATGAGATAAAGAAAAGGATGAATGAAGGAAAAGCTAAAGGGTTTCGTAAGGATGAATACGGAGCTATATGGTTCGAGGATCGATTTATGTACCCAATGATCCCGAACTCGAAGCTAATTCTTCAGAGGCTCATGATTCACCGTACTCGATTCACCCCTGTAACACCAAGATGTATCTGGATTTGAAGGAAAGTTTCTGGTGGACAGGTATGAAGAAGGATATTGCTGAGTACGTAGCAATATGCGATGTTTGCCAGCGAGTAAAGGCGGAACATCAGAAGCCAGCAGGGTTACTTCAACCCTTGCCGATTCCCGAGTGGAAATGGGAAAAACTTGGAATGGATTTTATCACAGGATTACCTAGGACCCGTTCAGGTTATGATTCCATCTGGTTAGTGGTTGATCGATTGACCAAGGTAGCTCATTTCATTCCCGTGAAGACTACCTATTCCAGCGCTAAGTTAGCCAAGATATACATGAACAGGATCGTATGTCTGCATGGAGTTCCGAGGAGTATCGTGTCAGATAGAGGAACACAATTTACCTCAAAGTTTTGGAATCAGTTGCATGAAACTTTGGGTACGAGGCTGGAGTTCAGTACAGCTTTTCATCCATAAGCATGATGGACAGACCGAGAGAGTCAACCAGATCCTGGAGGACATGTTGAGAGCTTGTGCGCTAGACTATGGGTCTAGCTGGGATGATAATTTGCCATACGCGGAGTTCTCGTACAATAACAGTTATCAGACCAGTCTGAAGATGGCCCCTTTCGAAGCTCTATACGGAAGGAGGTGCAGAACACCATTGCTGTGGGATGGTGTTGGAGATCGAAAACTTTTCGGTCCCGATCTTATCAGAGATTCGGAAGAGAAAGTCAAGCTGATTCGAGATAGACTCAAGGTAGCTCAGTCGAGGCAGAAGAGTTATGCCGACAAGAACGCAAGGAAGTAACATACTGAGCGGAGACCGGGCATATCTTCGTGTGTCCCCACTTAGTGGAATCAAGAGGTTCGTGTTAAAGGAAAGTTGGCACCCAGGTTCATTGGCCCTAGAAAATCCTCGAACGTCGTGGAGAAGTTGCTTACAAGTTAGAATTGCGGAAGGATTGTCCGGAGTTCATGATGTCTTCCATGTTTCTCACCAAGAAATGCCATGCCGAGATGGCCGATATTCCGTTGAGAGACACAAGGTGCCCTAGAGGCCATACAGCTCGACAAAGATCTGACTTATGAGGAGAAACCCGTCCGAATTCTCGAGATCTGAACAGAGTCACCCGCAGCAAGATCATCAAGTTTTGCAAGGTGTTGTGGAGTCATCATTCCGAGGAGGAAGCCACCGGGAGCGAGAACAAGACCTCCGCCGAGACCACCCGCACCTATTTGTTAGTTAACCCGAATCTCGAGGGCTAGATTCATCTTAAGGTGGGTAGGTTTGTAACATCCCAAATTTCCCATTTGGAATGTTTTACAATTATAGCTAAGCATCTATGCATTATTGTTTGAATTGAGTGACATTTGAATTTTTTCAGAGGCTTTTGGGTTTGTTGAATTTGAATTCAAATTGGCAGTTGAATTTACTTCAAAAAAATGCCTGACAAATACTTGAGAAAAAGTATGAGAGGAGTAAACATGACACTCCAAAAATGTCAGAAGAAAAGTTTTGCCAAAAAGTTTGAATTCAAACTTGATTTTATTTGGGATTTCTAGAAAATGTTTTTTTTTAAGTTTGAGTTTTGCCCCTGGAAAAATGTCCGTGTTGTAGGATAAATTCCCCTGAGAATTTTGATATATATATGTCATATATAAAAATAATATATATTTTTCTATATTATCTCTTCTCTCTAATTCAAAAAAAAAACCCAGGCGCCAGCCAGGCCAACCGGCCCAGCCAGTGCCGAGCCGAAGCCCACCAGCGACCGAGCCGGCCTGCCCCAGCGCCCGACGCCCGAACCCTTTCCGCCTCGGTCGCCCGCTCGCTCTCCTCTCCCCCTCTCTCACCGACGCGCCGGCCCCACCCCTTCTCTTTCCCCTCGCCCACGCTATGCCGCGCCAGAGCGCGTTCGACGCCGCCGCCGTCTCAAGTCCACGGATCACGATCCCGAGTCGCCTCCTCCAAGTTGATGCCCTATATAAAGCCCTGCCCTCCTCCTCGAACCCCTAAAACCCTAGCCCAAAACCCACCGCAGCTCGCACCCTCGCCGAACGCATCTCGCCGCCGC
This sequence comes from Aegilops longissima, assembly GCA_021605205.1. Taxonomy (NCBI): domain Eukaryota; kingdom Viridiplantae; phylum Streptophyta; class Magnoliopsida; order Poales; family Poaceae; genus Aegilops; species Aegilops longissima. The sequence continues at coordinate 273,765 of JAHIAM010000025.1, read as the reverse complement.
CTCGGTTCGCCGCCGTTTACGCCACCGTGAGCCACCCTCGACCTCCAAGCTACTCCACCGAACCGCCACTTCATCCCGCACCTCCTGACATCCTTTCTTTGCCCAGGAGCCCCGACGCCGTCGCCCCGAGCTCTTCCGCCGCCCGCCGGAGCAGGAGCTCACCCGAGCACGCCCCGATCGTCTCCGTCATCCCCGAGCTCCAACGACTCCACCCCCGACCTCCCAGCGAGCCGCCGCACCCGCCTGACGTCTCCACCGCCGCCCAGGACCACCGGAGCACCCCCGCCACCGTCGCCCGAGCCGCCGTCGTCCATCGTCACCGATGTAAGCCACCGGACCCCCTCCACCATTCGATCTGCAATGCACGGCTTAGATTAGACTAGCGAAGGATTACGTTTTATTTAGATTAGATCGGTTTTAGTTGGTTTTTAGTCCGGTTTAGTTCCTGGTTTAGTTAGACCGGCCCGGTCGGTTTATTTTCTGTTAGCCTCGGGCATGCATTAGTTATATATCGCCTGAACGTTAGATAGGCCCATTAGCGCGTTAGTTTTTGTTGAATTTTATTTTTTTCGTTTCTGTTTTTAACAGAATAGTTCCAGTTTTGTAAAATCCGTATCTCTTAGGTTACTTAATATTTTTAGTTGATTCTTTTTTTGTTAGTTTGCAAATTTGTTGTAGTTTCTGTAGAAAATATTTTTAGCCATGTTTAAATTATTAGAAATAGTTTTATTTTAGTTTTAGACAGATTAGTTTTTCTTCCATAAATTGAGTTAGGATTATTTTTTTAGTGATTCTTTTTGCTACAGCTTAGTTTAGTTCATGCCTAGCAGTAGGAACTTGTTTGAGTATTTTAGATTTAATAAAAAATAGTTTTAGTCGAAATCATGTGTTTCTTGTTTATTTAACTAGCTACTGTTTTCCTATTGTTCTAGTTAGTAAATTATTTTAATTTTACTATGTTATAGTTAATTTAGATTAATTTCTGTAGCTACAGAGGATGAACTTTTATTTACAGTAGAATAAATTTTTTTTTTATTTTTCCTTGCTAGGATTGTTATAGGCATAATAGGAGTTCTATAATAGCTTTTGATGTGATTCTTTTTGCTCCTAGTTTGTATGATGTTTTCCCTTCTGTTAGTTAGCAAAACCCATGCTTAGGTTCTGTTAAGAAAAGTTTTAGTTGTGTAAAACTATTTCTTAGTTGTTGCTTGATGTGGTGAAAACCTTGATTTGCTTTCTCCGAGTTTTCTTTGGATTTTGGTTTGAGTGCTTGGGTGTTTTACTTCCAACTTGTTGTTATGTTATATTGTGCCATACTTATTTGTGCTATTGTTTGATTCGATAGAATTTCCGGAGTGCGAAGCCTGCTATTACGAGTCCCTAGCTTTCGAAGACCGTCAGCCAGGCAAGTCATTTGATCATGTTTTTTTACAATACCTATGATTTTATTGCATTAGAATTATACCTCCCCACCATGCATGCAGTAGGAGAATTTTAAGTTATGTTCTTGAGTAGTATCATGAGGTAGGATGAACCCAATTCCCCTTGTTACCATTGCCCGGGACGATGTAGTTTATTTTGCTATGCTCGTAGACGGGGTTGGTTGAGTGATTCATAAGGGAGATGCGAGAGTCAAGATGATGACAACCCCATGACTTCAAGCTCAAGATGGACTTCAAAATTCACTACTGGGTGGAGGACGGTTGACGGGCACCCTGGAGAAACCAGCGGATGGCCGGGATGCATGGAGAAGCGCCATGACATCTTGCGGAAAGCTTCACCCAGCCACGAAGAGACGGATGGATACCCCATTGACCGGAAGCTTACCTGTGCAGCCGCAAGCCATTATGGGCTCTGGCTTGGTCGACCCTAGGCGTGACTCTGGCCGGACGGTGCTACGAGATGTAGAAGAACGGTAGGATTGGATGGGCACCGGCAGTGGCCCAGAGGAACTCTTCGGAAGACCCTGTTTCGTTCGTCCCGTCTTCAAACACCAGGCAGTGCGAAGACTTAAAGGAGGCAACGATTCTTGCGGGTAAAGTGCAAAAACCTCTGCAGCGTGAAGATCTAATCGATTAGCCATGTCCCCGGTTACGGACAATTTGAGCCTCTGGAACTTGGAGTATTTCCGATATCTCAACACCGAACTTAATAAATTAATTGAGGGGGTTATTTAATAATTGGGAATGAGACATTGGTTGGCGGAACCATCTCAATAACTACCAACATTTTGTAGTCTTTGCAAACAAGTCCTTGTTGTAGGGAAAAACTGGCTTTTTCGCAAAACAATGAAACTTAGAGCCCCACAGCCAAATTGCATATAGTGTTAGTAACTTTTATTTTTGTTCTCTCTTTGACTTACCGGCATATTCAAAATGCTGACCTACACGGCTGCAACGTCTTATGTTGCAGAGGAGTTTTCCGATCAGGAGTTAGGCTACGATCCACGCTTGGCGATTGCCCTATGGAGTCGGATGGACTCGCTATTCGTCTACGCTTCCGCAGCTTTATTTAGTTTGTTTCTCATGAGTTGGTCTTCGGCCGAATTTATTATCTTGTAATAAAGACTCGATATGAGAATCGTGTAATAAATTCAGGTGTGATTGAACTTTGAATCTTTGCATCAATGTACTATGTGTGCCAGCATGATCTTGGGATGGTACAGCTACACAGAGACTTGACCCTTTTCGGGTCGGTCGCTACATTTACCTTCACCGCAAGGGGCCGAAACAGTATAAACTCTCTGTGTCCTTTGTCCCGATTAATCCCTTTAAGCTAACCTAGTTGCGATGGCTCCATGACTAAGTCCTTCCACTAGGACATCTGTCGTGTCAACTCCACGACACTAGCTATCCAAGTACTTCTGCATGAAGCATGACTCAAGGTGGTACTGTGTTTGTGATTTCCTAAATTTCATCAAGCATGAAGCATGAAGTATGAATTGCATTAAAAATGTTTGTGCAGGGGGATGGGAGTGGTTAAGCTGTATGTGTGGTGAATTGCTCCGAACACAACCGAAACCTGAAAAAAAGCCTCCAATATGCAGATGTTGGTAATGTTGTATGTGTGGTGAAAAAATAGTAGTTGTGTTGGTCACTAACTCTGTTCGTTGTGTTGCAATTTAGACATAGTAGTTGTGTTGGTCAAGTTTCTTCACTAGAAAAAGTAAGACATGAAGAAAAATGTTGCATCATCTACTAGGCAAATGTTACTTTGTAGTAAACATTGTCACCTTGATTAGCTTAGCAATGTGAAAAATCATTGTTGTAGCATGTAGTAGAAGCATTTTATTTAGTATGATGAGGTAAAAAAGAAGAAGATAAAAACAAACAACCTTTTTTACGTTCTACCTTTTTATACATTGATAGAAGCACTAGTTCTTCTCTACATTCTACCTTTTTTACTGACATTGTGATTGTTTTTTTCTGCAACAACAAAACAACAAAAAAAGGCTGCTGGTGCTGGAGGTGATGATGATGAGAGCTACATCATGGGGCAAATTTCTATTGCAAATGGAGTTAGTATGAAAGAGATGATTAATGTTGCCTATGTGCAACAGGATAGAGATGATGCAGATGATGATGCAATATCATCGCAACCGCAAGTTCCATATGTGGGCATGACATTTGATTCAGTTGAAGATGCGAGAAAATTCTACAACAAATATGCTTTCAGCCAAGGGTTTGGAATCTGAACATCTACTTCGAAAAACAGCCAAGCAAGAGGACCCATGAAGTTAATTAGCTAGTAGTACTTTCACATGTGTTCATGCATGAACTGTTTCAAGCAAAAGTGAATCTGATAGCACTACATATAGTATTGCAACAGAGTCAAGAAATACTAGCAAGCGCCCTGGACTTTGGATGAACATGGGTGACACAAGAAAAAGGAACATGTTGGAACGTCATGATTGCAAGGCCCACATGATTGTTGGTCACTCGAGATGGCCGATGGACCGTCACTTGTCTTACAGAAGAGCATACACATCAAATGGTGCAGTAGGAAGAGAAGGTTAGGTTTTACCGCTCTCATCGAAAGATTCCGCGAGAAGACCACCAAATGATAATGACATTGCATGAACGCAACTTGCCGACCTCAGATTGCATGGGTATCCTTGGAGATTGTCATGGAGGTGATCAGAGGCGCATTGGTTATGTGAAAAGAGATGTTTCAAATGCACGATCTGAGATGCGGCAAACCATGGCATTTAAGGACATGGCCATGATAGTGAAATACTTTATAAGGCGGCAAGCTGAAAGCCCACAATTCTTATATGCAACACAAGTGAATAAGGACACCAATGCCGTGGAAGCATTGTTTTGGGTGGATGGGAGGACAAGAGCACTGTACCCCAAGTACAGGGACCGTGTCTTCTTTGATACAACCTTTTGCACCAACAAATACAACATGCCTTTTGCTCCCATAGTTGGCATCAACAACCATCTTCAGACTATTGTCCTAGGTTGTGCATTGCTTCCAAATGAGCAAATTGAAACCTTCAAGTGGGTCTTTCAGCAATGGTTGATTGCCATGAACAATGAGTACCCAACAAACCTTATGACAAACCAGTGCAGAGCAATGGAAACTGCCATTTCTGATGTGTTCCCTCACACAGTCCATAGGTGTTGCAACTCGCATGTACAGCGCAAGGCGCGTGAGAAACTTGGGAGGATGCTTACAAGGGATTCAACTTTTGAGAAAGCTTTCTACAAATGCATCAATGAGTCTGAGACAGTGCATCAATTTGAAGAAACATGACAGCACATGCTGCATTGCTTTCAGTACGCAGAGAATAGGCACTTGCCAAACATGTGGGAATGCTGACAGACATGGGCTCCTGCATACTTGAAGAATGATTTCTTCCCTTCCACGAGCACGACTGGGAGATCATAGGGGCTGAATTCTTATTTCAAGACGTTGGTGCATCTGCAGAACTGAGTTTGGACATTTGTAAGGTAATATGAACTGCTACAAGAAACGATGCTAGACCGTGAAGATAATGCTGCTTTCACTGGAGAAAGAACAACAACACTACTTTGGGGGTGGTACAGAATAGAGCGTCAAGCTGTTAACTTCTACACATGCAGCGTCTTTGGCAAGTTCCAAGAGCAAGTGACAGCATCGACAGGTTATATAATCAACCAAGTGCCTAACCTTGAGCAGGAAGGTATGATGTTCGAGCTTTACTCGAGCTTGTATGAGAATCCAAAGCTGTACCAGGTGCATGCTGTGATAGAGAAGGGATTGTACTCATGCAGCTGCCATTACCTTGAGATGAATGGTGTGCTTTGCTCGCACTAAGAGTGATAATATAGCTTAATGTGCAAGAAATTCCAAGTAGATACATGCTGCAAAGGTGGTCCAAAGCAGTTACGACAAACATGGACACCTCTGGGAGGTTCCTTGACTTTGGACTACCGAAAACAAACACCCTCAAGTACAACTCACTGTGCAAAGATATGAATGCACTGGCACCAGAAGCGTGCTCCGTTGATCCAGCTTACAACTTCCTAACAGATGTAATAAAGTAGCTCTGGCACATAGTTGCTTCAATGAAAAAAAAAAGCAAATGTCGAGGGAAGAGGTGATGCAGCAGCAGCAAGCCCCTCAAGCAAATGCATCCAATAATGTTGCAAGTGGAGCAAACCCACAAACAACACCGCCATGGCGGAGGAGCAGCCTGTGCCGACGGCTATGTCGACGTTCCAGCAGTGCGCGGGAGGAACATCGATACAACCTGGTCCTCCTAGAGCAGCACCGGCTGGCAGACGGCCAAATCGACGGCGAGCGTGCGAGCGAGGAGGCCATGGCGCCCGTGGCCGCAGCGAACCCCAACTTCATCACGGAGCAGCGTACGGTCTACGAGGCCGTCCGCAGTCAAGCCGCCGCTCGCCAGGAAGTGGCCACCGCCGAGGCACAGCTGCAGGTGATCGCGGACGAGAACAATGCCAGCTGCGCCTCCTACGTGCCGCCGCCGAACTATCAGGCGGCCTGGTGGGATGATGATAGTGCAGGGTCCATCATTGCCATCACGAACCTCACGTCCACCAGCGAAGGACAAGGCGCGGACTCCTCTGAGGATGAGTAGGACACGGGAGGTGAAAGGGCCTTGTGTCCCATGTGGCCTGGTCTATCTCCCATGTTCTACTCTTGGTTGCCGGAGACCGCTGTTTCACTTCATCAGTCTTATTGTGGTGCTCATGGAAACGGCGGGTGGAGGACGACAAGGGTTTGGATGCCGGACGTTGCCATAGGATAGGTTTAGGATCAGATCGGAACGGATTTTTTGGGTTTGAAATGTTCGAAATCTAATAAAAAACTGCCGTGTTTGCATAAATGTCGTCCGGCAAGTATGAAATCCGCCGTGTTTGCACGTTCTCGTTTGGGGCTTGCCCGGGGTTCGGCCGATCCTGGGTAGGCCATTGTTTCTGTATATACACACTTGTACTTCTACACATGAACATTTATAAAATATACACAGTAGGAAGAAATTTCTACTGTCTCCCATAAAAGACTATTTAAACGGATCTCTATGTATTTCTGGACAGTATTCATATCAAATACTACTATTTCCATGTAGCAGCATTGTACCCAAAAATCGTTACAAACCACCAGCCAGATGCTAAAGACCAGAGCAAAATCACAAGGCAGATCACTAGCGTCTTGAGCAACTACTACTGAGTGTCAAAACCACGTACGTACTACCCTGCTCTACAAGCATTCTCCCCGCCAACAGCTCTGACAGTCCGATGTACACTAGCAGTTGCTCCAGGATAAGCTACTCTCTGAGCCGAAACGAATGAGAGAAACCCAACCACTTGATAATCCAGGTAGCGGTGAGAGAATCGAGCATGAACCCCTAACCATGTCGCTTCACCCCTGCATGATTTTCAATTCCGCGCATTGACGTTTGGGTACAGCAACGTGTTGTCCACTGAAATTCCATCAACATCGACTACTCAATCCTGACAATTGGTGAGATTATCTATGACCGCTCGATGAGGACAGTGAAGAATTCTTACGGACCTGGCGTGCCGTGGGTGATGACGACGATGTCGAGGCGGTCGTTGCCGATGGGCAGGTCGATGAGGAGAGGGGAGAGGTCGGCGTAGGCGCCGGCGCGGACGCAGAGCGTGGTGTGGAGCGCCGACCGGTTCTGGCCCAGCAGGTTGGCCAGCGTCAGCCGCAGCTGCATGAGGCTGTTGGTGCTGATCCGCACCGTCCGCCACCCTGTCTCGTCTATGTCCCCGTCCACACCGGCGCGGATGTACCGGACCTGCCGCGCCACCTCCTCCTCCGTCGGCGGGCGGCGCCTCCTCCGCATCGGCTGCACGTCGAATGGAACCGATCGATCACGATCAATCGCCATGCAAATACACAATGCGGGAATCGCGGGGGCAGTGAGAACCTGTGGCGGTGGATCGAGGAGGGTAGGGCGGTCCAGGCGAAGGGGTACGGCCTCGACGTCCCACTGCAGCATGGCGCTGGCGTCGTCCCCGGCGACGGTGACGGCCGTGCGCCACCGGACGTACTTCCCGTTGGCGCGGAGGTACCGGCCCCCGGCGCTGCGGATCACGAAGGACCCGTCCCGCCGGATGGCCTGCCAGAGCATGCACCTCGGCGTGTTCGGGTGCGGCCGGGCCTGCTGCGCGGCCTGGACGCCGTGGCCGGGCCCCGTGGCGGCCTGCACGTCCGTGGCGAAGAGGTAGCGGCCGTAGGCGCCGCGGAGGAGGACGAAGGGCCCGCCCTCGGCGCCCTCCACCGCGCCCTCCATGGGCTGCACCGCCCACACGGTGTTGTGCGCGCCGCGCTGGCTGGACAGGCACACGCCGTGCCCGTCGTCGTCCGCCGCCATGTACTTGGTCCGCCGCACCCGGCACCGGAGCCGCACGAAGTGCACTTCGTCGAACACCTCCATCGGCCGGATCGGTCGATCCGGAGAGCGATGGATGCGGGGAGACTGGATCGGGGCTGGGTTTCTTGATTCCTCGAGGAGGGAGACACGAGAATTAGTTTGTTGAGATGCATGGTTACGGGTGGCCGCGTGCGCGCCACAGCGGGAGTGTGTTTGAAGCGGGCGTACCACGTAGGAGTACCGAGCAATGCTACATCAACGGGCTTTCACGGGCTGTTTACGGGGTGAATTTGACATGGCAAACAGTCATTGGATTAAGGTAGAGGACTCGGCCCCACCCACCTGAAAATCAGGGAGGGGGGGGGGGGCGTTTAGTTTGTTGGAGAGGTCCGTTGTTACCCCGTAATGAGCCCGTGTGTCTAACATGTCACTTTTTTAAACATTTCGCGGCAAATTAAAGATGATGAATAAGGCAGCTCAAAAAAAAAGATGGTGAATAAGGTGGGCTGTAGTCACCTACGAAAATTCATCCAAGAACAAAGCATAGAATAGTTGTCGTTTTGTATTTTTTTTAAGGAAGCAACCATGATACCGTGCATGTTTTTTTTTCTTTAACCGGATTTTTTTGCGAAAAAACTTCTGATCTACTCATCTCCAATCATGTCAGTACAACGAACACTAGAAATAATAAAAATTATATCCAGTGTCATAGACCACCTAGCGATGACTATAAGAGTTGAAGCGAGCCGAAGGCGCACCCATGTCATCGCCCCTCCCTCGTCAGAGCCAGGCAAAACTTGTTGTAGTAGACAGTCGGGAAGTCGTCGTGCTAAGGCCCCGTAGGACCTGCGTACCATAGCAGCAACCATCATCGGTGAAGAGTAGCGTAGATCGAAAGGATCCAACCTGAAGACACACGATCGTAGACGAACGATTAACATATCCGAGCAGATGCAACAAAGATAGATCGGCCGGAGACACATCTCCACACGTCCACCGACAGTGCTAGACACACCACCGTAACGGGGGCTAGGCGGAAAGAACCTTAATCTATCTTCAGGGAGCCGTCGCCGTCTTGCCTTCCTGAGCAGGACACAAACCCTAACAAAACACAAGACGCCATCTAAAAACGGAGCCCTCCCACTGGCAAGGGCTAGGATCCACCACGCCTCCATGGCCCAAGGTCACCGGAGACGAGGCGGACCGACAGTGGCACCGGCGGAAGGCAGAGAAAACCTAAACCTGGGAGAGGATGCGAGCCTGAAAACTCTATTTTTCAACCGGGCTTAACCCCTTTCAATTACTCGCATAATGAAATTACAGCAGTCTCACGGATGTTCAAGGAATGGAAAAGGGAGAGTAGCGTACTAAACAGAAAACCTATTGGTGCAATAGTTTGCCCCCTTTTGTCTTGGAGATTGTTGTCAGAAACATGCACTGATTTGTTTGTTAGTGCACACAGATAGAAATAGTCCATGCAAGACCAAGGAGAATGCTAAGTTCGGTGTTCAAGTTTGAAGAACTTCACCAAAGATTATTTGTGTGGCAGAGAAGGAAGAGCTACATGCCGAGAAGAAATGAAAGCGAGAAGATTGTATAGGAATTGACCCCTCAAAATTATTGCTGACGCAAAGCAATACTCGTCTGGTGTGTCCGAAGTAGAATGACTGCAGTCGAGAAGATTGAAGGCGAAGTGAAGACGTACCATTCCTTTCGTCATTCTTCGTTCTATTATTTGAGGCACATGACCTCCTTGCTATTAATAGGGGAATGGGTTCTCGAAGATTATGTCTTCTGTGATGCTTAGCCGAAATCTAAGAAAGACTGAAAGAAATCTCTTTATGTTTCGAATGATTACATGTCAGTAGGAGGCATTGTTCTTCAGAGTTGCAGGAGATATCTTTCGGACCGAGGAGTTAGCATTTCTTGTTTTGCAAGGAATGCTACCGTGGTGCTTGAAATCTGCCCGTTGGAAACGTGTTGTTCGGTCATTGGCTGATCCGCGTGTCCAATTTGGTCATTTTCCATTAGGGAAGGCTATGGCTATAAAAAGCCACCCCGCACCAACTTTGTCCGGGTTGCTCCACTTATCATTTTGAGAAGATTGATTCAGCATCCCCTCTCAAGAGATTTGAGTTTAAGATCCATCAAGAGAAAATCAAGAGTCAAAACTTAGACACTGGTTAAGCATCACAGTAGTTCTGAGTTAGAGTTCTTGTACCTATTACTCTTGAGAGTTGCGCACTCTCTAAACAGATAGGTGTCGGCTTGAGTGTCGAAGAGTAATTGTCTTCACCAAGCAAAGCCTTCAGCAACCAAGAGTAATTATGGTTCGCGAAGAAGTATGTCGAAGGTTTGGAGATCGCTCACAAGTATCTACCACGAGTGGAATCAGCCGAAGTCTGGTCAGCTTCAGGTTGAAGGAGAATAAGGCGGAGAGAGGTTTGCTCGTGTGTTCAATCACAAGTCTCTCCGACCAGACGTAGTCCTTTGGCAGAAAGGCAAACTGGTCTACTAAATCCATCTGTCACCATCGAGCACCACTGGTCCTTTCTACTCTACTACTATCTCTTTAGTAATCTTTATTGTGTGTTCTGTGGTTTGATAGTTTTCTTAATCATACTTTCATTGTTGTAGCATATTTTATTTTGTCCTATATTATTGTGCATATCATTCTCTCGCTCACTCTTTCGTTCATTTGTTGTTTACTTTTCTTTCTTGTATAAGTAATCATTCAATCTCCGTTTCGTTTGTAAGAATCTTTGCTCTTGCTGTTCTCTATCATGTTGTTCTATCTGCTAGCTTACCGTGTTACCATTGTGGTCATTAAGATAGTGAGCTATTATTCCCGAATGATCATAACATGTTTCTTCGAATGATTTCTTAGATCTTCCTTTACCTTTTGTTCGGTCTGTTTGTGTGTTTGAAGCGGGCGTACCACACCACGTAGGAGTACCTCACTGTAGTCATCCAACACCTGCATGTCACTGGTTTAAACATTTCGCGGCAGATTAAAAGATGATGAATAAGGCAGCTAAAAGAAGAGATGATGAATAAGGTGGGCTATCGTCACCTACGAAAATTCATCCAAGAACAAAGCATAGAATAGTTGTCATTTTGTGTTTTTTTTTCTAGGAAACAACCATGTGATACCGTGCATGGTTCTATTTTTCTTCTTTAACCGGGTTTTTTTTCCGAAAAAAACTTATAATCTACTCATCTTCAATCACAGCAGTACAAAGAACACCAGAAATAATAAAAATTATATCCAGTGTCATAGACCAACTAGCGAAGCCTACAAGAGCTAAAGCGAGCCGAAGGCGCGCCGCTGTCATCGCCCCTCCCTCGTCGGAGCCAGGCAAAACTTGTTGTAGTAGACAGTCGGGAAATCGTTGTGCTAAGGCCCCATAGGACCTGCGTACCAGAGCAACAACCATCGCCGGTGAAGAGTAGCGTAGATCAAAAGGATCCAACCTGAAGTCACACGATCTTAGACGAATGATTAACATATTCGAGCCGATCCAGCAAAGATAGATCCCCTGGAGACACATCTCCACACGTCCACCGACGGTGCTAGACGCACCACCAAAACGGAGGCTAGACAGGAAGAACCTTAATCCATCTTCAAGGAGCTTCCACCATCTTGTCCTCCTGAGCAGGACACAAACTCTAACAAAACACAAAGCAACATCTAAAAACGGAGCCCTCCACCGGCAAGGGCCAAGATCCACCACGCCTCCATGGCCCTAAGGTCACCGGAGATGAGGCGGACCGGCGGCGGCACCGGAGGGAGGCGGAGAAAACCTAAGCTTGGGAGAGGAGGCAAGCCTAAGCACTATATTCTTTAACCCGGCTTAACCCCTTCCAATTACTCGCATAATGAAAATCACAGCAGTCTCACGGATGTTCAAGGGACGGAAAAGGGAGAGTAGCAAGTTCCGTACTAAACAAAATACCTATTGGTGCAATAGTTTGCCCCCTTTTGTTCTGAAGATTGTTGTCAGAAACAGGTATGCACTGATTTGTTTGCTAGTGCACACAGATAGAAATAGTCCATGCAAGCCCAAGAAGAATGCTATGTTCGGTGTTGAAATTCGAAGAATTTCACCGAAGATTATTTGCGTGGCAGAGAAGGAAGAGATACATGTAGAGAAGAAATGAAAGAGATAAGATTGTATAGGAATTGACCCCTCAAAATTATTGTTGACGCTAAGCAATATTCGTTCGGTGTGTCCGAAGTAGAATAATTGCAGTTGAGAAGATTGAAGGCGAAGTGAAGAAGTAGCATTCCTTTCGTCGTTCTTCTTTCTATTATTTGAGTCATAGGACCTTCTTTCTCTTAATAGGGGAATGGGTTCTCGAAGATTAGGTCTTCTGTGATGCTTAAGCGAAACCTATGAAAGACTAAAATAAATCTCTTTGTGTTCTGAATGATTGCCTGTCAGCAAAAGGTGTTGTTCTTCGGAGCAGCAGGAGGTATCTTTCAGACTGAGGAGTTAGCATTTCTTGCTCCTCGAGAAATGTTACCGTTGTGCTTGAGATCTGACAGTTCAAAACATGTTGTTTGGCCATTGGCTGATCCGCGTGTCCAATTTAGTCATTTCCCATTAGGAAAGGCTGCGGCTATAAATAGCCACCCCGCACCAACTTTGTTCGGGCTGCTCCGCTCATGATTTTGAGAAGATTGATTGGGCGTCCCCTCTCGAAAGATTTGAGTTTAAGATCCACCGAGAGAAAATCAAGAGCCAAAATTAGACAGTGGTTGAGAATCACAGTAGTTGGGAGTTACAGTTCTTGTACCTATTACTCTTGAGAGTTGCACACTCTCTAGATAGATAGGTGTCGGCTTGAGTGTCAGAGAGTAATTGTCTTCACCAAGCAAAGCCTTCAGCAACCAAGAGTAATTATGGTCCGCGAAGAAGTCTGGCATAGGTTTGAGATCGCCGACAAGTACCTAGCTACCACAAGTGAAATCAACCGAAGTCTGGTTAGCTTCAGGTTGAAGGAGAATATGACGGAGAGAGGTTTGCTCCTGTGTTCAATCACAAGTCTCTCCAACCAAACATAGTCCTTTGGCAGAAGGGCGAACTGGTCTAACAGATCCATCTGTCGCCATCGAGCACAATTGATCCTTTCTACTATATAACTATCCCTTCAGTAATCTTTATTGTGTGCTCTGTGGTTCCATTATTTTCATGATCATACATTCATTGCAGTAGCATTTTGCTTTTGTCCTATATTATCTGTGCATATCATTCTCTTGCTCACTCTTTCGTTCATTCGTTGTTTACTTTTCTTTCGTGTATCAGTAATCATTCACTCTTCGTTTCGTTCGTAAGCATCTTCCCTCTTGTTGTTCTCTCTCATGTTATTCTATCGCTAGCTTACCATGTTACCATTGTGGTCATTAAGATAGTGAGCTATTATTCTCGACGATTATAACATCTTTCCTCGAACGATTTCTTAGATCTTCCTTTACCTTTTGTTCGGTCTGTTTCTGCTCCTTTATCTTCTATGCTTGATCTACTCTAGTTATTCCGCTGCTGAGTTTGGGTTCGGTATAAAGCTTCGAAAGAAATATTGAACCTCCCATTCACCCCCCCCCCCCCCCAGTCGATATAGTCTCGGTCCTAACAAAACCCACTGCACTCACCCGCGATTGAAACTAGTATTGTGGGGCGAAAATCTACTAGCACCTTGATAAGCACTAACCTAAGGGACTAGCTACTAGACATTCATCTGCTTTTAGGGAATGGTGATTCGATTCATAACCAATCGATTGAACCAAAATTGTGGCCAGTCAATTTTTTTGAGATAATGTTATAGCACAACTTAAGCCCTCAAAACCAAGAGCAGCTCACAAAACTTCTTGGGCCAATGCAAAACAACGACCCGTTGATGAACAAAAACAAAAAAATAGAGTTTTCTAATGAAGAATAAATTAGTTAATGCACAAAAAATGGAAAAAAATACAGACAACTTACACAAAAATTGCGCATTTCTACAATATGCAAGAGTAATCATATAGGAATGGAACTTATACAAAAAATAAATTTTTTGAAAAGGAATGAATTATTTATTTTTATATTTGCAATCTCACACATGTATATTTATTTTGGCCGGCTTCATTGATTTAGAAGGAAGCATATGGGAAACATGCGGGGATCAAGTGATCATGGTAAAAAGAAAAAAGCTCACAGGAGCAGAGAAAAGACAAAAAACACAGGGCGGCGCCCGGAGACGTCCAACATGGGGTCACTACCTCGCAGTGGCTTCCCCGAACGGGGGCTTTAGACATGCGGCACCAACAGACCTCCAAGACTGAAGATCAAGTCTAACGGCTTGAAGCACATTATCAGTCTGCGCCGTTTTTCCTCTAAAAATGTATGCGTTCCGCTCCTTCCAGATATGCCAAGCCACCAGCATGGCCATCATTTTGGCTCCCCTCCTTAGGCCGGCCGGCGTGCGCCTCATCATCAACTGGCAATGCTGCAGAGAACTATGGGCAGGTCGCCGGCTTAAGCCCAGTGCCTCGCAGCCGCTCCATGTGGCAACCGTGCTCCATACCATCCTGGAGAAGGGGCAGTCCCAGATGAGATGCAGCGAAGACTCGAGGCTTCTCAGGCAGAGGCCGCAGATTTTATACATGCATATAATACGATAAATCACGAGTGGACATGGTACCACGTGAGGTCCCTATCATGCCCACCCGTTCCCACATGATTCGTGCTATTGTAATACACTCACCAGGTACATGCATTTCTCAGGGTGAAGTATTCCTATATGGACAATGTATTCCCAGAGTCAATTAGTGACCATGGCCCACCAATCTGACAAGAGGAGTTAATCTCTCATTTATCTGGAGCAGATGTCTATGGCAACCTGCACACTAGTCTGCATTTTGTCCCCAACCCCTCTCCATACCGTAGCTCCTCCTCTGGTTCTTGCAGTCTCTTCATGTGCTATTCCTGTATGTCACACATTAGTTTAGCAGCTCTAATCCATGTACAGAACGACGAGGTTGTTCTCTCCCCTGATCTACTGCCTCGATTGTAATGGCTGGGTATGTTCTCACAGGTCTTGCTATATATAGTACTAGTGAACATAACAAACTGCAAACGTTCTGCCCTCGCGAGCGCTGGAGGCTGGAGCTTGATGCCATGGACACCTTCTTGTTCTATCTTTTCCCAGCTGGCAGGTTGAAGAAGGTTGTACAGTGTAGGAGTATTCCAATTGCCTGCGCTAATTAATCTATCATGCCTAATTTTCAGAACCAGAGACTTGTTTTGTGTTACCTTCCAGTGAATGATTTTTTTACCACAAAAAAATGATTTTTTTACCACATGCGGGTATGTTGTTTACATTCATTCTTAGGGGGTATCCCATCATGCGCTAGGTAATACAACATCAATTATCATGAACGCATAACTCTGATGAACTAATACAACAGTACACCAAAATTGTACACACGCAAAATGAACTTGGACAAAACAAACCAAAACCAAAACGGCAGGGCCACACTTGCTAAATGCCATTCAACGCGTAAGTATTGAATACACACACCTTTAAACCCTGTTGACCAGCGTTCTAAATGGTCTCGCCAGATTAACATGGCAGAACAGCCAGGACCGTATTTTGCATGGTTATGCATGTGTATCCAAGTCCAACTCTATTTAAGATGACTAGCCATCAACACATGTACGTGTATTGGCGAATTGACCTGACGTATCATTCGGGTATTCATTCAATCACTATATTAATTGTTAATCTCATAGTAGTGGCGGAGCTACGTGTAGCTCTAGGGTGGCCACTGCCCCCCAGCTGCTGCCTAATTACTGAAGGGAATTTTTTTAGAGGGTTAGATTAAGGAGAGTTTAGTCTTTGCCCCCCCAAAGATGTGTATTTCTTGTTTGCCCCGAGATCTTGTGCTAGCTCCGCCACTATCTCATAGCATGCATGGATGGGCTGCCCAGATTACATCATCGCTTGCCACCATGTCCTATAAATCCGCGTCCCATATAATACATGTATATACATATGTATATCAAAAAGTATTATTACTATGAAAATAAGCATATACTAGTGAGATTTCCATAAAAATATGTTTTCTAAAACGTAATGGATTAGTGACATTGGTATTACCTTTGCAAAAGTAAAGAAAATGAATACTGAAGCAAAATCAAAAATAAAGTAAAAAATAAAATAAAATAATAATTAAAAGAAGTTTTATATGGAGGAATGAATTAGTGGCATTGGTTTCACCCTTTCAGAAGAAACAAAATAAAAACCCAAAGAAAATCAAAATAATGAACTTCTATAAAAAAAATGAAGCCTTTCAAGAAGAAAGAAAAAGAAAAACATGTCAAAACGTGCAAACAACTTTGCACTAAAATTGCACTTTTTGAAATATGCAAAGAATAAGCATACAATAGTGCAATATTCACATTCTAATATAATTTACACACATATTATTTAGTACGTGCTTATATACTTATTCTTTGACTTTTGTACTTGCATATATACCATTATTACACTTTTGCATACACACTAATTCATAATTGCAATATAATAAACTTTTCAAAGAAAAATAAATTCGTGGTATTATTGTTACCCTTTAAGAAAAGGAAAATGAAAAATATTAAAACAAATAATGACAAAAATTTACAAACATTACACATAAATTGCGCTTACTTATAATGTTCAAGAATAAGCACATAATAGTGGAATTTCGAAAAAAATAAAAACTACAAATAATCAAATATTAAAGTTTTCTAATGAAGAAAGTGACATTGGTATTAGCCTTTAAGACAAAATAATGACAAAATTTGCACACAATGTACGTAAAAATTCTGTCTTTTATAATATGCAAAAATAAGCATATAATAGTGAATTATTACAAAGGAAGTTTCCTAAGGAATGATTTAGTGGCATTTGTATAATTTGTAGGTGAAAAACTAAAACAAAAATATCAAATAATAAAGTTTTTAAAAAGAATGAATTAATGACTTTGGTATTACCCTTTAAGAAGAAAGAAAATGCAAAAAACTAAAACAAAATTTATTTTTTAGAAAGAGTGAGGCTAGTGGCATTGGTATTACCCATTAAGAAGAAAGAAAAGAAAACTAAAACTAAAACAAATCATAATAATGAAGTTTTCTAAGGAAGAATGAACTAGTGACATTGATATTAACTTTTAAGAACAAAGAATATTAAACAAAAACCAAAGGAAATCAAATAATGAAGTTTTCCCTAAGAAACAATGAATTAGTGACATTGATATTACCCTTTCACAAAAAAGTAATGAAACAAAACTAAAATGAAATCAAAATAATGAAGTTATTTAAGGAAGAATGAATTATTGGCATGGTATTACCTTTAAGAAGAAGAAAATCAAAATGATATTAAGCAAATAATGACAAAATTGCACATAATTTACACATAAAATTGCATTTTATTATAATATGCATACAATAGTGGGATTGTGGCAAAAAGAATTTTCCTAAGAAAGAATGAATTAGTGCCATTGATATTACTCATCAAGAAGAAAGAAAATGAATCAAACTAAAAATGAAGAAGTGGAATTAGTAAGTGGCATTGGTTTTACCCTTTAAGAAGAAGAAAATGAAACCAAACTAAAAAATAAAGAAGTAGAATTAATTAGTGGCATTGGTATTACTCTTTAAGAAGAAATAAAATGAAAAACATATTAAGCAAATAATGATAAAATTCGCACACAATTTATACAGAAATTGCGCTTTTTTTAAGGTGCAAGCATAAGCATATAATAGTGGGATTTCAGAAGAAAAAAATTCCTAAGAAAGAACGAATTAGTGAAAATGGTATTACCCATAAAGAATAAAGAAAATAAAACTAAAACTTAAAAAATAAAGAGGTAGAATGATTTCGTTGCATTGGCATTACCATTTAAGAAGAAAGAAAATAAAAAAACTTGCACACACTTTACACCTTTTTAATATGTTAAGAAATATAAGAGCGTTTAGATCACTAAAGTAGTGATCTAAACACTCTTATATTAGTGATCTAAACGCTCTTATATTTCTTTACAGAGAGATTAAGAAATAAACATATAGGTGTCCAATTTTCAAATCCTAGTATAGTATTTGCATGTATACATTTTAGACTCACCCGACATCCTAAAAATACCCTTAAAAACCTGGCAAAAATAAAAAAGAAAAGAAAAAATGCATTTTGTATCAACAAAAAATGCATCCAAACAGAAAAAGTGAAAGCACCGTCGGCCCATAAACATGGAACACGAAATGGGCTTCAGACCAAGAAGAAATAGACTGACCCGAAACAATGGTCAGTCGAAAATTGGGCCCAAAACATCACAACAAAAATAAAAAATAAAACAGAGCACGAATCTTGAAGTAGAAATAACCGCACCAAGAAATCGACTGACCCAAATTTGAATTTCATGCAACTTACGTATAGCTAAATTGCTAACCTAATCATAAACATGAGCCTGAAGGAAATATGCCCTAGAGGCAATAATAAAGTTATTATTTAATATTTCCTTATTCATGATAAATGTTTATTATTCATGCTAGAATCGTATTTAACCGGAAACCTGATACATGTGTGGATACATAAACAAAACACCGTGTCCCTAGTAAGCCTCTACTAGACTAGCTCATTAATCAAAGATGGTTAAGTTTCCTAACCATAGACATGTGTTGTCATTTGATGAACGAGATCACATCATTAGGAGAATGATGTGATGGACATGACCCATCCCTTATCTTAGCATATTGATCGTTCAGTTTTATTGCTATAGCTTTCTTCATGTCATATACATATTCCTTTGACTATGAGATTATGCAACTCCCGGATAACATAGGAATGCCTTGTGTGATATCAAACGTCACAACGTAACTAGGTGATTATAAAGATGCTCCATAGGTATCTGCAAAGGTGTTTACTGAGTTGGCATAGATCGAGATTAGGATTTGTCACTCCGAGTATCGGAGAGGTATCTCTGGGCCCTCTCGGTAATACACATCATAAGAAGCCTTGCAAGCAATATGACTAGTGAGTTAGTTGAGGAATGATGTATTACGAAACGAGTAAAGAGACTTGCCGGTAACAATGATCGAATCTCGGGCAAGTAACATACCGATGACAAAGGGAATAACGTATGTTGTCATTACGGTTCGATCGATAAAGATCTTCATAGAATATATAGGATCCAATATGAGCATCCAGGTTCCGCTATTGGTTATTAACCAGAAAGGTGTCTCGGTCATGTCTACATAGTTCTCGAACCCATAGGGTCCGCACGCTTAACATTCGATGACGATTTTGTATTATATGAGTTATGTGATTTGGTGACCGAATGTTGTTCGGAGTCCTGGATGAGATCACGGACATGGCGAGGAGTCTCGAAATGGTCGAGAGGTAAATATTCATATATAGGACGATAGTATTCAGACACCGAAGGTGTTCCGGGGGTACCGGGTACATATCGGGTCACCGGAAGGGGTTCCGCGCACCCCCGGCAAACTATATGGGCCTAATGGGCCAAGAGGGGAACTCGCAGTAGCCAGCAGGGGCTGTTGCGCCCCCATATGGGCCTCACCCGAGGGAAAGGGAAAGAGGGGAAGAGAGAAGGAAGGGGAGGGATTCGGCCTCCCCCTTCTTTCCCTCCTCGCTCCTATTTCCTTCCGCCTCCGATGAATATGGTAATGGGGGGGGTGAATTGGACAAGGCCCCCAAGTAGGATTCCTCCTACTTGGGGCGCCCCATGGCTGTCCCCCTCCCCCTCACACCTATATATACATGGGGAGGGGGCGCCTAGAACACACACCAACAATTGTTAGCCGTGTGCGGCGCCCCCTCCACAGTTTACGCTGATGTCGCTTGAAGCTACGTCGGTATTTCCCCAAAGAGAAAGGGATGATGCAGCATAGCGGCGGTAGGTATTTTCCTCAGATATGAAACCAAGGTTATCGAACCAGTAGGAGAACCAAGCAACACAACGTAAACAGCCCTTGCACAGAGATAACAAATCCTCGCAAACGGACATGAGATAAATTGTAGTAGATTGATAGATCGAACGCCAAATAAAGTAAATAGAAATAAAACGCAGCAAGGTATTTTTGTATTTTTAGTTTAATAGATCTGAAAATAAATTGCAAGAGAAAAGTATATCGCAAAGGCAAATAAATGAGAAAGAAGACTCGGGGCCGTAGGTTTCACTAGTGGCTTCTCTCGAGAAAAATAGCAAACGGTGGGTAAACAAATTACTGTTTGGAAATTGATAGAACTTCAAATAATCATGACGATATCCAGGCAATGATCATTATATAGGCATCACCTCCAAGATTAGTAGACCGACTCCTGCCTGCATCTACTACTATTACTCCACACATCGACCGCTATCCAGCATGCATCTAGTGTATTAAGTTCATGGAGAAACGGAGTAATGCAATAAGAAACGATGACATGATGTAGACAAGATCTATCTATGTAGAGATAGACCCCATCGTTTTATCCTTAGTAGCAACGATACATACATGTCGTTTTCCCTTCTGTCACTGGGATCAAGCACCGTAAGATCGAACCCACTACAAAGCACCTCTTCCCACTGCAAGATAAATAGATCAAGTTGGCCAAACAAAACCCAAATATTGGAGAAGAAATACGAGGCTATAAGCAATCATGCATATGAGAGACACCAAAGAAACTCAAATAACTTTCATGGATATAAAAAGATATAACTGATCATAAACTCAAAGTTCATTAGATCCCAACAAACACATCGCAAAAGAGTTACATCATATGGATCTCCAAGAGACCATTATATTGAGAA
This sequence comes from Aegilops longissima, assembly GCA_021605205.1. NCBI lineage: Eukaryota > Viridiplantae > Streptophyta > Magnoliopsida > Poales > Poaceae > Aegilops > Aegilops longissima. Next base: position 253,078 of record JAHIAM010000025.1, on the reverse strand, counting down.
TTCAGCGAGAGAGAGGAAACCATCTAGCTACTAACTATGGACCCGAAGGTCTACAAAGAACTACTCACGCATCATCGGAGAGGCACCAATGGAGGTGGTGAACCCCATCCGAGATGGTGTCTAGATTGGATCTGGTGGTTATGGACTCTGCGACGGCTGGATGAATATTTCATCAACTCCCCTAGGGTTTTGGGAATATTGGGGTATTTATAGAGCAAAGAGGCGGTCCGAGGGGCACCCGAGGTGGGCACAACCCACCAGGACGTGCCTGGGCCTCCTGGCACGCCCTGGTGGGTTATCCCCTCCTCGGGACTCCCCAGGCACAGCCAGGGCCCATTACGTTCCTTCTGGTCCAAAAAAATCTCCATAAAATTTTGTTGCATTTGGACTCCGTCTGATATTGATTTCCTATGATGTAAAAAACATGCAGACACTAGTAGAAAAGAGGGCTTTGGTTCAGGCCGGGTCAGCCCATTAGTCCCGGTTCAGTCCAGAACCGGGACCCATGGGGGCATTGGTCCCGGTTCGTGAGCACAGGGGGCCGGCCGGGCCACGTGGGCCATTGGTCCCGGTTCGTCTGGACCTTTTGGTCCCGATTGGTGGGACGAACCGGGACCAATGGGCCTAGCTCCTGGCCCACCACCATTGGTCCCGATTGGTGGCTTGAACCGGGACAACAGGCTGCCCTTTAGTCCTGGTTCGTGCCACCAACCGGGACCATTGAGGTGCCTATATATACCCCTCGCCCGCGAGAAGAGCACTCCAGTGCTCTGTTTTTCTCTGGCCAGCGAGGGGAGGGCTTTGTGGTGCTCTAGCTCACCTCCTATGCACATGAGGTGTTCGATGAAATGCCCGAGCCATACTAGTTAAGCTTTCTCCTCACGAAGCACGACCTCCGAACTCTATTTTTCCCGAGATTTGTCTAGGTTTATATTAGCGGCCCGTCACGCCTCGTCCCCGTCTTCACTGTCATCAATCGTCTGCGCCGATCTCATCGCCGGCACCACCGTGGTGAGCCTCTTGTTCTTATCTTCTTTCTTAAAGAAAAAAATTCTTTCTTTAGATAGATACTTGTCTAATTTTCTTACTATTTTATTGCTTGTTATTATATAGTGCGATGGTTTTGGTATCCGCCCCCGTCGGCCCTCGTCATGTCTATGATTCAGATGTGGTATATATATTATCTTTATAACTATTGGTTCATTTATTGTTTACGAAAATTATGCCGACCAACGTGACATAGATTTTATTTATCTAGGAGGTATGTGAACCGGAAATTCCAACCGACCCTATTGTCGAGAGGTTAAATTTAGTTGAAGAAGAAAACAATTTCTTGAAGGAAAAAATAAAAAAATTGAGGAGGAGAAGATGATATTGGAGTTTCATGTTGCGGATGTCGTCGATGATCACAAGATCAAGATGGATGCAATGCGCTTGAAGATTAGAAAGATTAGAAAATATGCCATTCATACCGAGGCTTGGTATCATTATGCCGTTGGATCAATTGTTACCTTGGTTGCGATTATGATCGCATTTGTTTTCGCATTGAAATGTTTTACATAGTTTCAATGTATGGTTTAATTAATTTAGATGCTCTGGAGAGTTTTATGTTGTTATATGAGAACTATGTATGTACTTTGGTTTTAATGTGATGGTGAACTCCTATTAATTTGGTCACTTAATTATCTATTCATGATGTTCTGTAATGGTTTTTGACACACTTAATTATATATAATGCACGCATATGAACCGACAATGGATGTGCGGTGACAGACACACCTCCGAGTACATTAAGGGCGTGCATGATTTTCTTGAAGTGGCTGAGGCAAACAAGCAGAATGGTTTTATGTGTTGTCCATGCCATAAATGTGGGAATACGAAGTCTTACTCTGACCGAAAAATCATCTTTCACACCCACCTGCTTTACAATGGTTTCATGCCACACTATAATGTTTGGACGAGGCACGGAGAAATAGGGGTTATGATGGAAAACGACGAAGAAGAAGAGGACGATGACACCTATGTGCCCCCTGAATATGGTGATGCTGCAACGGGGGAAGCTGCTGAAGATCAAGAGGAACTAGATGATGTGCCCAATGATGCTGCAACGGGGGAAGCTGCTGAAGATCAAGAGGAACCAGACAATGTGCCTGATGATGATGATCTCCGTCGGGTCATTGTCGATGCAAGGACGCAATGCGAAAGTAAAAAGGAGAAGCTGAAGTTCGATCGCATGTTAGAGGATCACAAAAAGGGTTGTACCCCAATTGCGAAGATGGCAACACAAAGCTCGGTACCGTCTTTGAATTGCTGCGATGGAAGGCGAGAATGATGTGCTCGACAAAGGATTTGAGAAGCTACTGAAAATATTGAAGAAGAAGCTTCCAAAGGATAACGAATTGCCCGACAAGACATACGCAGCAAAGAAGGTCGATGCCCTCTAGGATTGGAGGTGCGAAGATACATGCATGCCCTAATGATCTGCATCCTCTACATGGTGCGTATAAGGATCTGAACGCATGCCCGGTATGCGGTGCATTACGGTATAAGATCGACGAGATGACCTCGGTGATGTTGACGGCGAGGCCCCGGAAGAGGGTTCCTGCGAAGGTGATGTGGTATGCTCCTATAATACCACAGTTGAAACGTCTGTTCAGAAACGGAGAGCATGCCAAGTTGATGCGATGGCACAGTGAGGACCGTAAGAAAGACGGGAAGTTGAGAGCACCCGCTAACGGGTCGCAGTGGAGAAAAATCGAGAGAAAGTACTGGGATGAGTTTGCAAGTGACCCAAGGAACGTATGGTTTGCTTTAAGCGCGGATGGCATTAATCCTTTCGGGGAGAAGAGCAGCACTCACATCACCTGGCCCGTGACTCTATGTATGTATAACCTTCCTCCTTGGATGTGCATGAAGCGTAAGTTCATTATGATGCCAGTTCTCATCCAAGGCCCTAAGCAACCCGGCAACGACATTGATGTGTACCTAAGGCCATTAGTTGAAGAACTTTTACAGTTGTGGAATGGAAACGGTGTACGTACGTGGGATGAGCACAAACAGGAGGAATTTGACCTAAAGGCGTTGTTGTTCGTGACCATCAACGATTGGCCCGCTCTCAAGAACCTTTCGTGACAGACAAACAAGGGATACCACGCATGCACGCACTGTTTAGATGACACCGAAAGTATATACCGGACAAATGCAGGAAGAATGTGTACAGGGGCCATCGCCGATTTCTTCCGACCAACCATCAATGTCGAAAGAAAGGCAAGCATTTCAAAGGCGAGGCAGATCACGGAAGAAGCCCGCCATGCGTCCGGTGATCACGCATTTCCTATGGTCAATGATTTACACGTAATCTTTGGAAAGGGTCCCGGCGGACTAGCTGTTCCGAATGACGCTGAGAAACACGCACCCATGTGGAAGAAGAAATCTATATTTTGGGACCCTACTGGAAAGACCTAGAGGTCCACTCTTCGATCGACATGGTGCACGTGACGAAGAACCTTTGTGTGAACCTGCTAGGCTTCTTGGGCATGTATGGGAAGACAAAAGATACACCTGAGGCACAGGAGGACCTGCAACGCTTGCACGAAAAAGACGGCATGCCTCTGAAGCAGTATGCAGGTCCTGCCGGCTACGCTCTTACGAAAGAAGAGAAAGAAATCTTCTTTGAATGCCTGCTCAGTATGAAGGTCCCGACTGGCTTCTCGTCAAATATAAAGGGAATAATAAATATGCCGAGAAAAGTTCCGAACCTAAAGTCTCATGACTGCCACGTGATTATGACGCAACGCTTCGGTTGCATTGAGGGGCTTCTACCGAAAACATCCGATTAGCCATTATGAAGCTATGTGCATTCCTCAATGCAATATCTCAGAAGGTGATCGATCCAGAAATCGTACCAAGGCTAAGGAGTGATGTGGTGCAATGTCTTGTCAGTTTCGAGCTGGTGTTCCCACCATCCTTCTTCAATATCATGATGCACATCCTAGTTCATCTAGTCGACGAGATTGTCATTCTGGGGCCCGTATTTCATTCTGGGGCCCGTATTTCTACATAATATGTTCCCCTTTGAGAGGTTCATGGGAGTCCTAAAGAAATATGTCTGTAACCGCGCTAGGCCAGAAGGAAGCATCTCCATGGGCCATCAAACAGATGATGTCATTGGGTTTTCTGTTGACTTCATTCCTGGCCTTAAGAAGATAGGTCTCTCTATGGTATGAGGGGAGACTGACTGGAAAAGGCACGCTTGGAGGGGACTCAATAATATGCTGGGACGGATATTCTTGGTCTCAAGCCCACTACACAGTTCTACAGAACTCTACCTTGGTGACCCCGTATGTCGATGAACACAAGAACAGTCTGCGCTCCAAACACCCGGAGCAGTGCGATGACTGGATTACATGTGAACACATCAGGACTTTCAGCAGTTCGTCGGAAACACATCTTAGAGGTGACAAGACTATTTGTGATGAGCTGTACTTGTCCAGGGGACCATCTTTGACTGTATTGATTTACAAAGGATACGAGATAAATGGGAATACATTTTACACGATTGAACAAGATCAAAAGAGCACCAACCAAAACAGCGGTGTCCGCTTTGATGCAGCAACCGAGAGGGAAAAGGACACATATTATGGTTACATAGTGGACATATGGGAACTTGACTACGGACATGATTTTAAGGTCCCTTTGTTCAAGTGCAAATGGGTCAATCTGTCAGGAGGCGGGGTACAAGTAGACCCACAGTACGGAATGACAACAGTGGATCTGAAAAATCTTGGGTACACTGACGAACCGTTCGTCCTAGCCAATGATGTGGCACAGGTTATCTATGTGAAGGACGTGTCTACCAAACCGAGAAAAAGAAAAGATAAGGAAGCGAATACATCATATGATGAGCCAAAGCGCCACATAGTTCTTTCATGAAAAAAGGGCATCGTGGGAGTGGAGGGCAAGACAGACATGTCTGAAGGTTATGAAAAGTTTCATGAAATCCCTCCCTTCAAAGTCAAGGCTGACCCAAGCATCCTGATAAACGATGAATATTATCCATGGTTACGGCGCAATAAGCAAATGACACAAGTGAAGAAAAAGTGAAGACTTTCTCCCGTAACTATTATGATGATACCATGCCAACTTTGTAATAGACGAGTATGATACCATTGTCCGTTTTGTACATGCACATGCTATGTGGGTGAAATTATGATACCATGCCAACTTTCAACTTTTTCAGAGTTCATTTGAAATGATTTAATGTCTTATGGTTCGGCCCTCATAATACCATTAATCCCGGTTCGCTCCTTGTCAACTATGTTCTCACCAAGAACACTCAAGAGGGCAGCCACGTGGGCCATTGGTCCCGGTTCGTCTGGAACTTTTGGTCCCGGTTCCACGCACGAACCGGGACCAATGCGCCTCGCCCCTGGCCCATGACCATTAGTCCCGGTTTGTGCCACAAACCGGGACTAAAGGGTTGGTCCTCGTTACGGTCAGAGTTTAGTCCCACCTCGCCAACCGAAGGGCGCTCACACAGGTTTATAAGCCCCTCCTTCTCTGCCTTGTTGAGCTCCTCTCAAAGTGAAAATAGATGCCCTTATACAGGGAATTTGACCTAAATTCATGCTGAATTTCTCTGAAATTTATAGAAATTTATTATGAATTTAGGTTGAATTTCCTCTATAGGCGCATCTATGCTCATTTTTTTAGTAAAGTTAATCACAAACTTGTGATTCACACAAATTTCAAAGAATTCGAATTTTAACTATTCAAATTTGAAAACTAATGGCACTAACAGAGAGTTTATAATTTTTGTAAAACTAATGGCACTAACAGAAAGTTTATAATTTGCTGACCTAAAAGCAGAAAAGAATTAAAAAATAAAGAAAAAAACAAAAGAAAATAAATAATGCAAAAACAAACAAAAAACTGGAAAAATATTGAATTTTAAACACAGTAATATTAAACACAGTAATTTTAACTATTCAAATTTGAAAACTAATGACACTAACAGAAAGTTTATAATTTTGTGACCTAAAAGAAAAATAATTAAAATAAACTTTAATAAAATAAATAAAAATAGCAACAATAAGTATTTTTTATAAGTAGAAACAAAATAAAATAAATAAAGCAACAAAGAAAACAAAAAACAAAATAATTTTTCTAAAATTAATGGCACTAACAGAAAGTTTATATTTTTGCTCACCTAAAAGCAAAAAAGAATTAAAAATAAAGCAAAAAACAAAACAAAATAAGTAATGCAAAAACAAAACAAAAAACTGGAACAAAACTTTGAATTTTAAACACAGTAATTTTAACTATTCAAATTTGAAAACTAATGGCACTAACAGAAAGTTTATAATTTTTGTAACCTAAAAGAAAAATAATTAAAAATAAACTTTAATAAAATAAATAAAAATAGCAACAATAAGTATTTTGTTGTAAGTAGAAACAAAATAAAATAAATAAAGCAACAAAAAAACAAAAAAAGTGCCACCTACTAGGCACCCACGGCCTGAATACGACTAGAAACCCTACCATGGGCGAGATTCAGTTCCAGCAGAGGCCAAGTAGGCCCACAGCACACAACAGACGGTTAGGCCCTAAGCCTACAATTGAGAGGAGCTCGAGAGGGTGGGCGCAGCAGCGCTTATAAACCACTCGCGAGCTCTCTCAGCTAGCGAGGTGGTACTAAACGTTTGATGCGGGGCAGCACAAGGCCTTTGGTCCCGGTTGGTGCTACCAACCGGTACCAAAGGCCACCGCTTCCCGCCCTTTGGGCTGCTGAAAAGAGACCTTTGGTCCCGGTTGGTGGCACCAACCGGGACTAAAGGGTGGCATTGGTCCCGGTTGGTGCCTCGAACCGGGACCAAAGCCTTTTCTATATAAGCAAACACTTAGCAGTTTCTCCAAAATTTACTTGTTCTTCGCTCCGACGCCCCACGCTGCTCCTCGTCACCGTCGCCGCCGAGCCCTGCCCCGCCGCCGTCGCCCACGCCATTGTGATACGTCTCCAACGTATTTATAATTTTTGATTGCTCGATGCTATATTATCTACTGTTTTGGACCATATTGGGCTTTATTTTCCACTTTTATATTACTTTTGGGACTAACCTATTAACCGGAGGCCCAGCCCAGAATTGCTGTTTTTTGCCTGTTTCAGTGTTTCGAAGAAACGGAATGTCAAAGGTAGTCCAAACGGAATGAAATCTTCTCATCAGATAAGATCCGGGAGACTTGGACCCTCGGCCAAGAAAGGAGGGAGGCGGCCACGAGGGTGGAGGGCGCCCCCCCCCTAGGGCGCGCCCCCCTATCTCGTGGGCCCCCCGAAGCTCCACCGATGTACTCCTTCCTCCTATATATACCTACGTACCCCAACAGATCAGATACGGAGCCAAAAACCTAATTCCACCGCCGCAACTTCCTGTATCCACGAGATCCCATCTTGGGGCCTGTTCCGAGTTCACCGGAAGGATTCCACCACGGAGGGCTTCTACATCATCATCATAGCCTCTGCGATGAAGTGTGAGTAGTTTACTTCAGACCTTCGGGTCCATAGTTAGTAGCTAGATGGCTTCTTCTCTCTTTTTGGATCTCAATACAATGTTCTCCCCCTCTCTCGTGGAGGTCTATTCGATGTAATCTTCTTTTTGCGGTGTGTTTGTTGAGACCGATGAATTGTGGGTTTATGATCAAGATTATCTATGAGCAATATTTGAATCTTCTCTGAATTCTTTTATGTATGATTGAGTTAACTTTTCAAGTATCTTCGAATTATCCGTTTGGTTTGGCCAACTAGATTGGTAGTTCTTGCAATTGGAGAAGTGCTTAGCTTTGGGTTCGATCTTGCGGTGTCCTTACCCAGTGAAAGAAAGGGTTGCAAGGCACGTATTGTATTGTTGCCATCGAGGATAACAAGATGGGGTATTTATCATATTGCATGAATTTATTCCTCTACATCATGTCATCTTGCTTAAGGCGCTACTCTGTTTTCATTAACTTAATACTCTAGATGCATGCTGGATAGCGGTCGACGAGTGGAGTAATAGTAGTAGATGCAGGCAGGAGTCGGTCTACTTGTCTCGGACGTGATGCCTATATACATGATCATACCTAGATACTCTCATAACTATGCTCAATTCTGACAATTGCTCAATAGTAATTCGTTCACCCAACGTAAAATACTTATGCTCTTGAGAGAAGCCACTAGTGAAATCTATGGCCCCCGGGTCTATTTTCATCATATTAATCTTCCTACGCTTTATTATTGCTTTGCTCTTTACTTTACCTTTTTATTTTACTTTGCATCTTTATACCAAAATACCAAAATATTATCTATCATCTCAATTAGATCTCACTCTAAGTAAGTGACCGTGAAGGATTGACAACCCCTATTCGCGTTGGTTGCGAGGAGTTATTTGCTTGTGTAGGTACGAGGGACTTGCGCGTGGCCTCCTCTTTGGATTGATACCTTGGTTATCAAAACTGAGGGAAATACTTACGCTACTCTGCTGCATCATCCTCTCCTCTTGGGAAAACCAACTCAAGCTCAAGAAGTAGCACCTTGCCCGACGCCTTGTCGCCGAGAGCCCTGCCCCGACGCCCTCGCCCGATGCCGCCGCTCGCCGCCCTGCCCCGACGCGCCGCCCGCCCGCCCCCGCCGCCCGCCCTGCCCTGCCCCTTCCTCGCCGGCCGATGCCCCTGCCCTGAGCGCGCCCCTGCCCCGTCGCCGTCCTCGCCGCCGAACCCGCGCCCCTGCCCCTCTCACATTGGTCCGGCCGGCGCCCCTCCCTGTCCTTGTTTTTTTTTCATATATGATATGCTTGTTTTTTTCAGATTATATATATATATATATATATATATATATATATATATATATGTGTGTGTGTGTGTGTGTGTGTGTGTGTGTGAGTATATGTATTGTGTATATATGATATGCCTTCTTTTCATATTATTTGTTCATATATATGATGATTTTGTATTTTGCTTTTTTATAAAAATGTATATATGTTTGTATGTTTTCTGTGTATATATGTTCATATATGCAAAAGTTAGATTTATATATTTAGAAAAGTTTTATATATTTAGGAAGAAGGAAGAGAAGGAAGAAGGAAGAAGAAGAAAAGTTTATATGCAAAAGTTACATTTTAGAAAAGTTTTATCTATATATGTTCTCTGATTTAATTAGTACATTTTAGGTTAATTTCATTTTTATAAATTTTTATATATTTAGGAAGAAGGAAGAGAAGGAAGAAGGAAGAAGAAGAAAAGTTTTATATATGCAAAAGTTACATTTTTAGAGAAGTTTTATATATCTGGCTAGGAAGAAGGAAGAAGAAGAAAAAGAAGGAGAGGAAAAAGGAAAATAAGAAGAGGAAAAAGGAGAAGAAGAGGAGAGGAAGAAAAGGAAGAGGAGAAGAAGAAAGGAATAGAGGAGAAGAAGAAAAAATAGAATTTCTATTTTTCTATTTTTTCTTCTTCTCCTCTATTCCTTTCTTCTTCTCCTCTTTTTTTTCTTCTTTTTTTTTCTTCGATCTTCTCCTCTATTCCTTTCTTCTTCTCCTCTTTTTATTTCTTCTTTGTTTTCTTATGTTTTATTGGGTCTGTCGTCGTCGATATACCCCTCGCGATAACTTCAACACGAGGGGGGTCGATATAACCCCCTCCCTGATAATATTATTTTCCCATGTACGTATGTCGTCTTTGTCGATGTTACCCCCTCCCGGATAACTTCGATATGAGGTGCGGTCGATATATATACCCCCTCTCGACTGTGATAACTTATACCGCGGGAGCACCCCCCGACCCTCTCGCTCGACCAAAACTATCGAGGACACCCAAACCCTAGAAAAAAACGATGTCGGTCTACTACCCCCTCCCGCCGCGCCCCTACCCGACAAACTCTCTCGAGGCCACCCCAAACCCTTGAAGCGTTGTCGAGGCCAACCCAAACCCTTGAGAAGCAACATCGAGGCCACTAATTAATATGATTCCTTACTGTGATTAGCTAGCTAGTTCTACGTTTGCCACTAATATATCCATCTGTCATGTTTGAATACTAATTGCCATGTTGTAAATATTTGTAGAAACTATGGACACCCCCCGAGACAAAGCAACAGAAGCGGTGTTGGGGGACATAATCGCACAAGGAAGTGATGCCGTCTTCTCGTTTCTCAACGACACCGATGGTCTGGAAGGACAGGGTGAAGAAGCAGGCTATGATTATGATGGCTCCTTTGACCCAATGCCAGTGCAAAAAGGATACCGTGAGGACGGCTCCAGTGACCCAATGACGGTGCAAGAAGGAGACCGTGATGACGGCTCCAGTGACCGAACCGAGTCCGGCCAGGTATATATATTAGTTAAGCCTGTGCTGACTAGCTAATTGATGCATTCATTGTTTTGGTATGTACACATATTAATTAACTCTCGTCTTTCTTCTTTTTTCTAGCCCTCCGGATCGAGCACAACTTCGGTAAAGAGACGAGGCCCGAAGAAAAAGTTGCGCTCGGATGAAAGGTTTGAGATCACAGCAATCGCGCGCGACGGCGAACCGATTGAACCCATCCGGACAAAAGATGCATTTTCTGCTCAGTGCGTGGTTCTTGTTAGGGACAAGATCCCAATCAGCATCCACCAATGGTATAAGCCTAAGAACGAAGACCCTGAGGTGTCTTATGTCAATGATATGCAGAAAGATGATCTTTGGACTGAGCTGAAGTCAAATTTCACCCTACCGCCAGAGGAGGATCCTGAGAAGCCAGTTCAAGAGAAATTAATCAAGTCTTTTGCTCTTAAGAAGATGGCAGACCTATTCAGGAGGTGGAAGAATGAGCTGAAAAGGTTTGTCGACAAAGAAGAGACACCAGAATTCATCGGCAAATATGAGAAGATCAGAGATCACTGGCCCGCATTTGTGGCCCACAAGACATCGGAAAAGAGTAAGAAGATGTTGGCGACAAACAAGCAAAATGCTGTGGAGAAGAAGCTTCACCAACAAGACGGGGTCGTGGGCTACCTCAAAGCGACCTAAGTGGGCCAAGGCTGAGAAAGATCTGCTTGATAAAGGGATCGAACCGAGACAATGAACTGCCGGACCGCTGCGGACTTGGTTCTTGGGGCTGGCGGAACCTTGGACCTAGACGTGGAAGTGCCTTTGGACGGACGAGCAACTGAAAATACCAGTCAAGAGGCTTCAACACTATATCGATGCAGCGCAGCAAGGGACGTTCATTTCAGACAGAGAGAACGACGATCTCACAATGGCCCTCGGGAATCCTGAGCATCCTGGACGGACACGAGGCACGCTAGGATCCGCTCCGTGGAAGGCTGGTTTTCCGAACGCAGGCGGTTGCAAATGCCAGGAGAGGAGGAAGAAAGTGCAGCAGACTGAACTGCGGGCGCTGCACGCAAGGGTACAAGCGATAGAGGAACGAGAAGCAAATCACAGCAAACGAACTGCCGAAGCTACCCCTCCATCTCAGCGGAGAAGCAGCGTGGCTTCCACCGAGCTGCTTCAGCCGGAGCATGTCTTGACGGCTCCTGCTAGCTACCCCGTGGATGCTATCACGGAGTCTCAAAATTGCCGCCTTATGACGCAATGGCCGAACTTAAAAGTCAAGGCGGCTGTCGGCTCTGTTCGACCTTCTGAACCCGGCGCAACTTTTCACTGTCGTCCGATTCCAGAAGGATATGCTAGGGTGACGGTGGACGAAATAACGGAGGGATTTGAGGACCTCCAGCTTGACTACCCTACCGGTGAAGGGGAGACTCGGCTAGGTTCTACTCTGAAGACTCCATGCCTATGGTGGAAGGAGTTCATCAACCTTCTGAACTGGACGCCTCCGCCTCCTCCTCCTCCTCTGGCGAGTCAGGGCACTCTGCCTCCTCCACCGCCTCCTCCTCCGGCGAGTGACTATCAGGGCACTCAGCCTCCTTCTCCGGCGCGGCGGCGGCCTCCTCCTTCTCCTCCGCTGCTGGCGCGCCCGAGCAGCCAGCAGCCTCCTCCTTCTCCGCCTCGCCAGCAAGGGCGGAAGAGACCCGCCGCCGCCCGGCTGCTCCGGCGCGTCGTAGTCCTTCTCCTCCGCCTCGTAAGTAAGCACGAAAGAAGACAACCGCAACCGCTCCGTCTGCTCTGGCGTCTAGCAGTACAGCCAGAGGCGGGAGGCAATACAAATATGGTCCACCTCTCAAGCCTCTAGAGAAGTTACCGTATGAGAGGACCGAGGAGGAAAACGCGAAGATCGTGCGGACCGAAGTGAAGCACTTCTTTGAAGGGTTGAAAGCAAAGAGACATCCACCTCCGGAGGAGAAGGTAGATCTGGTGAAAGCAAAGCGCACTATCGATGCCCTGAGGAAACCACCAAAGTCTCAGCCGAAAACCAACTATGAGCGCATTACTGAAAAGGCATATCTCGAAGCGGAGCGGTCGGGAAGTACTGTCAGTGATCAAAGGTTAAAAGAACGAGCAGCAGGGAAAAAAATTGCCCAGCTCGGCGAACAAGCAAAGCAATCGTGCCCCCCGCTCAATGTGTCTAGCGACATCGTCGCTAATGCTCCGGGGACGGTGCCCGGTTATGGCAATCTTGGAGATTACCTGCCTGACAATGTAAATTTTGATTTCTTGGAGGTGGACGAACACAGATACGAGTATGGGAAGCCTCTCGTCAAAGATGAAAAATCTCTAACAACGATGATGCGAAGATTCCATAATTGGTACATGAAAACCCGCAGAGAGTCTGAGGGGACGAATACTTTGTATCTGAGAATTAAAGAGGAGCACGACCTCGTTGGAACTGATCTGTTGCCTGTTCCATTTGAGGAGTTCTTCGAGTTCTTCAATCAAAAGGCCCTCGATAAATTAACGGTCTTTTGCTACTGTCTGTAAGTACTATTTATGTCATTAAGTCTCTATATATAGCTCAGCTCTTTCATTGCATGTATTTATAATTAATTATCCTCACTATATTATGAAGATTGAAGATCGTCGAGTGCAGAAAACAAGAAATGTATGATATTGGGTTCATTAACACAAATATCATAGATGAATTTCTGGTTACAAAGGACGCCGAAGAGGCCGAGAACTACTTGCTACAATCGTTGATCAAAAATCAAAACAAAGATTTAATACTATTTCCTTACAACTTCGATTGAGTGTTACTGTCGTGTGCATATTCGGTTTCCCTTATTACTCGAGTGAGGTTATAGTAATGTAATTGATGAGTTATGCATGCGTGCGCAGCTTCCACTATGTTCTTCTGGAGATTAAGCTTGAGCGGGGACTAGTAACTGTCTTAGACTCGAGACGAAAAGATCCCGAAACGTATGCAGACATGAATAAAATGCTCAACAAGTAAGTTCAATCAATCATTATCGCACCATATCGGCAACTTTTTGTTCATTTCCTGATATCTCAAGTAATAATAATTATTTTCTTTGTCTTGCAGGGTTTGGAAACAGTTCACCGCAGAAGCTCCGGGACTGCCGAAGGAGCTGCGATATACATACCCGAAAGTGAGTACTACTAGCTAGCTAGTTGCGCGCATCTCCCGTTGATTCTATAGCTATACTTTCATCAATGCCATTTATAATGCTTCATTATCAGTTTGATTGACCTCTATTTTTCATAAAGTGCTTGTGGCAGGAACAAGGAAATAATTACTGTGGATACTACGTGTGCGAGTTCATCTACAACGCGACTTTGAAAAATAAGTGGGGCTACTCTAAAAGACAATATGAAGTGCGTAAGCAATAATATTCACAATTTCATTTTATTACACCATCATTTCTAATGAGTTTCATTCATATATATGTATTAACCCCCTTCTTCAAATTAGACGTGGCAGATGCGGAATGAACTCCTACCACAATATCGCATTAAAGCAATTCAAGAGGAATTCGCGGGATTCTTTCTTGACCACGTCATCAATAAAGCCGGAGAATACCATGTGGAAGTTGATTTCAAATGCTAGGGGATTGTAAGAGATCTTACATATTGTATATGTATGTAGCCAGTAGCGTCGGATAGATAATACGAAAACTTGTTATTCGACCAATCTCTTGGAGAAGGAGAGGTCGATCGATCACTTCTCTCGGTATGCATGACGAACTTCTGTACTTAATGGTTTCCTTCATTTTCTTACTAGCTAGCGTGTCGAGGGCCTCTCTATGTATAGTATGTAGCGTCGACCAAGCACAGACATAAGAGAGGACACTTCTCTCTATTAATTAGCTAGCTAACACAATATATGAAACACCTAAATTAACCCCCAAAACCCCCAACCCCCTAAAAAAGCAAAAACCCCAGCCCCTGAAATGCTGACACATGGATGCCTTTTGGTCCCGGTTGGTGCTACCAACCGGGGCCAAAGGCCCTCCTGCCTAGGCTCGGCGCACCGGCTACGTGGAGGCCCATCTGTCCCGGTTCGTGTTAGAACCGGGACTAAAGGTCTAGGGCATTAGTAACGACCCTTTAGTCTCGGTTCAAGAACCGGGACAAAAGGCCCTAACCAACCGGGACGAATGGGGGTTTTTCTACTAGTGAGAAAACAGCAACTGGCACTTGGCACTATGTCAATAGGTTAGTACCAAAAAATGATATAAAATGACTATAAAATGATTATAAAACATCCAAGATTGATAATATAACAGCATGGAATAATCAAAAATTATAGATACGTTGGAGACGTATCATACGCCTCCTGTCATATCTTCATAGTGCTTAGGCGAAGCCCTGTGCGGATCACTTCACCATCACCGTCACCACGCCGTCGTGCTGACGGAACTCATCTCCATCGACACTTTGCTAGATCAAGAGTTTGAGGGATGTCATCGAGCTAAACGTGTGCAGAACTCGGAGGTGTCGTACGCTCGGTGCTTGATCGGTCGGAATGAGAAGAAGTTCGACTACATCAACCGCGTTGTCAAACGCTTCCGCTTTTGATCTACGAGGGTACATGGACACACTCTCCTCCTCTCGTTGCTATGCATCTCCTAGATAGATCTTGCGTGAGCGTAGGAATTTTTTTTTTTGAAATTGCATGCTACGTTTCCCAACAGATCGAGCCCACATAGGGAAAGTGGGAAACATAACATTTCAAAACAACATAAATTGGGCAAAGCACCACAACAAAACGATTGCCCACAAAGAAGCAACATCAGCAGAAGCAATTCAGGTGGATGAATCCCTTGAGTCTTGCCAACTGTTGTTAGGGCAAAGGTCAGTGCCAACACACACCCAACGGTGCGCTAAATAACTCTAGCAACAGAATTGGTAAAAAAAAACAAGTGTTGAGCAGTTTCAAACTCATCACAAAAGGAGCATTTAGGATTACCACCCCAATTCTTATGTTTCATGACCTCTCTGGTTAGCACAACATTTTGGAACAGTTGCCAAAGCAAAACAAAATGGAATTTAAGAGGAATTTTGGCTTTCGAAATCCATTTGTAATTATCTCTAGACAAACCAATCTCCAGTGGTTCATAAATTGATTTAGTATGAAACACATTATCCCCCAGGCCCCAGTATATCTCGTCTTCGATCACACCATTAATAGTTTCTTTAACATCACTCCATTGTTGATCAAGTGTTGTCCACATCAAAAGAACATGGTTGTAGAGCACAAAAAAAGGGAGTTGCAAATATTGAATAGAAGGGAATTTCTCACACATAGGTGGCTTATCATTCAAAAGGATCCCTCCATGTCGTGGCTAAGTTAACATGTTTCACATTAATTATTATTCCAGCTATGTAAAATTCTTTAACCTTAAATAAGGTTTTCCAACAACTGGAACATAATTTAGCTTTAACAATAGCTGGCAATACAGACTTTGAGGTATTTAGCTGTCACTACTTCTTGCCATAACCCTTGTCCCTTTTTTTATTTCCACCACCACTTGGTGAGAAAGGTTGACATTTTGTTTTCTCAAATTTTGAACCCCTAGTCCCCTCCTTTCTAGATGTACACACTTTGGATATTTCACCAAATAGTATATTTTCGTATTACCACCCCATTGCCAGAAGAATCTCCTTCTAAGATCTGAAAACTATATATGAAACTAAAAAAATCACCTAATACAATTCTAGATGTATAGATATACTTTGTATACTTTATCGTGACGGCTTAGATGAATCGCCATGCTACATCGTCTTGAACTACACCAACCATCTTTGTGGTGCTATGTTTAACCCCAAAATCGGTCAAATCAAAAATCGCTCGAATGCTCGCGCACAAAAATTTAAGGCAAAGTCACTTCTCATGCCTCATTTTTCTCTTTCTATTTATGTGAACTTACAAATCCCAAATACTAGAATAACTAACGAGGCTAACCTAATCAACCAACTTAGACACCAAACCGACTACATTAGGGGTTATCGATACTTGTTATTCTCTGTTATTTCAAGTTTCTAAAAACATGTGTCTCCACTTGATAGGTACCCCCCCCCCTCTCTGTAATGTGTGATGCCACTTGTCAATTTATTTCATTTTGATGGAAATGAGCCTAGGGTAGTGGTGCCTTTTTTCAATAAGAAAAAGATAGGTTTACAGTTTTGTATTCACATATTTGTCCTTTTTACGTACCACATACGAAAAATGTTCTTCATGAGGGGTGGTGCTGCTCCTATCGCAATATTGTGGCTGACATACCACATAGGAATCACCTCAAGGTGGAAGACCTTAGCATTCTGCTCTTTCAAATTCCATAGAGGATGGTCGCAATCACCATTGGCCTAGGCCTCCTCTCCGGGTAAGGGAGGGAGGGTGGGAGGGACATTGGCATACCACAAGCCGTCCACGCAAGAGACCACATGCACCCAATGTTGGGGAAGACGATGTCCCACATCGCATGAGCACATGCACAACCGAAAAAGAGACGCACGATGGTCGCATCAATGGAGCAGATGATGTAGGGGTAGATAACGGGACGTGTCGATGATGAGGATAGAGGCACGAGCTACAAGATTGGTGGCACAACTAGAGGAACTGATTGCGGTATGAGTGAGCAAAAGAGTCACATATATAAGGACAACGACATCAATCACATCAGAGAGGTTACATGCGTTCAAAGCTCATAGTATGTGAAACATTAATGAGAGGAGGTGATGCAACAATGGTTCTCACTTGGTCATAGAACGACAACCAAGAGGCAACATCGAGGGTGGCCAAATTGGCATGGACAACAATAGACACTCGTGACTTGAGAAGAGGGCCAAAGCCCATAAAGATAAGAGCCATTGCAACGTAAAGTCTGGTGGCGTGGGAATGTGTCAAGAAGCTTGCATATAAGGTTTGACAACACCCATGACTCTACAATAATTACCATCACTAGTCCTCAACCCGTGCACCTGCATGGGCTAGCAATTTAATTTTACATTTTTCAAGAAATATTGTTTTCATATATGCATCAATGATAATCTTTATAGAAGAGAAAGAATTATGTTAAGGTCTCCAAGAAATATGCTCTTTGTGTTCAAAACCAAGTAGCATGAGTGAATTAACATTATTGGAAACTGATAGAAACTAATGAAATTATGTATTAGTGCATGTCGGAATTGTTTGCAGATCTTTTCCTTGAATGAACATGTCCAAAAACCTGCAGAAAATAAAACATTCAAAATCTGAACCCTGAAAATATCAATGCATCATGAGGAAATTAAGTAAATCTATTATCCATTTCTTACATCATGACATTAGCCAGAACATTATGATTTGGATATAGTAAATTGCCAGGCTAACATAATAGAAACTATATCTCATTCAGTAAGATACTATTACTATGGAAGTATGAATATCCAAGAATGTAAGTGACATTTATTACTATGTCATCAGAACCTTGTTATGATTATGGTTAGTTAGTAGTACTCCAAAAGAAAAATCATGTTACCTAGTTACCATCTTTGCTTCAGAAAATGTACTCTTTACACGGATCTAATGCTAAGATGGTAAACTGTACAAATATATACCAACCATTTCTTCCCTATATGTAGCCAGCAGCATCTGCAGATTAATGACCAAGTAACAACTGACGGGTAAACATGCATGTACCTTTGTTTGAGTTTGTTCAAATGGAGGACAATAATGTGCATAATTTAGTTCTCAATTAGCATCATCAGATTACTTGAGTATTGTACTTCGATCATCTAATATTGTCTTTCAGTTGGACGCCTACTTACTGAGATTAATGACCCAAATAGAAAAAAAATACCACCTCTATAAAGAAATATAAGACGTTTAGTGATCTAAGATGTCTTATATTTCTTTATAGAGGGACTACCTTTTTAGCAGGAAATAATACTTTCTCCAAGTGGCACAAATAAAGAACATCTATCTTAAGCCCTTTCCCGAAGACAACCTCACCATGCAAACCTGAAGTGTTTTATTAAAACTCTACCATTCATGTCAACAGAAACAAAGAGAGAAACGTGAGGTTCTAGCATGAGATTACCTCAGATATATCGCAATTGTGTTCTCATCAAAAGATCACACTTTTGTTCTCTGATTGCAAAAAATGAAGACTCTTTCTTTAATATTCACCTGCGAGACACACCTTAGAGTTTGCTGTCAAATTCGAGCTTGGCATATACTGAAAATAATCAGAAAACTTAAGACTTGCAGATGATACTATGGAACCAATCAAGGCACGGTAAATTATACAAAGAAAATTCACTGCCTTAACTGTGTAATCACCTGAAGGAAAATTGGCTCTGCTGCTTGGATAATTCTGCTAGTACTACTGCAGCACTAAGAGTATAATCTTGTTGTTTTCATTAGAATAAAAAACGCAAACCATCATGAGGCCCTATGGAATCAACACATAATCATGTACCTGATCTGCTATAAGATTTATCCTTAAAGTCCTAATATCTAGATCTCGCATGCGGGAAAAACTCAACGATGTAGGCATGACAGAAACATAAACATTACAATTATCTAAAAAATCATGGGAGGAACATACAAAATAAGTAAACTCCGGAAGGAGTCGGTCAAATCTGTGGAATCCATCTATTTGCTAGCTAGCATTGGCTCTTCGAATAGCACTTGCTGGTAGATTGAATCAGCCACGATGTGTGCTAGTAGCTTGCGCTTGCGCATCTTGTAGTCGTCGTTGCTGGCGGCATGTGAGAGGCTATGCGAACAACAACATAAATAAAACCTGGAAATATAAGAAGAATATTCACTGCTTAAATGATCGAAGGCATATTGACTGTGGGCCTGAATTTTCGTGATTTCTTTAGGAGCACACGTCAGTTAATTTACCACGGAAATCACGTACAATGTTTGTGGCATGTTTCAATAATCAATTTAATCTCACCCTAGATCGTAATTAGCAAACCTTTTAACTTATGATGTGACAAAGATAGAATTGACCAGATACAGGGCGCGTTGGTGTAATTTTGTTGTACTTTTCTAGTGCCCTTCAAAAGCTCTTACTGACTTGATCTAGCAACCTACTAATTAACCCGACAGCGAGGAGGCATCGCCAGCGCCCAGCAGCAGGCACGGTACGAACGATTGCCTGTCTCCGGCGGCCGGATGTGTTTGCTGCCGTCTTGTACGTCCCATAAATACAGCCTGGCTTCTGCAGCATGTATCTGCGTACTGGTGTCAAAAAACTTAAGAAGATCATCAGATTTAGAGATTGCAGTAAAGAATACACATATACGTACCAAGCTAACTTCTCAAGCAGGTGGATTAATTTTAGCCAGCTAGATGCCCTCGTACGTACTATTCGTACATGTAACAGTGATTGATTTCTTCCGGCCTCTAACACATGCACGTGAACGGCGACGAAGCAAGTTGGCCTGATTCTTTCGCCACGCCATCATGCGGAAGCTCATCTGGCGAGATGTCATGTACGCGTTGGCTCCTCGTTTGAACATTACACAAACCTTGATCTGAGCACACACACTTGATCAATCTCTCCGGCTGGACACGCGACCCAGATGTCATTAGAGGTGCACGTACGCTACCTTGATCTGGCATGCACTTGATCAATCCATCCGGCTGGAACGCAACATAGATCTCGTTAGAGGATGGAGAGAGAAGAGATGGAGGAGGATGTGGCATGACATGGAGACATGGGGAGGAGAGAGGTAGCCAGGTACAGAGAGATTGATTCTCTATCGAGAGGAGAGAGGTAGGATAGGTCGGAAGAGATCAATTATTTGGTACCTTCCGGACTCTAGGAAAAATCATGATGCAAGGATCCATCTTGACTATTGATTTTTTAATCCAACGGCAAATAACTGTTTAGACGTGAGGATTAACGTGGAGACTCGTATGGTGCATCCAATTAGTAAATATAAAAATGATGACTCAGAAGGAAGGCAACACCGTGAAAAGGGTTTACTTCCAAACATGTATGTGAAGGGAGGTCACGACCAATATTGTTAATGTTGTTGCCTTTTTGTTTATTTTATTTGTCAGGTGTCCTGCATTCGAGGAACGCTGATGTTGTTGGAAATATGCCTTAGAGGCAATAATAAAATGATTATTATATTTCCTCGTTCATGATAATTGTCTATTGTTCATGCTATAATTGTGTTATCCGGAAATCGTAATACATGTGTGAATACATAGACCACAACATGTCCCTAGTGAGCCTCTAGTTGACTAGCTCATTGATCAATGGATGGTTACGGTTTCCTGACCATGGACATTGGATGTCATTGATAACGTGATCACATCATTGGGATAATGATGTGATGGACAAGACCCAATCCTAAGCATAGCACAAGATCGTGTAGTTCATTTGCTAGAGCTTTTCTAATATCAAGTATCATTTCCTTAGACCATGAGATCGTGCAACTCCCGGATACCGTAGGAGTGCTTTGGGTGTACCAAACGTCACAACGTAACTGGGTAGCTATAAAGGTGCACTACAGGTATCTCCGAAAGTGTCTGTTGGGTTGGCACGGATCGAGACTGGGATTTGTCACTCCATATGACGGAGAGGTATCTCTAGGCCCACTCGGTAGTGCATCATCATAATGAGCTCAATGTGACCAAGTGGTTGGTCATGGGATCATGCATTACGGTACGAGTAAAGTGACTTGCCGGTAACGAGATTGAACGAGGTATTGGGATACCGACGATCGAATCTCGGGCAAGCAACGTACCGATTGACAAAGGGAATTGTATACGGGATTACTTGAATCCTCGACATTGTGGTTCATCCGATGAGATCATCGTGGAACATGTGGGAGGCAACATGGGTATCCAGATCCCGTTGTTGGTTATTGGCCGGAGAGCTGTCTCGGTCATGTCTGCGTGATTCCCGAACCCGTAGGGTCTACACACTTAAGGTTCGATGAGGCTGGGGTTATAAGGAAGATATATATGTGATTACCGAATGTTGTTCGGAGTCCCGGATGAGATCCCGGACGTCACGAGGAGTTCCGGAATGGTCCGGAGGTGAAGATTTATATATGGGAAGTTATCATACGGTCACAGGAAAAGTTCGGAGGCATACCGGTATTGTACCGGGGCCACCGGAGGGGTTCCGGGGGTCCACCGGGAGGGTCCACCTGCCCCGGAGGGCCTTATGGGCTGTAGGTGGAAGGGAACCAGCCCCTAAGTGGGTTGGGCGATCCTGCCCATGCGCCTAGGGTTGGGGGGACCCTAGGGGCGCCTTGCTTGGGGGCAAGCCCCTCCCTGGCCCCCTCTAGATCTCATCTAGAGGGGCCGCCCTTCCCCTTCCCCTATAAATAGTGGGGCGAGGGGAGGGCTGCACACCACATCCAAGGCGCAGCCCCTCCCCTCCCCAACTGTAGCGACCAGACCTCAACAGTCTGATCTCTATGCTCAAGTGTCATCCCTGGATCAGTAATGCTAACACCACATAGTACTCGAAGGATTTATAACAGAGTAGTAATCACACACTTATTACATCGAATGTCTCAAGAGAGAACTTAACAAAATAAATATGGCTTAAGGCCATCTAATAACGATAACAGCGGAAGGCTTGGAAGAAAAAGTGAGTCCATCAACTCCAACGGCATCACTGAGTATAGAACCACGACCTAAGCACCATACTCGTCGCCTGAAAAGTCTGCAACATGAAACGTTGCAGCCCGAAAATGGGTCAGCACATGGAATATGCTGGCAAAGTAACACATAGAGAATAATGGAAGAATAAGCCTATACTATATGCATATATGGCTGGTGTAAAGCTCTATGGTTACAGTTTTTGCGAAAAGCCAATTTTTCCTCACTGCAAAGGAATAAATTTATTTAACTATCATGGTGGTTGTTGAACATTGAGAATGGTTGACAGCATTCTCAATCCCAATTAAAAGTACTCATTAAAAACCCAACAATATTAATTAGAAGTAACACGATGAGATTCACATGATAATCCAAGTACTAGATACTCAAGATGTCCATAACCGGGGACACGGCTAACCATGATTAGTTTATACACTCTGCAGAGGTTTGTGCACTTTTCCCCACAAGATTCGATCTCCTCCGTTTGATTTCTCGCACTACATGGTGTTTGAGAAACGGATGACCAAGACATAGTCTTTCAGAAGCGCTAGCACCTTACATGTGGGTAGACCGTACCAACCTACAACCCCTACATCAGCTAGTCCACCCGAAAGAGTTCGCACAACTTAGTCAACTATGCTAGAGCCCATAGTAGCATGTGGCTGCACACGAAAGTTTCTAGCATGAATAATCTCATGATCCCTTTGAGCCTGGGTGGCGGTCTGAAGAAATACAGGCAAGTCCTGATAGAAACCAGGTGCCTCAATCCACCCAGATGTGTGTTTAAGTTGCCACCTTAGAAAAACCATTAATTTAAGAATCTCACATCTGTCATGGAATACACTCACCCAATCCACGTCTACTAGCATAGCATGGAATAATAAGCAAACGTAGAAGTAACTCCCAAGGGTTTGATAATAAAACAGGTAATAGGTACTACCTCAACTACTTCCCATCCCACAATTTATTTGGATCCTAATCATGCAATGTTTGAGGATAGATCTAATGCATAAAAACTGGGTATTAGAAAAGGTATGATCAAAGTGTTACTTGCCTTGCTGATGATCCGTGAAACCTAGAGACTCGAAGTAACAGGCGGCGCACTCCGGGTATTCTATCGCAGACAAACAAGCATACAATAAGTACTCATCTAATGCACAGGTAAAACTCAAATAGAAGACCTAACCAGATAGTTCAACTTAAGAACTCCGGTTTGCAAAAAGAAACAAATCAAACGAAGCAACGAAAGTCAAACGACGAAAGAAAATAGCTCCGTTTTACTAATCTGAATCTAAGTCAAATTTTACAGTAGCAAAAACTTGTTGAAGTTGGTTATTCGGAAAGAGGGTTTCGAGACGAAACTCTAGGCGCTTGAATCGCCTGATTCCGATAAACGAGCGAAAAGTTATACTAAAACGAAAATCGGATCAGGAATCGCGATCAGAAAAATCACGAATTAAATCCGAGAAAAAGAAAAACGACAAACAGGTTAACGAACGGACGTTCGTTAACTAAACTAATCTGACGTACTCATTCGTTAAATGCGAACGAACGAACGTTCGCTATTTAACCAAACCGGAAAAAAAACCGAAACTAAAAAAACTAAAAAACGAAGAAAAACCGCTCGGTTTTAAAAAAAAAACGCAATGACGGTTTACGAGGCGGCGATTTAACCTCGGCGGCGTCTGGGGCGGGTCCGCGAGGTTCGCTGGTCGGCGGGCGGCGGCGACGGCGTCCGCGACAATGCAATGGCGGCGGCGGCGGCGATCTAGGGTTAGGTTAGGGTTTAGGCGGTGTGGGCGGCGGGGCAATGGTGGTCAAGGCGGCGGGCTGGGGCTCGGTGGCTCGATATTGGGCGCCAAGGGCGCTATTTAAAGTGCCCCCCGAGCGGAGTCCTGCTCGGGCACGGCCCAAGGTCGGTGCGCGTTTTTTTAAATAATTCCACGCAGAAGAAAAATAAAAAGAAATACTAAACGGACTCCAAAAATCCCAAAAGAAATTTCCCGCTTCTAAAATCAAGCCGACTAGATGAACATTTATTTGGGGCCTAAATGCAATTTTGAAAACGCGATTTTCCTAAATTCAAAGAAAAAGGCTAAAAACTCCAAAATAAAATCTTATTTGATTTTATTATTAAATCTTCATTATTTCTTTATTTTGGGAAAGTCATTTTATTCCTCTCTCATATTTTGATAGTAGAAATAATTGAAGATAAAATAATTAAAATCAAATGATCCTATTTTCAAAATTTGAGAAAACTCAAATATGAAAATAACGAAATCCCCAACTCTCTCCGTGGGTCCTTGAGTTGTGTAGAATTTCTAGGATCGAGCAAAAATGCAACAAAAATATGATATGCAATGATGCTCTATGTATAACATTCCAAATTGAAAATTTGGGATGTTACACCAACACCTCTCCTCCTCCGTTAAGAGCTTGGCGAAGCCCTGCCGGAGTACTGCCACTCCATCACCACCACGCCGGCGTGCTGCTGTTGGAGCTCTCTTCCTCAACCTCTCCCTCCTCCTTGCTGGATCAAGGCATGGGATACGTCTCCGCTCCGTACGTGTGTTGAACGCGGAGGTGCCGTCCGTTCGGCACTAGGATCATCGGTGATTTGGATCACGATGAGTACGACTCCATCAACCCCGTTCTCTTGAACGCTTCCGCTCGCGATCTACAAGGGTCTGTAGATGCACTCCTCTCTCTCTCTCTCTCGTTGCTAGATGACTCCATAGATTGATCTTGGTGATGCGTAGAAAATTTTAAATTTCTGCTACGATCCCCAACAGTGGCATCATGAGCTAGGTCTATGCGTAGTTTCTATGCACGAGTAGGACACAAGTTGTTGTGGGCGTCAATATTGTCAATTTACTTGCCGTTACTATTTCTATCTTGATTCGGCGGCATCGTGGGATGAAGCGGCCCGGACCGACCTTACACATACACTTACGTGAGACAGGTTCCACCGGCTGACATGCACTAGTTGCATAAGGTGGCTAGCGGGTGTTTGTCTCTCCCACTTTAGTCGGATCGGATTCGATGAAAAGGGTCCTTATGAAGGGTAAATAGAAATTGGCATATCACGTTGTGGTTTTGGCGTAGGTAAGAAACGTTCTTGCTAGAAACCTATAGCAGCCACGTAAAAATTTGCAACAACAATTAGAGGACGTCTAACTTGTTTTTGCAGCATATGCCGTGTGATGTGATATGGACAAAAGGATGTGATGAATGATATATATGTGATGTATGAGATTGATCATGTTCTTGTAATAGGAATCACGACTTGCATGTCGATGAGTATGACAACCGGCAGGAGCCATATGAGTTGTCTTAATTTATTATATGATCTGCGTGTCAATGAATAACACCATGTAATTACTTTACTTTATTGCTAAACCATTAGCCATAGTAGTAGAAGTAATAGTTGGCGAGACAACTTCCTAAAGACACGATGATGGAGATCATGGTGTCATGCCGGTGACGATGATGATCATGGCGCCCCGAAGATGGAGATCAAAAGGAGCAAAACGATATTGGCCATATCATGTCACTATTTGATTGCATGTGATGTTCATCATGTTTTTGCATCTTATTTGCTTAGAACGACGGTAGCATAAATAAGATGATCCCTCATAATAATTTCAAGAAAGTGTTCCCCCTAACTGTGCACCGTTGCGAAGGTTCGTTGTTTCGAAGCACCACGTGATGATCGGGTGTGATAGATACCAACGTTCGAATACAACGGGTGTAAGCCAGATTTACACACGCAATGTTGACTTGTTGAGCCTAGCATGTACAGACATGGCCTCGGAACACGGAAGACCGAAAGGTCGAACATGAGTCGTATAGAAGATATGATCAACATGAAGATGTTCACTGATGATGACTAGTCCGTCTCACGTGATGATCGGACACGGCCTAGTTGACTCGGATCATGTATCACTTAGATGACTAGAGGGATGTCTGTCTGAGTGGGAGTTCATTAAATAATTTGATTAGATGAACTTAATTATCATGAACTTAGTCTAAAACTTTTGCAAAAATGTCTTGTAGATCAAATGGCCAACGCTCATGTCAACCTCAACTTCAACGCGTTCCTAGAGAAAACCAAGCTGAAAGACGATGGTAGCAACTATACGGACTGGGTCCGGAACTTGAGGATCATCCTCATTGCTTCCAAGAAAGAATATGTCCTTGAAGCACCATTAGGTGAAGCACCACCCCCAGCGAACCAAGACGTTATGAAGTCTTGGCAGTCGCGTGTTGATGATTACTCCCTGGTTCAGTGCGGCATGCTTTACAGCTTAGAACCGGGGCTCCAAAAACGTTTCGAGCAGCACGGAGCATATGAGATGTTACAAGAGCTGAGAATGGTTTTCCAAGCTCATGCCCGGGTCGATAGGTATGAAGTCTCTGACAAGTTCTAAAGTTGTAAGATGGAGGAAAATAGTTCCGTCGTGAGCACATACTCAAAATGTTTGGGTTGCACAACCGCTTGTCTCACCGGGAGTTAATCTCCCGATGACGCGTCGCTGATGTAATCCTTCGCCGCTTCCATCAAGCTACAAGAGCTTTGTGATGAACTTCAATATGCGGGGATGGAGAAACCATTCTGAAGTATATTCAATGCTGAAATCAGCGGAGGTGGAAATCAAAAGGAACATCAAGTGTTGATGGTGAATAAAACCACTAAGTTCAAGAAGGGCAAGGGTAAAAGGGTTTCAAGAAAGACGGCAAGGAGGTGCGCGCCCGGCAAGCAAGCTGCCGGGAAGAAACCAAAGAATGGACCCAAGCCTGAGACTGAGTGTTTTTATTGCAAGGGAAGTGGTCACTGGAAGCGGAACTGCCCCAAGTATTTAGTGGACAAGAAGGTTGGCAACACCAAAGGTATATGTGATATACATGTAATTGATGTGTACCTTACCAGCACTCGTAGTAGCTCCTGGGTATTTGATACCGGTGCGGTTGCTCATATTTGTAACTCAAAACAGGAGCTGCGGAATAAGCGGAGACTGGCGAAGGACGAGGTGACGATGCGCGTCGGGAATGGTTCCAAGGTCGATGTGATCGCTGTCGGCACGCTACCTCTACATTTACCTACGGGATTAGTTTTAAACCTCAATAATTGTTATTTAGTGCCAGCTTTGAGCATGAACATTGTATCTGGATCTTGTTTAATACGAGATGGCTAATCATTTAAATTCGAGAATAATGGTTGTTCTATTTATATGAGAGATATGTTTTATGGTCATGCCCCGCTGGTCAATGGTTTATTCTTAATGAATCTCGAACGTGATGTTACACATATTCATAGTGTGAATACCAAAAGATGTAAGGTTGATAATGATAGTCCCACATACTTGTGGCACTTTGCCGCCTTGGTCACATTGGTGTCAACGCATGAAGAAGCTCCATGCGACGGACTTTTGGAGTCTCTTGATTACGAATCATTTGACACGTCATGAACCATGCCTCATGGGTAAAATGACCAAGACTCCGTTTTCGAACAATGGAGCGAGCAACCAACTTATTGGAAATCATACATACTTGATGTGTGCGGTCCAATGAGCGTTGAGGCACGTGGTGGCTATCGTTATGTTCTCACCCTCACTGATGACTTGAGTAGATATGTCTACTTAATGAAACACAAGTCTGAGACCTTTGAAAGGTTCAAGGAATTTTAGAGTGAGGTTGAAAATCAACGTGATGAAAAATAAAGTTCTACGATCGATCGTGGAGGGAATATTTAAGTCACGAATTTGGCACACACTTAAGGAAATGTGGAATCGTTTCACAACTCACGCCGCTGGAACACCTCAACGTAATGGTGTGTCCGAACGTCGTAATCACACTCTATTGGATATGGTGCGATCTATGATGTCTCTTACTGATCTACCGCTCTCATTTTGGGGCTATGCTTTAGAGACTGCCGCATTCACTTTAAATAGGGCTCCGCCGAAATCCGTTGAGACGACACCGTATGAATTATGGTTTGGAAAGAAACCTAAGCTGTCGTTTCTAAAAGTTTGGGGATGCGATGCTTATGTCAAGAAACTGCAACCTGAAAAGCTCGAACCCAAGTCGGAAAAACGCGTCTTCATAGGATACCCTAAGGAAACCATTGGTATACCTTCTACCTCAGATCTGAAGGCAAGATCTTTGTTGCCAAGAACGGGTCCTTTCTGGAGAAAGAGTTTCTCTTGAAAGAAATAAGTGGGAGGAAAGTAGAACTTGATGAATTACCGCCTCTTGAAGCGGAAAGTAGCGCAGCTCAGGAAGATGTTCCTGTGGTGCCTGCACCAACTAGAGAGGAGGTTAACGATGATGATCAAGGTACTTCGGATCAAGTTGCTATTGAACTTCGTAGGTCCACGAGGACACGTTCCACACCAGAATGGTATGTCAACCCTGTCCTGGAAATCATGTTGTTAGACAACAGTGAACCTTCGAACTATGAAGAAGCGATGGCGGGCCCAGATTCCAACAAATGGCTTGAAGCCATGCAATCCGAGATAGGATCCATGTATGAAAACAAAGTATGGACTTTGACAGACTTGCCCGATGATCGGCGAGTGATAGAAAATAAATGGATCTTTAAGAAGAAGACGGACGCGGATGGTAATGTTACCATCTATAAAGCTCGACTTGTCGCTAAGGGTTATGGACAAGTTCAATGGGTTGACTACGATGATACCTTATCACCCGTAGCGAAGCTTAAGTCCGTCCGAATCATGCTAGCAATTGCCGCATTCTACGATTATGAGATATGGCAAATGGACATCAAAACGGCATTCCTTAACGGCTTTCTTAAGGAAGAATTGTATATGATGTAGCCGGAAGGTTTTGTCGATCCTAAGAATGCTAACAAGGTATGCAAGCTCCAGCGCTCCATCTATGGGCTGGTGCAAGCATCTCGGAGTTGGAACATTCGCTTTGATGAAATGATCAAAGCGTTTGTTTATGCAGACTTATGGAGAAGCCTGCGTTTATAAGAAAGTGAGTGGGAGCTCAGAGCATTTCTCATATTATATGTGGATGACATACTGCTGATGGGAAATGATATAGAACTCTTGGAGAGCATAAAGGCCTACTTGAATAAGTGTTTTTCAATGAAGGACCTTGGAGAAGTTGCTTACATATTAGGCATCAAGATCTATAGAGATAGATCGAGACGCCTCATAGGTCTTTCACAAAGCACATACCTTGATAAGATATTGAAGAAGTTCAATATGGATCAGTCCAAGAAGGGGTTCTTGCCTGTGTTGCAAGGTGTGAAATTGAGCTCGGCTCAATGTCCGACCACGGTAGAAGATAGAGAAAAGATGAGTGTTGTCCACTATGCCTTGGCCATAGGGTCTATCATGTATGCCATGCTGTGTACCAGACCTGATGTAAACCTTGCCTTAAGTTTGGTAGGAAGGTACCAAAGTAATCTCGGCATGGAACACTGGACAGCGGTCAACAATATCCCGAAGTACCGAAAAGGACTAAGGATATGTTTCGTTTATGGAGGTGACGAAGAGCTCGTCAGAAGGGTTACGCCGACGCTAGCTTCGACACGATCTGATGACTCTAAGTCACAAACCGGATACGTGTATATTTTTAATGGTGGGGCAGTAAGCTGGTGCAGTTGCAAGCAAAGCGTCATGGCGGAATCTACATGTGAAGCGGAGTACATGGCAGCCTCGGAGGCAGCACATGAAGCAATCTGGATGAAGGAGTTCATTACCGACCTAGGAGTTATTCCTAATGCGTCTGGGCCGATGACTCTCTTCTGTGACAACACTGGAGCCATTGCCCTTGCCAAGGAGCCCAGGTTTCACAAGAAGACCAGGCACATCAAGCGTCGCTTCAACTCCATTCGTGAAAATGTTCAAGATGGAGACATGGATATTTGCAAAGTGCATACGGATCTGAATATCGCAGATCCGTTGACTAAACCTCTTCCGCGAGCAAAACATGATAATTGTCTATTGTTCATGCTATAATTGTGTTATCCGGAAATCGTAATACATGTGTGAATACATAGACCACAACATGTCTCTAGTGAGCCACTAGTTGACTAGCTCGTTGATCAATGGATGGTTACGGTTTCCTGACCATGGACATTGGATGTCATTGATAACGGAATCACATCATTGGGAGAATGATGTGATGGACAAGACCCAATCCTAAGCATAGCACAAGATCATGTAGTTCGTTTGCTAGAGCTTTTCTAATGCCAAGTATCATTTCCTAAGACCATGAGATCGTGCAACTCCCGGATACCGTAGGAGTGCTTTGGGTGTACCAAACGTCAGAACATAACTGGGTGGCTATAAAGGTGCACTATAGGTATCTCCGAAAGTGTCTGTTGGGTTGACACAGATCGAGACTGGGATTTGTCACTCCGTATGACGGAGAGGTATCTCTGGGCCCACTCGGTAGTGCATCATCATAATGAGCTCAATGTGACCAAGTGGTTGGTCACGGGATCATGCATTACGGTACGAGTAAAATGACTTGCCGGTAACGAGATTGAACGAGGTATTGGGATACCGACGATCGAATCTCGGGCAAGTAACGTACCGCTTGACAAAGGGAATTGTATACGGGATTACTTGAATCCTCGACATCGTGGTTCATCCGATGAGATCATCATGGAACATGTGGGAGCTGAAGGAAATATGCCCTAGAGGCAATAATAAAGTTATTATTTATTTCCTTATTTCATGATAAATGTTTATTATTCATGCTAGAATTGTATTAACCGGAAACATAATACATGTGTGAATACATAGACAAACATAGTGTCACTAGTATGCCTCTACTTGACTAGCTCGCTTATCGAGATGGTTATGTTTCCTAGCCATGGACAAAAGAGTTGTCATTTGATTAACGGGATCACATCATTAGGAGAATGATGTGATTGACTTGACCCATTCCGTTAGCTTAGCACTTGATCGCTTAGTATGTTGCTATTGCTTTCTTCATGACTTATACATGTTCCTGTAACTATGAGATTATGCAACTCCGCTTACGGAGGAACACTTTGGTACTACCAAACGCCACAACGTAATCGGGTGATTATAAAGGAGTACTACAGTGTCTCCGAAGGTACATGTTGAGTTGGCGTATTTCGAGATTAGGTTTTGTCACTCCGATTGTCGGAGAGGTATCTCTGGGCCCTCTCGGTAATGCACATCATTATAAGCCTTGCAAGCAATGTGACCAATGAGTTGGTTACGGGATGATGCATTACGAGCGAGTAAAGAGACTTGCGGTGACGAGATTGAACTAGGTATTGGATACCGACGATCGAATCTCGGCAAGTAACATACCAATGACAAAGGGAACAACGATGTTGTTATGCGGTTTGACCGATAAAGATCTTCGTAGAATATGTAGGAGCCAATATGGGCATCCAGGTCCCGCTATTGGTTATTGACCGAGAATAGTTCTAGGTCATGTCTACATAGTTCTCGAACCCGTAGGGTCCGCACGCTAACGTTACGATGACAGCTTTATTATGAGTTTATAAGTATTGATGTACCAAGTTTGTTCGAGTCCCGGATGTGATCACGGACATGACGAGGAGTCTCGAAATGGTCGAGACATAAAGATTGATATATTGGAAGCCTATGTTTGACTTGAATAGTTCCGGGTGAAATCGGGATTTTACCGAACACCGGGGTTACTGGAACCTCCCGGGGTCAATGGGCCTTAGTGGGCCATAAGGGAGAAGAGGAGGGCTGGCCAGGGCAGGCGCGCCCCTCCCCTAGTCCGAATAGGACAGGAGAGGGGCGCGCCCCCTTCCTCTTCCCCCTCCCCCCAAGTCCTAATCCAACTAGGAAAGGGGGAATCCTACTCCCGGTGGGAGTAGGACTCCCCATGGCGCGCCCCTCCTAGGGCCGGCCTCCTCCTCCCTCCCTCCTTTATATACGGGGGCAGGGGGCACCCCATGGACACACAAGTTGATCTACAGATCGTTCCTTAGCCGTGTGCGGTGCCCCCCTCCACCATATTCCACCTCGGTCATATCGTCATGAGCTTAAGCGAAGCCTGCGCCGGTGGAGCATCATCATCGTCACCACGCCGTCGTGCTGATGGAACTCATCCCCGACGCTTTGCTGGATCGGAGCCCGGGGATCGTCATCGAGCTGAACGTGTGCTGAACTCGGAGGTGCCGTGCGTTCGGTACTTGGATCGGTCGGATCGTGAAGACGTACGACTACATCAACCGCGTTGTTATAACGCTTCCGCTTACGGTCTACGAGGGTACGTGGACATACACTCTCCCCTCTCGTTGCTATGCCATCACCATGATCTTGCGTGTGCGTAGGAATTTTTTGAAATTACTACGTTCCCCAACAGTGGCATCCGAGCCTGGTTTTATGCGTTGATGTCATATGCACGAGTAGAACACAAGTGAGTTGTGGGCGATATAAGTCATACTTGCTTACCAAATGTCATACTTTGGTTCAGCGGTATTGTGAGATGAAGCGCCCGACCGACATTACGCCAGACGCTTACGCGAGACTGGTTTCACCGCTTGAGCACTCGTTGCTTAAAGGTGACCGGCGGGTGTCTGCTCTCTCACTTTAGTTGAACCGAGTGTGGCTACGCCGGTCCTTGCGAAGGTTAAAACAGCACCAACTTGACAAACTATCGCTGTGGTTTTGATGCGTAGGTAAGAACGGTTCTTGCTCAGCCCGTAGCAGCCACGTAAAACTTGCAACAACAAAGTAGAGGACGTCTAACTTGTTTTTGCAGGGCATGTTGTGATGTGATATGGTCAAGACGTGATGCTATATTTTATTGTATGCGATGATCATGTTTTGTAACCGAAGTTATCGGCAACTGGCAGGAGCCATACGGTTGTCGCTTTATTGTATGAACTGCAAAAGCCATGTAATTGCTTTACTTTATCACTAAGCGGTAGCGATAGTCGTACAAGCAATAGTTGGCGAGACGACAACGATGCTACGATGGAGATCAAGGTGTCGCGCCGGTGACGATGGTGATCACGACGGTGCTTCAGAGATGGAGATCACAAGCACAAGATGATGATGGCCATATCATATCACTTATATTGTTGCATGTGATGTTTATCCTTTATGCATCTTATCTTGCTTTGATTGACGGTAGCATTTTAAGATGATCTCTCACTAAAAATTATCAAGATGTGTTCTCCCGAGTATGCACCGCTGCGAAGTTCGTCGTGCCCGCACACCACGTGATGATCGGTGTGATAAGCTCTCACGTCCATCTACAACAGGTGCAAGCCAGTTTTGCACACGCAGAATACTCAGGTTAAACTTGACGAGCCTAGCATATGCAGATATGGCCTCGGAACACGGAGACCGAAAGGTCAAGCGTGAATCATATAGTAGATATGATCAACATAGTGATGTTCACCATTGAAAACTACTCCATCTCACGTGATGATCGGTTATGGTTTAGTTGATTTGGATCACGTGATCACTTAGATGACTAGAGAGATGTCTGTCTAAGTGGGAGTTCTTAAGTAATATGATTAATTGAACTTTAATTTATCATGAACTTAGTCCTGGTAGTATTTTCCAAATTATGTTGTAGATCAATAGCTCGCGTTATTGCTTCCCTATGTTTGTTGCTTTCATATGTTTATTTTAATATGTTCCTGGAGAAAATTGTATTGAAAAATGTTAGTAGCAATGAAGCGGATTGGATCCGTGATCTGAGGTTTATCCTCATTGCTGCACAGAAGAATTATGTCCTTAATGCATCGCTAGGTGACAGACCTATTGCAGGAGCAAACGCAGACGTTATGAACGTTTGGCTAGCTCAATATGATGACTACTTGATAGTTTATTGCACCATACTTAACGGCTTAGAATCGGGACTTCAAAGACGTTTTGAACGTCATGGACCATATGAGATGTTCCAGGAGTTAATATTTCAAGCAAATACCCGAGTTGAGAGATATGAAGTCTCCAACAAAGTTCTATAGCTAAAAGATGGAGGAGAATCGCTCAACTAGTGAGCATGTGCTCGATTGTCCGGGTACTTCAATCGCTTGAATCAAGTGGGAGTTAATCTTCCGATAAGATAGTGATTGATGAAATTCTCTAGTCACCATCACTAAGTTACTAGAACTTCGTGATGAACTATAGTATGCAAGGGATGACGAAAACGATTCCCGAGCTCTTCGTGATGTTGAAATCGACGAAGGTAGAAATCAAGAAAGAGCATCAAGTGTTGATGATTGACAAGACCACTAGTTTAAAGAAAAGGGCAAAGGAAAGAAAGGGAACTTCAAGTAGAATGACAAGCAAGTTGTCACTCCCACGAAGAAACCCAAAGCTGAACCAAAGCCTGAAACCGAAAGTGCTTACAATCGCATAGGAAATGGTCATTTGAAACGGAAATACCCCAAATATTTGGTGGATAAGAAGGATGGCAAAGTAAACAAGGGTATATTTGATATACAGGTTATTGATGTGTGCTTTACTAGTGTTTATAGTAGCCCCGAGTATTTGATACTTGTTCGGTTGCTAAGATTAGTAACTCAAACAGGAGTTACGAATAAACAGAGACTAGTTGAAGGGAAGTGACGATGAGTATTGGAAGTAGTTCCAAGATTGATATGATCATCATCGCACACTCCCTATATTTTCGGGATTAGTGTTAAACCTAAATAAATGTTATTTGGCGCTTATGTTGAGCATGAATATGATTTGATCATGTTTATTGCAATACGGTTATTCATTTAAAATCGAGAATAATTGTTGTTCTGCTTACATGAATAAAACCTTCAATGGTCATACACCCAATGAAAATAGTTTGTTGGATCTCGATCGTAGTGATACACATATTCATAATATTGAGGCCAAAAGATGCAAAGTTAATAATGATAGTGCAACTTATTTGTGGCACTACCGTTTGGGTCATATCGGTGTAAAGCGCATGAAGAAACTCCATAAAGATGGATTTTCGGAATCACTTGGTTATGAATCATTTGATGCTTGCGAACCGTCCCTTTTGGGCAAGATGACTAAAACTCCGTTCTTCGGAACAATGGAACGAGCTACCGACTTATTGGAAATAATACATACTGATGTATGCAGACCAATGAGTATGAAGGCTCGTGGCAAGTATCGTTATTTTCTGACCTTCACAAGATTTGAGCAGATATGGGTATATCTACATGATGAAACATAAGTCTGAAATAGTTGAAAGGTTCAAAGAATTTTAGAGTGAAGTGGAAAATCATCGTAACAAGAAAATAAAGTTTCGTGATCTGATCATGGAGAGGAATATTTGAGTTACGAGTTTGGTCTTCAATTAAAACAATGTGGAATAGTTTCACAGCTCACGACACTGGAACATCACAACGTTATGGTGTGTCCGAACGTCAGAACCGCACTTTATTGGATATAGTGCGATCTATGATGTCTCTTACTGATTTACCAATATAGTTTTGGGGTTATGCATTAGAGACAGCTGCATTCACATTAAAAGGGCACCATCTAAACCGCTGAGACGACAACATATGAACTGTGGTTTAGCAAGAAACCCAAGTTGACGTTTCTTAAAGTTTGGGGCTGCGATGCTTATGTGAAAAAGTTTCATCCCGATAAGCTCGAACCCAAATCGGAGAAGTGCGTCTTCATAGAATACCCAAAGGAAATAGTTGGGTACACCTTCTATCACAAGATCCAAAGGCAAGATATTCGTTGCTAAAAATGGATCCTTTCTAGAGAAGGAGTTTCTCTCGAAAGAAGTGAGTGGGAGGAAAGTAGAACTTGATGAGGTAATCTGTACTGCACCCTTATTGAAAGTAGTTCATCACGTAAATCAGTTCCTGTGACAAATACACCAATTAGTGAGGAAGCTAATGATATTGATCATGAAACTTCAGATCAAGTTACTACAGAACCTCGTAGGTCTTCCAGAGTAAGATCCGCACCAGAGTGGTGTAGTAATCATGTTCTGGAAGTCATGTTACTAGACCATGATGAACCTACGAACTATGAGGAAGCGATGATGAGCCCAGATTCCGCGAAATGGCTCGAGGCCATAAAATCTGAGATATGATCCATGTAAGAGAACAAAGTATGGACTTTGATTGACTTGCTCGATGATCAGCAAGCCATGTTAAATGAATGGATCTTCAAGAGGAAGATGGACACTGATAGTAGTATTACTATCTACCAAGCTCGACTTGTTGCGAAATGTTTTTAACAAGTTCAAGGTGTTGAATACGATGAGATTTTCTCACTCGTATCGATGCTTAAGTCTGTCTGAATCATGTTAGCAATTGCCACATTTTATGAAATCGCAAATGGATGTAAAACTGCATTCCTTAATGGATTTATTAAAGAAGAGTTGTATATGATGCAACCGAAGGTTTTGTTGATCCAAAAGGTGCTAACAAAGTGTGCAAGCTCCAGCGATCAATTTATGGTCCGTGCAAGCCTCTCGGAGTTGGAATAAACGCTTTGATAGTGTGATCAAAGATATGGTTTTATCTGAGACTTTTGGAGAAGCCTTTGTATTTACAAGAAAGTGAGTGGGAGCTCTATAGCATTTCGATATTATATGTGGATGACATATTATTGATTGGAAATGATATATAATTTCTGGATAGCATAAAAGGATACTTGAATAAAAGTTTTTCAATGAAAGACCTCAGTTGTGACGCCCCCGATTTAATCGTACACTAATCATGCACGCAAATGTGTACGATCAAGATCAGGGACTCACGGGAAGATATCACAACACAACTCTACAAATAAAATAAGTCATACAAGCATCATAATACAAGCCGGGGGCCTCGAGGGCTCGAATACAAGTGCTCGATCATAGACGAAGTCAGCGGAAGCAACAATATCTCGAGTACGTATATGTTAAACAAGTTTGCCTTAAGAAGGCTAGCACAAACCGGGATACAGATCGAAGAGGAGCAGCCTCCCGCTGGGATCCTCCTAACTACTCCCTGATCGTCATCGGCGGGCTGCACGTAGTAGTAGGCACCTCCAGTAGTAGTCGCCATCGACGGTGGCGCCTGCTCCTGGGCTCCATCGGCTGGTTGCGAGCAATCGAGTAGAGATAGGGAAAAAGGGGAACAAGGCAACCGTGAGTACTCATCCAAAGTACTGCAAGCAAGGAGCTACACTACATATGCATGGATATATGTGTAAAGGGCCATATCGGTGGACTGAATCGCAAAATGCCGAATAAGAGGGGATAGCTAGTCTTATCGAAGACTACGCTCGACACCGTCTGCAACAGTAGAAGAGGACGATCCAAGTCCTCCAAGTAACATCTCATAGCAATAATCCTACCCGCGATCCCTCCTCATATCCCCGAGAGAGCGCGACCACCGTTGTATCCGCACTTGGAAGGGTGTGTTTTATCAAGTATCCGGTTCTAGTTGTCATAAGCTCAAGGTACAACTCCAAGTCGTCCTGTTATCAAGATCACGGCTATTCAATAGATTAACTTCCCTGCAGGGTGCACCATCTTACCCAAAGACGCTTGATCCCATTTGGCGGACACACTTTCTGGGTCATGCCCGCCGCGAAGATCAACACGTCGCAGCCCCACCTAGGCACAACAGAGAGGCCAAAGACGCCGGTCTAAACCTAAGCGCAGGGTCAGGGCCCATCGCCTGAGCACACCTGCCCGCTATGTAGGGCGGCCGGAAGCAGACCTAGCCTAGCAGGTGTTCCACCAATCCGCGCGACGCTCCGTCACGACGCGTCTCAAGTGCTTCTACCGATACCACGACGCGGGATACCCATAACTACTCCAACGTAGATGGTTAGTGCGATAAGCTCAGAGCCAACTCAGATCAAATACCAAGACCTCGTTAAGCGTGTTAAGTATCCGCGAACGCCGAACAGGCAGGCCCACCTCTCTCCTAGGCGGTCTCAACTGCCTGCCGCTCCGCCACAAAGATCCATCCAGAGGGCCGTCGGGACAAAGGTCCTTTCAACCCCAATCCGTGAATCACTCATGGGTGCTCCACAAGCCGACCCGACTTTAGTCTCCACATGTATCATGTATAAAGTATACAGATATATACCGTGATCACCTCCCGAATGATCACGGCCCGATAGTATAGCACGCGCATTTGGACAAGAATGTAGGGCCACAGATGAAAGTACTAGCATCCTATACTAAGCATATACGATTGCGGTAAAGGTAACAACAAGAGTAACAAGGACAAAGCTATGCATCGGGATAGGTATAACGAAAGCGGTAATATGCTACACTACTCTAATGCAAGCAGATAGAGAAGAGTAGGCGATATCCGTGATCAAAGGGGGCTTGCTGGTTGCTCGGCAAGAGAGAGGGTCGTCAACACCGTAGTCGAACCGGCAGCAGCAGCGTCGGTCTCGTAGTCTACGGAGAGAAGAGGGGAAGAAACAATGAATACCAAGTAAACAGATGCATATCGATGCATGACATGACAAGTAGCGATGCTAGGCGTGCCCTAACGTGGTATGAGGTGGTACTGGTTAAGGGGGGAAACATCCGGGAAAGTATTCCCGGTGTTTCGTGTTTTCGGGCAGAGGAGCCGGAGGGGGAAAGTTGCAGGTTCGATAGGTTACGGGTGTGTGGCGGACGAACGGACTGCGTATCCGGATTCGTCTCGTTGTTCTGAGCAACTTTCATGTATAAACTTTTACGATCCGAGCAACGGTTTAAAAGTTATGGATTTTCAAGTTTAAACCAATTTCAAATATTTTAAAAGGTGAAAGGTTTATTGCGTCGTGATGACGCCAAGATCACTGCGTCACTCGCAGACAGTCAAACTGATAGGTGGGACCCACCTGTCAGCCTCTCTGTCTAACAAAGTCTTAACTAAACTAACAGGGTTAGTTAGGGGGCGTGGGCCCCAGCAGTCAGTGACTAGCTAGTACTAATTAACTAACTAATTTAACTAACGTTTTAATTAATCGTTTTATTTACTTTTTTTTAAAACGATTTACTTGCGGGACCACATGTCAGCGAGCCAGAGCTGCCATGCGGGCAGTTGACTTGGTCAACTGGGCCCGCTAGGCCCAGCGGTCAGCGGCCCGAGCGCGTGGGGCCCACGGCCATGCTGGCGCCACGTCGGACACGTCGCCGGAGCTGCTCCGGCGACCCAAAGAACGGCGGTGCGCGGCGGAGTAACCCGGAAAGGCGCTAGAGGGCACCATTTGCCGTGCGGTTGGCTGCGTTCGGACGAGTCCTTGCCCGCGAGTCGAACGGTGGTGTTGGCTTCGCCGGAGTTGGCCGGGAATGGCGCCGACGACGAGGGAGGGCGGAGGCGAGGTTCGGGCGGCGACGGAACCGGCGTTGCGGTGCACATTTTGGCGAACTAAGAAGCTGGGCGAGGTGTACGCGTTGTGGCAAAGCCAACGGTCGCGAGCCCGTGACCATTTGGTCACCGAAAGCACGCCGGCGGTGAGCGGAGGCGGCGACGCGTTCGGGCGTTCGTCGAGGTAGGTGCTAAGGGGCACGGGGAGGGAAGCCAGTGGCACGGGTGGCTTCAGCGAGCGGTCCTGAGCACGCTCGTGTGCTCGGGTGAGCATGACGATGCCCACAGCGACGGCGGCGAGCTATGCGGCGGAGCTGCGTTGGGCGGCGATGGCGATGGTGGCTACGCCAGTGATCCGCGCGGGAGCGAGGAGAGACGCGTGGCTCACCGGGAGCCGTAGGGAAGTGGCAGCGTGCTCGGGGACGGCGCGAGGTAGCCGGAATCGAAGACGATGGCAGCGGTGCCCGAGGAAGAAGATGAAGACGGGACGGCGATGTAGTGGCTCCCGTCCCCAATGGCTTGCTGTAGAGGACGTAGTCGACGACGGCGGTGCTCGGGAACGCGTTGGCGAGGCGCGGCGTGGCCGGTGGCCGCGGCTATGGCGCAGCCATGGCGACGGCGGCGCTCGGGCGGGGCGAGCAGAGGAGGTCGCAGCACGGGGGAGAGGAAGGAGAGGCGGCTAGGGTTCCAGGGTGCGGGGCGACGTCTTGTAGGTCGACGGGGGCGCGGCGGATGGCCGGCACGTGGCCATCGCGGCCACGGGCGGCTGCCCGGCGTCCACCTCCCCTCTGTGAACAGAGGAGGAAGGAGAGGGGCAAGTTGGGCTGGGCCTCCCGTATAGATAGCAGGCCTAGTGCACAGTAGTAGGCTTAGTGCATAGTAGTGTAGTTGTTTCATTTTCCAATTCTGTTTTCATTTTCTTTTCTGTTTCTATTTTATTTTTATTTACAAAAGCAAATGACTTTTAGTTAAGTAAGAGACTTGCCCTAAATTAGCATAGTCATTTTAGGCACTGCCACAAAAAGGTTTGATAAGCATTTGAATTGTGCATAAATGAAAATGGATTAATGAGGCTGTTTTGGTCATTGTTATAATTGTTTTAGGGCAATTAAAAAATCTATATAATGTCGGATGTTATTTGATAATTAGTTAGTGAATATTTATTACCCTTTGGACATTTTTAATTCACCATTTTATGAAACTATAATTTGACTTGTTATTTGAATTTGTATTTGAACTAAGTTTGATACACGTGAGGTTTAGCAAAATTTTAATCATGATGACCTGGCATCATTAACGAAGGTTTACTGTAGCTTGATTATCCGGGCGTCACATCAGTAAAAGCTACTTACATATTGAGCATCAAGATCTATTGAGATAGATCAAGACGCTTGATAAGTTTTTCAATGAGTACAT
Source organism: Aegilops longissima (assembly GCA_021605205.1). NCBI lineage: Eukaryota > Viridiplantae > Streptophyta > Magnoliopsida > Poales > Poaceae > Aegilops > Aegilops longissima. Next base: position 212,398 of record JAHIAM010000025.1, on the reverse strand, counting down.
ACCTTGGCAAGATTTTGAAATAGTTCAAAATGGAACACTCAAAGAAAGAGTTTTTGCCTGTGTTGCAAAGGTATGAAATTGAGTAAGACTCAAATCCCGACCACAAAGAGAAAAATAGAAAGAGAATGAAAAGTCATTCCCTATGCCTCACCATAGGTTCTATAAAGTATGCTATGCTATGTACCGCACCTATTATATACCTTGCTCAGTATTTGGCAAGGAGTACAATAGTGATCTAGGAGTAGATCATCGGACATTGGTCAAGAATATCCTTAGTAAGGACTAAGGAGATGTTTCTCGATTATGGAGGTGATAAAAGAGTTTGTTGTAAAAGTTACATCGGTGCAAACTTTTACACCGATCCGATGACTCTAAGTCTCAACCTGGATACATATTGAAAGTGAGAGCAATTAGCTAGAGTAGCTCCGTGCGAGCATTGTGGACATAAAATATTTGCAAAATACATACGGCTCAATGTGATGCACCCGTTGACTAAGCTTCTCTCACGAGCAAAACATGATCACACCTTAGTACTCTTTGGGTGTTAATCACACAATGATGTGAACTAGATTATTGACTCTAGTAAACCCTTTGGATGTTGGTCACATGATGATGTGAACTATGGGTGTTAATCATATACTGATATGAATATTGGTGTTAAATCACACGGCGATGTGAACTAGATTATTGACTCTAGTGCAAGTGGGAGATCAAGGAAATATGCCCTAGAGGCAATAATAAAGTTATTATTTATTTCCTTATTTCATGATAAATGTTTATTATTCATGCTAGAATTGTATTAACCAGAAACATAATACATGTGTTAATACATAGACAAACATAGTGTCACTAGTATGCCTCTACTTGACTAGCTCGTTTATCAGCGATGGTTATGTTTCCTAGCCATGGACAAAAGTGTTGTCATTTGATTAACGGGATCACATCATTAGGAGAATGATGTGATTGACTTGACCCATTCCGTTAGCTTAGCACTTGATCGTTTAGTATGTTGCTATTGCTTTCTTCATGACTTATACATGTTCCTGTAACTATGAGATTATGCAACTCCGCTACGGAGGAACACTTTGGGTACTACCAAACGTCCACAACGTAATCGGGTGATTATAAAGGAGTACTACAGTGTCTCCGAAGGTACATGTTGAGTTGGCGATTTGAGATTAGGTTTTGTCACTCCGATTGTCGGAGAGGTATCTCTAGGCCCTCTCGGTAATGCACATCATTATAAGCCTTGCAAGCAATGTGACCAATGAGTTGGTTACGGATGATGCATTACGAATCGAGTAAAGAGACTTGCGGTGATTTAGATTGAACTAGGTATTGGATACCGACGATCGAATCTCGCAAGTAACATACCAATGACAAAGGAACAACGATGTTGTTATGCGTTTGACCGATAAAGATCTTTGTAGAATATGTAGGAGCCAATATGGGCATCCGTGTCCCGCTATTGGTTATTGACCGAGAATAGTTCTAGGTCATGTCTACATAGTTCTCGAACCCGTAGGGTCCGCACGCTTAACGTTACGATGACGCTTTATTATGAGTTTATAAGTATTGATGTACGAAGTTTGTTCGAGTCCCGGATGTGATCACGGACATGACGAGGAGTCTCGAAATGGTCGAGACATAAAGATTGATATATTGGAAGCCTATGTTTGGACTTGAATAGTTCCGTGAAATCGGATTTTACCTAACACCGGGTTACTGGAACCCTCCGGGGTCAATGGGCCTTAGTGGGCCATAAGGGAGAAGAGGAGGGCGGCCAGGCAGGCAGCGCCTCCCCCCTAGTCCGAATAGGGCAGAGAGGGGCGGCGCCTTCTTCCTCCCCCCCCCAAGTCCTAATCCAACTAGGAAAGGGGGAATCCTACTCCGGTGGGAGTAGGACTCCCATGGCGCGCCTCCTAGGGCCGGCCTCCTCCTCCCTCCTCCTTATATACGGGGCGGGGGCACCCCATGGACACACAAGTTGATCTACGGATCGTTCCTTAGCCGTGTCGGTGCCCCTCCACCATATTCCACCTCGGTCATATCGTCATGAGCTTAGGCGAAGCCTGCGCCGGTGGAGCATCATCATCGCCACCACGCCGTCAGGTCGACGAACTCATCCCCGACGCTTTCTTGGATCGAAGCCCGGGATCGCCATCGAGTGAACGTGTCTTGAACTCGGAGGTGCCGTGCGTTGGTACTTGGATCGGTCGGATCGTGAAGACGCACGACTACATCAACCGCGTTGTTATAACGCTTCCGCTTACGGTCTCACGAGGGCGTGGACATACACTCTCCCTCTCGTTGCTATGCCATCACCATGATCTTGCGTGTGCGTAGGAATTTTTTTGAAATTACTACGTTCCCCAACAGGAGCCAACATGGGTATCCAGATCCCGCTGTTGTTTATTGGCCGGAGAGCTGTCTCGGTCATGTCTGTGTGATTCCCGAACCCGTAGGGTCTACACACTTAAGGTTCGATGACACTAGGGTTATAAGGAAGATATGTATGTGTTTACCGAATGTTGTTCGGAGTCCCGGATGAGATCCCGGACGTCACGAGGAGTTCCGGAATGGTCCAGAGGTGAAGATTTATATATGAGAAGTTATCATACGGTCACCGGAAAAGTTCATGGCATACTGGTAGATTGTCAATGGGCCACCGGAGGGGTTCCGGGTCCACTGGAGGGTCCACCTGCCCGGAGAGCCTTATGGGTCTGTAGGTGGAAGGAACCACCCCTAAGTGGGTGGGCGCATCCCCTGGGCCCATGCGCCTAGGGTTGGGGGGAAACCCTAGAGGCGGCGCCTTGCTTGGGGGCAAGCCCTCCTTGGCCGCCGCCTCTAGATCTCATCTAGAGGGGCCGCCCTTCCCCTTCCCTATAATAGTGGGGCGGGGAGGCTGCACACCACATCCAAGGCGCAGCCTCCCTCCCAACACCTCTCCTCCTCCGTTAAGAGCTTGGCGAAGCCTGCCGGAGTACTGCCACTCCATCACCACCACGCCGTCGTGCTGCTGTTGGAGCTCTCTTCCTCAACCTCTCCCTCCTCCTTGCTGGATCAAGGCGCGAGAGACATCTCCGCTCCGTACGTGTGTTGAACGTGGAGGTGCCGTCCGTTCGACACTAGGATCATCGGTGATTTTGATCACGACGAGTACGACTCCATCAACCCCGTTCTCTTGAACGCTTCCGCTCGCGATCTACAAGGGTATGTAGATGCACTCCTCTCTCTCTCTCTCTCGTTGCTAGATGACTCCATAGATTGACCTTGGTGATGCGTAGAAAATTTTAAATTTCTGCTACGATCCCCAACAGATGTCAACACAAAGTGACATCCTATTGATATAAACTCTTTCCCGCCTCTTGTCTCTCTGGTTAATGGAAAAAACTTTGTAATGGGAGTAACCCACCCCGACAATTTGCACTTAGAATTACAGTTGCTGCAATATGCTCCTGGGTTTCCTGTGTCACCGATGGTGGGATGACTTGCAAGGTAAGATTTTTATCAACCATATCGACCACCTAGAATGTATATGTATAATAATATGTGGATGCATACCAAGTATACCACATACCTGAGAATGACTCAAGAGGATAAAATAATGGTGTGCTTCCGGTCTCCTTTGTCCTCAAGTACGTTGGAGCTTGTGATGAAGTCCTCCACGATCATAACAGAGTCGGTATGTACCATAAATATCAGCCAATATGCCCGGTGATAGCCAATAATTTTGTTTAGAGGACCCAAAAATAAGAATGGATCGATATGGTTCAATCACGGGCGCACGATGGGCGAAGCAGAAGATCCAACGGCCAGCAAAATTCGCCGGAAGCAAAAACTAAAAAAGTCACTGCACGGGGCCCGTGGGTGGCTGTTGCCCCACACGCCGCACGCCGGAAAAGGGTAGGCGAGCCACCTCCGCCCCCTCACCTCGCCCCCGCGCCGGCCCCACCGCCGAGCCCACTTCCCCCCCACTTCTCCGTCCAGGCGCCGTCGCCGTCAATCGATCGCCCGAGCTAGCTAGCCAGGGCCCCTCCCCGATCTACTCGTTGGCCATGGCGGACGAGCCGGCGCTGCCGGTGGCGGCGGGGAGGGACAAGGACGAGCGCCGCCGCTTGATGGGCAGGTGCGCGCTCGCCGTCGTCGGCATCATGAGCACCCTCCTCGTCTACGGCGTCCTCCAGGTCCGCCGCCCCCTCCCCCCCTCTACTCCGATCGAATCACTCGTGGCCTGGTTTTGTGCACCGAGGAGTGTGCCGCCGGGTGCGGTAACAGCGGGGGATCAGTAGCGATCTATTCTTGTTTATCTGTTCCTCTCTCCGGCGAAATTTACGGTTCGAAATGCTGAGATCGCGCCTGCCTTGGGAGTTCACTGCCAGCAGCATGTACGGCGCGTTTCATCCAAAGGCTTCAGATTTACTAGAATGGAACTGCACAGATTGTATTGCACGACTGGGTGGTACTGGTATTGGTGAATAGCTGGTACTGTCAGTTCATTCTGCGAAGTATGCCTAGCTTGTATTCCATGAAAAATATCAATGCCCTGTTCAGATAGGGATGATGTTATGTAGTATATGACCTAAAAAGTTCAGTTTTGACAGTAAAAGGAGAGCTTGCAGTATTCTTCCTTGCACTCCTTTGAGCACCTTTTGGTTCATTTTGTCAGATCTAGATACTAGAATATTCTCCATGATCAAGTAGATGTTAAAACACAGAGAAGCCAGATAAAGCAATATTCTCCATGATCAGGTTGTTCCATGATAGTTCTTTTTAGTTTGAACACATGTATTTATGGTTCCGTTTGCTGTTCAGACCAGATGCCGCATATGAACAATTCAGTGCTGCCAAACTGGATAGTGTGGTTGTTCATGAACTAAATCACCTCTTGTTACTTTGGTGAATGGTGTATTCACACGTTTGAACCCTTTGATGTGCGAGTACCGCATCTATTTGTTACTGTCAGTTACCTGTTCTTTAGCTTGCTTGAAACAAACTCATTTCTGTTTTGCATGGCATTGAATGGCCACAAAACACTAAATGGAGGTGCTCCGGTTTCAACGTTATGCAGGAAAAACTCATGAGAGTACCCTATGGAGCAGAGAAGGAGTTCTTCAGATACTCACTTTTTCTTGTTTTCTGTAACCGTATCACCACATCCATGGTGTCTGCACTCGTGTTACTGGTATGGATCTGCCTATATCGTTTCTTCTACTTTTCTGAACCTGCTAGACTCCTAAATTGTGTATATTTATGCAGTCGAGTAAGAAGTCCACGGACCCAGTGGCTCCAATCCAGAAATACTGTGTTGTCTCCTTCTCAAACATACTAACCACAACTTGCCAGTACGAGGTTATGTATTAGTTTTGTATATCTGCTGTTGTTGGCTAATGCCTCCTATTGCTTCTGTACATAATACATGACGTGATTGTTTCAGGCCCTCAAGTATGTGAGTTTCCCTGTCCAGACACTTGCCAAATGTGCAAAGATGATTCCTGTTATGGTAATATCTTTTGTACCGTGACTTGTGAGCTAGCCTGATTTTCATACATCTTCACTGTCAGTGTCTGCTAGAAGAGTATAGATGTCTCCTTTTCTTCCAAGTTACTCCCTCCGTCCCATAATGTAAGACGTTTTTTGACAGTACACTAGTGTCAAAAAGCGTCTTACATTATGGGACGGAGGGAGTAATAAACAGTGATCGATGTAAGGAACTTGTACATAGGCTAATTTGGTGCTATTGGTAAACTGAACCTATGTGAATAAAGTGGCTATCAAAGATGGAAAGATAGTTTATAAGTTAAAGGCGCGTGCGAAAATTACTGTGCTAGATGATTCTGAGACTCAGTTCATCTGATACTACTATTTGGCCACTTTCATTCATCTCTCAGGTAGATGTTAAAGCATAGAAAATCAGGATTGTATTTGTATGCACAGAAGGATTGTATATCAATCGCCTTGAGTTTATATATCTGGACGTGCTTTATCTTTTTGTTCCACAATTTATGTATTTTGATTTCATTTCCTGGATATCAAGCCTTGTTATGACCATTCTTCAATTTGATTGATTTGTAGATTTGGGGAACGATAATTATGAAAAAGAAGTACGGTGGAAAAGATTACTTCTTTGCAGTCATTGTGACCATGGGCTGCTCATTGTTCATTCTATACCCGGTAATTCAAATATCTGAACTCATTTCTCTGTATTGTTGAGCACGACATGGTTGCATGCTGCATGATTCTCTAGTTGTCCACATCTAGAAAATGTTATTGAGACTGGAAAATATAGAAATTTCATTAACAACCAATACTGCATCTGCCATCTGCACACCACATTACCAATTAGGTAATAATAATATACTATATACTAAGGATTGGACTCAAAGCAGGATGGAGATTGGCTTGAAATATACCCCTATAAACTATCTTTTACGACCCCACTTCAATACAACCAATACTGAATAAAGTTTCACACAACAAGGGGGTACAAGCGGTAATAGTTTCTAGAAAGAGAAGGAGATACAATAAAGAAGAGGTCCAGGGAGGAAGGACTCAGGCCCTTGCTAGGGTTCTTCTGGTTCGCTATCTCTCGATTGATGCCCTTATCTCTTGCCCTCCACCAGCTTAAGTAGAGTTGCCTACCTTCATCTGCGTCAGCACCATGGGCTTCTAGCCCCCTTGTCACTGCAGCCCATACAGCCAGGTATAGTGGCCCAAGCGGTCTATCCGTCTAGGCATTCTCCCCTCCTTAACACCCGGCTTGTCCTCAAGTGGATGAACCCGGACTGTGGACAACTGGATCCCAAGGCACTTGCAGAGTTGCAGTCCTGGTAAAGAGCACACACAAAGGTGAAGCTTGTATTCTTCTCATTATTGTAGGCATGAGACCATGCTTGCTGGTTGCACCATGTCTCATATTGGTGCACTGTAATCGTTGCTGCATTTTTTAAGCCATTGAATACTGAAGAGCAACTCCAGCCCAAGTGTAATATCGGTACTGATTCATTCTCACAAAAAGACTGATTGATGAGCCCCCAAACAATGACCTTATTTCCTTGCAATAAAACTGAACAACATGAGTTGATAATCCTTCAGTTACTGTAATCTCAACACTAGAGTTGTCTAGTATATGAGGCCATGGGGGCTTTGGCTGCAACAATGGAAAATACTTCCTAGACTTTGTAATAAAGAAATCCGTAGCATGTCCATGTCATATTTGTACGTAAGGCCAACACTTCCCTGGCTTCCCACTTGCAAGCAGTTCACGAGAAAAACACATCATGTCATCATCTCTGCAAGAGCTTGTGAATTAATTCCAGCACCAGAGCTAGTTTTATGCAGGTCAAAATTGATAGCATTAGCAGCAAACACCTTCATGTTGTTTCCTCAAAGATTGCATCCCTTACATACCCTGAAGTGGCGACCATGGCTCCTTAATGCACTCTTGTGAGACCACCCTTGCTCTTTACAAGTACTGTTGGCGAATCCAAGCAGACAAACCTCTAGGTTCCCGTTGCCTCTCTGAATGGAAACCAGTGGTAGCTCACAGCCGTGTAATTAACAACTGTCATGAATTCCGCCTTGTACTCATCACAACTTCTATCATCTCCAAGAGTGAGTACATGACCAAGTTTGAAGTGAATGATCATCCTTGAGCCACAGGACATGTCGCTTCTCCACGGTCATTAGACTTGGCGGTGACGGTGGTGAGAACCCTTACTGGGAATAGCCTTATGGGCACAGCTGTATCCAGCTTGATGATGTCGACGACACTGATGGCACTGTTGTCGAGCAGACCGCTTAACAGAGGTTGTGTGCGTACCAGACAGGACTAGTAGCAGGGAAGATTACAGTTTTCCCAACTTGCAGTTGCAGCCCAGTCTGAACTTAGGCATCAGCATCACGAGGCTTCTCCTCGAACAGCTTTTGTGCTGCGTCCTGCTGAGCATTTGGGCACACAAAATCTGACATGTTAGGCAATATTGAGCTGGACTGGGTGTCGTCAAGGAACACAGTTGTTGAGGTAGCACTCTTAGCACCATGCAAGGAACCAAGCATCATAACGTTGGCCTTGAGGTCAGAGCATTTGGTCGAAAATTTGGTGGGCACCATTGTGCCGAGGTTGAGGATAGGTAATGGCTCAAGGGCGGGATGGCGAGTCCTCTGGGGGCATGGTGAAGGATGCACGTGCACTCTATGGAGTCAAGGACACATCAGCGAGGTCTTCTGGACGGGTGTCGTGGTTGGGGCCCCACGTCGAGTAGGTGGGTGTTGATTTGGTGAGGCAGAAGACACTGATGTTGACCACGACATGGTTTGATGAGGTAATCGCTGGTGGCCATGGACAATGATGGCACATTGACGAACACCGTGTGAGTCTGGTTTTGCGGATGAGTCGAGCGTGGAAGTTGGCCATCCAAAGGTGAGCACCTCCTCAAACAACATCGTCGCATGCCTAGCCAGGTCCAAGAATTCCCTTGGTGATGGTGTGGTGCTAATGCTGGTCATGTTAGAGGTGTGGAAGGGTGTTGAGATGGCTCTCATTGCATATGATGCAGTCCCACTTCAATAGGTTCTTCTGGTTCACCTATGTCTTGACTTATGCGTCTGTCGCTTTCTCTTCACTAGTGTAAGTAGAATTGTGCGCCTTCACCTACTTCAGCGGCATGGGTTTCGAGCCCCTTGTCGTTGTAGCTCATACAGCCAGATCCAGTGGCCCATACAGTTCACGACACTATGTTAGGCAGCATATTCGGTTACAGGGTTTTGGAAGCTGATAATAACGGCGTGTTTGGTTTTAGCCTAAGCTTGTCTTGCCAAATATTTGGCTAGCCAAAATTCTGGTCAAGGTTTTGCTAGTCAATGATTTCGGCCAACTTTGGCAAGAAAACTGAACTAGGGTGGGTAAAGAAGCATTGGCATGCCAAAAAATTGGCCATGATTCCATACAAAGACCAAGTCTTTGGTCATGACCAAAATATTGGCAGGGTAACTTTTTGCCACAATCCGAACATACCCTAAGAAACCAATTTACTTCATTTGGTAATTAGCCAATGCACCTGTGATAACCTTTGTATTTCGGAACGGTGCCTGAATCATATGGCATGCCTGAAGTGATATCTTTTTTTTTTCTGGTCTCATGGATGCAGGCATCAATGGATGTTAGTCCACTTAATAAAGGCAGAGAAAGTACTGTTTGGGGTGTTTCACTCATGCTCGGTTATCTTGGGTACAACTTCTTCTCTTCTTCTACTTTATTTTCTGCTTAGAAAATAAGCAATAATATTTGAGTTCATGATATAATGTAATGGTAGCTCAGTTTTGTGAATTTTGTTGATTTCACAGATCTATTTGACATGTAAGTCTGCTTTTTAGTTTCTACCATGTTATTTTTTTTATTGTATTAAAGTAGTGTTAGCTAGAACTATGCATACGAAATGCATGTATTGCTATGACTCATTATCTAAACTGCTTAGGAGATGGTGGTATTATAATTTTGGAGGCTGTTACAGCTGTAGATTGGATGTAATCTAGTAAATTTCTAAAACATGAAAGTAGACAAGATCAACTTACTTTTAAAATTTCCCACTGGTCACTACTGTAGGGTGTGAGTGTGGTGCAGTGGCACACTATTCGCTTACAAGGTTTATTGCTTTCTTTCTTTGGACCGGTTTTCGCACCCTGGTTGTTATCTAACATGATCCTCCTTCTCTTGGATTTCTAGATTTGATGGTTTCACAAGCACCTTCCAAGACAAACTCTTCAAAGGGTATGAGATGGAAATTCACAACCAAATATTCTACACGACAATGTGCTCTTGTGTTATTAGCTTGAGTGGTAATTGCTTACTCAATGGTTAATTGTCTCATCTTTTGATTATTTACCAAATCTGTTGCTATCAAAGTTTCTATTACTGGAGATTCTATTGAAATTTTGCGTGTTAATCTGTTGCACCTAGTCTGTTACACTGTACAATACACTATTAACGGTTGCAATGAATAATTTATTTCTTTGTTATTTTTTCCTTTCACAGGGCTTATTCTCCAGAATCATCTTCTTCCAGCTGTGGACTTTATGGTTCGTCATCCAGATTGCTTCTATGACGTCCTAATCCTATCCACTGTAAGACTTACCTTTTGACTCTTTAATCAAAATTTTATATATAAATATATGCAATGTGCTTGTACCTTTTTCTACCCAAAGCACATCAATACAAGTCTGATGGATATCGGTGGAGGGAGAGAAAATCGCATTTTAGGAAATGTAAATAAACCGACATGAATATTATGCGACTTCCTGTCTAGCACAATGTGAAATCTTGGACAAGTTGCAGTTGTAGCTATCTCAAATTACACCCTCCCGTGACCACAAATGGAAGCTGCACCTTAACTTTTTGAATGATAGATGCAAGATATCTTTTGGCCATGGGATTTAAACAACTTGTTCTCCCCAGGTTGCGACAGCTAGTCAGTTCTTCATATCCTACACTATCCGGACATTCGGGGCTCTCACATTCGCTACCATCATGACAACCAGACAGGTGGATATAGTTTTCACCAGTATCAAATATTTGCATTTACATCATTTGACCGTTCCCTTACCACAATTCAACATGTGTTTCCGCAGTTGGTGAGCATACTACTGTCCTGCGTCTGGTTCGTGCATCCCCTTAGCTGGATGCAGTGGGTTGGAGCTGTAAGTTATCTATCATTGTCTCATCACTCAAATCGTAACATTTCATGTCTTTGTTCCAATAAAAACGACACTCCGTGCTATACCAGGCCATTGTATTCGGAGCCCTGTATGCCAAAACCTTCTCAAGAAACAAACCGCAGAAGGCCGCGGTCGCGAGCTCATCGTTGCAGGGTTCTGTGCCAAATGCTGCTAACAGTTGACTGGAAGAAATAACAAATAGGAACAACGAAGGTTTGATCTACTTGTCACTTTGCTGTACCGGATGAAAATTTTCATGTCGGAGGCGAATGACAGGCATCCTAACAAATTGACTGAGAGAGAACAGATTGTAGAGTCATGCCTTGGCTCCGAATCATCATCCTCGGGAGCTCTGAAAGGCTTAGCTGAAGGCCCATTAGTTTGTTGATGTGCAAGAGTGATCGGGGCTGCCGAAATTTCTCTCTGAGGCCGTTCGCTGTTAGCTACAGTAACATAATGTTGTGATGTAAACTTGACGATTTACTCCATAGATAGAAAAAGTCTTTCCACCCACAAGAGGGAGGAAGGGCTGGATTTTTTGTGCGTACAGCGCATTACTCTACCTTAGGGCGTGACCGGCGCGCCGCATCTCCACACTGATTTTCATGGCTGATGGTGTGGTGTAGAGTTGGTCGTGCCATAGGGCTGTATTTGTCATGTTTGTGAGATAATTTTGCGTTTTTTTTTTGCGACTATATACATGCATGAATAGGCGGTAGCCATATAGAGCGCCTCAAAGAGAAGCATAGCTTGCGCACATGCAAAGTGAAATTAAGCAGATTGATCGATTGACCTCCTCACATGGTATTGTTTAAATGTTGGTATCACTAGATATATGTTAGACCACCTCATCAGTAACTCAAGCAAAGTTTTATTCTCTATTTTTTAGACGTAGAGGTGATCACAAATTGCCGTTTTCCAGTAGGGTCATAGCGAAAACTTTGGATCGAGCTGTGGAATGCCCAGGTTCTCCAGCATGTCATACATTTGAACTGCGGGACATTCTCAATGTTGTAGCCTCTTAGTTTACGTTTTACCTCGACATGAAGACATAACCTAGTGTATGCCTCGAGACATAACCTACATATACTTTGCCTTCTTAATAGTAGAACAGAGTGGACAACTTGTGAGCAATCGTGAGGCGATGTGCATGCCATGTGGAATTTTAAACTTTTGTCACAGAAACTAGGTCAGTTGATCTTTGCCTCTTTCGCCAGCAGTTTAATCATACAAAAATATTGTTTTCTTAAAGAGGTATCGATCTATGAAAATTACTTTTACCATTTTGTATATGTGGTAGACTTTTTCTACGTCGATGGTCATATGCTGAATCAGATCGAGCAAGAGATGACATTAATGAATGTATATATGGTTTTGAATGGACTAGCAAGTTGTTAACTATACAAGTCTCCATCTGTACGGAGCACCGCCGGTGTGCCGGCATTTATCTATGTACGGAGGGAAATTGTTACTAAAACATTGTACTGTATGACAGTGGACGATGATACGCTGCCGTACAGATGTGGGCACATGCAGACGATTATGTTGTCTGCACCATATGCCACCATGACCCAAAGTCGTTGCACAAAGCTCCAAAGACGGAAAAAAATTAACAAGGGTTAGCATTCAATTTGGTCTTTGCCTTGCCCCAAAGAAGGGTATAGCCACTTATAATACTCCAGGAGCACATGCATTATTTATGCTACCCTGTCAGTGCGTGGGCTGACGTGTCGGCTTCCGATACGTTGGAGTGACGAGACTCTGAGGCAAAGTGAAATTAAGGAAATCGATCGATCCACCTCCTTGCATGGTTTTGACATCACAATACCACGTTATCGTTTAAATGTTGCTATCATACATACACTTTGCTTTCTTAATTAGTACTCCAATCGTGACCAATCGTGAGGCGATGTGCATGCCATGTGAAATTTGAATTTCTGTCACAAAAACTAGGTCAGACATCTTTGCCTCTTTGGCCACCAATTCAATCATACGAAACTATGTTTCTTAAAAAGTACCCCCTCTGTAAAAAATATAAGAGGGTTTAGTTCGCATTTCTTTCATAGGGAGTATCGACTATGAAAATAACCTTTTACCAACTTGTATATGTGGTAGGTTTTTTCTACATCAATGGTCATATGTTGAACTAGATCGAGCAAGAGATGGCATACACAGTAAAATAACATTAATGAATGTATGTACGGTTTGAATGGACTAGCAAGTTGTTAATTACAAGTCTGTATCGATCGATCTGTACGGTGCACCGCCGGGATTTATCTATGTGCGGAGAGGAAAAGTGAAAATATACTAGTACGACAGTGGATGATATGCTGCCGTACATATGTGGCCATGCATGTTCTCATGTATCGCCCTTGGTAGCGAGATCCACTATACTATAGCTTAATCAGCACCAGATATAAGTAGTACAGAGTGCAGACGATTATGTCGCCTGCAGCATGAGCCAAAGTCGTTGCACAAAGCAGCTCGAAAGAAGGGAAAATTAACAAATTAACAAATTAACAAGGGTTAGCATTCAAGTTGGTCTTTGCCTTGCCCCAAAGAAGAGTATAGGCTTTGTATAATATTCCAGGAGCACATGCGCACATGCATTATCTATGCCCCTCTGTCAGTGCGTGAGCCGACGTGTCAGTTTCCAATACGTTGGAGTGACGAGATTGTGAGGCCAAGTGTTCCGGTAACAAGTACTGGCATTAGCATAGCAGTACTTCTTTCCAAACAAACCTCAGGTGACCAACTCCCCCGTGCCCACACAGACACTTTCTCTCCTCTCTCCCTCTCAATCGATAAAATCTCCGGTTAGCCGGCCGGCGTGCTTGCTATCTGCTTAATTAGTCAAGCCCGTGAATCTCCGGCGGTGCGTGATGGTCCGGGGAAAGACGGTGATCGAGAGGATCGAAGACACGACGAGCCGGCAGGTGACCTTCTCCAAGAGGAAGAGCGGGCTGTTCAAGAAAGCCAGGGAGCTGGGCGTCCTCTGTGATGCGCAGGTAGGGGTGCTCCTCTTCTCCAACACCGGCCGCCTCTATGACTACTCCAACTCCAACTCCGGGTACGCTACTGTTTATATCTGGCTCTTCAAGTTCATCTTCTATAGATCTATTAATGATATATTGCCTCTGTCAAACTAATTTGGGATACACCTTCTTACTTGGGAGTGTATATGTGTATATCTATATGGAGTTCGATGTGTCTTCCTAAAGAACAAGCACACCTAGAACCTCGGTTAGCAAGTGATTCATATTAATTTTATGCCCATGCCATCAGTCAATGTTCCGAGCTAGATTTAATTAGTTTCTTCATTCCACACAAAACTTTGCTAGTAGTTTCCAAGGAGAGAATTAGAACTGAAGAAACTTAATGATCTTTTTGTATCTTGATTAGCATATTTCTCTTTCTCAACTTAATTACTGCCTTGTTGCTCCTAATTGGGTTTTTTGGCGATATTTACTTTCTACTTCGCAGAGCATGCGAACTCCACTCGTCTCCTTTCTCTATATTGACGATCGAGAGATGTCACCATAGTAAAAGGATGAGCTGGTATTTTGTATGAGATATGTGCAGGTCTGGTCGTGTTTGTTGATGTGTAATCTCAGTTAAGCATGTAGTTTCAAATAGTGTTATTTATTTAATTTTTTTGCGGGAATTAGTATTATTTGTTGATGCATTCACAAGTTCTCATTAACTAGGACTCAAAAGCACCACATATTTGAAGAAAACATTGTATTGAACGCTTTCACATAGTGCGCATGCATACCTAATGATAATTGATATGCATATTGTTGCCTCTCATTATTTTCTCTCTCCGGCTTCTAATCACTACTAACATTGTGAAATACCTTTGTGGTCATTTTATGCTGTCTCACATTCTCATGCTCACACTTTTCCTCTATATTATGCCCAAATCACATTAGCGAGTACTTATGTCTACTTTTTTCATGTATCCATTATTATATATAGAGATCATTTGCCAATTTAGTTTCTTCGATATCATCCATACCAGCCAAGTCCATGACATTAGTTCATTTTTTTTCTTTTTGATATTCCCATTTTTTTACACCTGCTCATATGTACTTAATTAGTTTTAAAGCTAGGATAATACTACAAACACATATTTTATTAAATGTGTGTGTGTGTGTGTGTGCTTGCGTGCGTGTAAATAAAATAATAGTACCTCTTTGATTGTACAAAAGTAATATATGCACATACTATGGCTAAACATTCAGTCCAAGATGCATTTCATGTATGAAAGTAATACAAAGAAACTATTGGTGTAGACTCTTGTCCTCATGCACTCACTCATGTTATAATTATATCTTCCTTGTCTGCGAGCTTATAATATTTTATCCCTTTATTACTAGCATGAAATCCATAATTGAAAGATACCAACATGTTAAGGAGGGCCAACAATTCATGAGTGCAAGCGCTGAGGCTAAGGTATGCCTTTCGATCAATATTTCTCAATAAACTAGCTAGTCATGTGGTTTATGTCTTCTTCCAAGTTCATCGAGTCTTTTCTTCATATACTTCTCCTGTCGTTCAAAGTACATAGCTCACCTTCATCATGCCACGTGGATAGCATGCATGGCATCTCCCATTAAGTCACCCTATAGGATAACAACAGTGAAAATTAACAGTAAGAATCATGAAGGAATGGTGTACGACGATCACTAATTTGCAAACAACCATTAGGATGGTCATTTCTAGATAGCCATATCCCATGTGGGAACCCCTAGTTCTCCCTTTCCATTTTTCATCGGGGATCTAGGATCACGACACAAAGTGGATAGACTTTCCTGGCCTAAATGTGAATGAGATATCATGCCCAACATCTTATACAAGGGATAGCAATATGTTACTGACATCTAAGGCACTAGATTGGTTAGCAATAGTTATGTACATAATATGGATTATTCTGTTTGCCTTAGCAGTTCCAGTGAATGGCTAATTCACTGTTCCACTAAATTAGAATACACCCACTACAATATAGTTTCTCTGTTCATTTGATCTATTTCAAATTCGAGAGCACAAACTATTGCTATATACATGACTGCACATTAACAGTTCTGGCAAGCGGAGGGAGAGCGTCTGAGGCAACAACTACAAAACTTGCAAGAAAATCATAGGTATGACAAATAAATTATCCATGCAAAAAAAAAAATCACAAGCAAAATTATATGATTGATACATCAGTAGTAATTATGAAAGAAATAGCGACTGACTTTGTACATTCAATGCCCTAATAGGTGTATTATTCATACCCAGATTACGATGAGAACACATTTGCACTGTACAGATCATAGTTATTCCACATAGTGTCGGAGCATATATCGTTATATGTGTGCTCCCTTCGGTTGTGTTCCTAAAATAATTAAAATAAGGCTTAAAGTTATTAATTTATTATATTTCCAAGATAATATTAATACCATCGACACCTGGTCATGCATTTCCCTCTACCACTCCCTTAGTTTCATGACTCCTTTTATCTTTGCATGCATGACAAAACTATGAATTGTACAATGAAAGGCAATGTCTAATATCACATAATTGTATATGTTTTCAAAAACAAAACAAAAAAAACTTTTATATTTAGAGAGAAGTGCACTAATATATGTACCTTCACTAAACCACTGCAGACAATTGCTGGGACAACATCTATCTGGCTTAGGTTTGGAAGACTTGAGGTGTTTAGAGAACCAGCTGGAAACAAGCATACATAACATCCGGCTAACAAAAGTAATGCTTAGTGTTCTTAATCACATTGTAGAGATCATGCAAAACATATACACATCATGCATCTGCAGTGCCATTAACCGTATTGTTCTTTTCAGGACCAACTTATGATTGATGAAATTGAAGATTTAAACAAGAAGGTTAATGTTTTTACCATTATGACGCTAGGTACTACTACCATATTACATTTTATGTCTAATAAATAGCCTAATGTTTTTGAATTGCAGGAAAGCCTTATCCACCAGGAAAATATTGAGCTACACAAGAAACTAAACATCATTCGTCAAGAGAATATATATTTGCAAAACAAGGTGCATGAGTATAAGAGTCCATCCATGGAAAAATAAAATAAAATAAAATAAAGAGAGTTTAAAAGAGTACTCAATCCATACTCCACAAACATATCTTGCATACATGTGCATGTGTAAGTTGTCCTGTTGATTCCATTTTTCAGTTAAATGGGGAGGCGGAAGTAAACGGGACAATTACAAGTTCTTCTAGCCAGTATAGCACTGCTGCTCGAGAGGATCCAGTTCGACTGGAACTTTGCCATCCAGACCATGCAGAAAGGGATGAGCAACCAGAATCACCAACGCTGGGGTACTGTAAAGTTTATGTTTTTTTTTTCAATTTGCTTTGCTCATTAAATTAGTAAGCCAAAGTAAGCACATAAACTGGCATTATGAGCAACCTCTCCATGCAATGCATGCAACGGTCTTTGACTACCAGCTGACTGATTCATAAATAACAGGCTAAAAATTTCTACTACAAGGACTGCCAGATGATGGAGGATTGATGTGCCAATTCTGTTCCAAATCAAGTGCATGTTCATGCATGTTTTCGCCATGTCTACCCATGTATTTTTTTTAAAAAGTACCATTGGGAGATTTGCAACTTGCTTCATGTATTTTTTTTCTAGTTCTTTAAATACAGTATTACTTTTAGTAACAAAGCAACAAGAATATGCGTGTTGAATCCCATTCGGATGCATAAACTTGCATTCAAATAAAATAAAGTGTCGTAAAAATACACAGTGGTTAGAGTTTTCAGTTGCAGACAAAACCTCCTGCGAGTTTAGGAGTATTTCAAAGGAAGTTCTCCATACCAGGTAGCTGCACATTACCATTTTATTTCGAAGGAAAACCTTTCCTCCAACAAGGGGAGGGAGTCAGCAAATGTTGCCAGTTTTCTGTGTGTCATGAATAGGGGTGGCTAAAGGGAACGCTAACATATACAGTATAATGTACGCGCATGAAAAGTGAAATAAGATCGACAGTGACAGTGCACATGGTTCTAACACATGACAGTGCACTTGTTGAGGTTCCCTGATCTGCTAGATGCTTTAGCAAATTGTTTTACCAACTGACACTTTGGCAGTTAGGAGGTCACATGCTATGGTACATTTTCCGTATATTTGTTTCCGCGATACAAATATAAGAAAAGCTCGAGCGGTTGTTTTCAGATGCCGAGAGAGGATAACAAATAAAGATAGGAATCTTAGAAAATTGAAATACACTTTAATTAGGAGAATAGGCTACCACAATCAGCAGGACGCGCTTCTATTATATATTTTTCCATACACCCTTATTTGTTTTCATTCGGGGATTGAAAACAATAATCGGCCAGCAGAAGTTATAAGTTCAGCGGGCGGACCAATACACTTTGTCTCTCCAAAAAAGAAGAAGCATTTTACGATTTTTCCACATATATATAGCCAGCAAAGCAAATAAGTAATATGGGAAAGCTTGATTTCAGAACTCAAATTAAATAAGAAGGGGAACTAATCCTTCAAAGTAGAACAACCACACCACCATCTTCTCAAAAGTCGGTTCTACAATCATAAATCTGCCACACAAATTAACATCCCTCATCTTAGGCTAAGTTTTCCAGCAAGCTGACTCATCAATTGTTGAGGTTCCTTCTTTTCACTCTTTTCTTCATTACATCCCGTTTTTCTCCTTAGGCTTAGTCAGGTTTTTCTTCTCAGCAAGCAGTTTAATTAACAATAGCTTATCACACTGGACCGTACGTATACATTATATTATTGTCATTTCTCGTTAGGATCACAGCGAAGACTTCTGATTACTGAGCTACGCGGATCGCTTAACCCTTAAGGTATCCAACTTGTCATATATAGATGAAGGCCCATTAGTTTGGCACCCAAAAGATGGATTGTTGATGCACGAGTGCTCAAGGCTGCCGAAATTTTTCTCCGAGGCCGTTCACTGTTAGCTAGTTTACAGTAACATACTGTTGTGATGTAAACTTGACGTTTTATGCTCCATAGAAAGAAGAGTTTCCACCCACATGAAGAGGGAGGAAAGACTGGATTTTTTTGCGCGTACAACGCATCTAGAAATATGAACCTAGGCAACCCCCGCCCCCCTCCCCTCTCTCAGAGTTTAGCGAAATCCGGCCGTCCATCTATTTTTTCGATGCGATTCAGACCGTCGGATCTCGCTCCCGGACGATCTGGGCTGTCGGATAAAAAACGGTGCTGTAGCAATGAATAGTGCAAAAACATTCGTGCCACTGTGTGTAATTACAGTGCCCCGCCGAGGGACATTTCACCTGTTTGAAAAAAATATCCAATTCGGCAGGGGTGAGCACTGGGTCGTTCTCCTCTTTTTCCCGACACCTCCCAACCCTAGCTGCCGCTACCTAGCAGGACCTGCAGCCGCCGCACAACTGTCCTCCTCTCCTCCCCGTTCCTCTCCAGCCGCTGAGCTCGCTGCCACCGCTGCCCTCCCCGGCGAGCTCGCCCCTTGCCATCGCCGGAAGGAAAGTGCAGGCGGCGCTCGCGTCGCTGCTCCGTTGAGAGGAGCACTCCATCGAGTCCGATTCACCATGCATGGTGCCTCTTCCCGCCGTAGAGAGGAGCATGGCATCTACTACTTTGTTCTTGCCACTGCCTGTTGCTCGTCTCTAATTTTTGTCTTTCTTTTCTTGCAGATTCGTCCATTGTCACCGATGCCTCCTTCTATCTGTCCCTTTTGCGTCTCCATTCACGAATCAACGGTTCAACCCTTCTCCTTCTCCTCCTTTTCACTCTTCTTCTGCTCTAGGGTTGGACGTATACCTGCATGGCCATGTGCTTTTTGTATTCTTTTCTTGTTTGTCTTGATTATGGTAAGGGCCAAAAGTACTTGTGCTTGTTTTTAGTGGGGTGTTCCTTTTTGCATGCATGAAGGCTAGGTTTTTGTAAAGGAGCTGTGTTTTTTCATTCGTTTACTACTCTAGCTAGGTTCCAAGGAAGGGGCTCTTTGGAGCTACCTTATTTCGTTAGTTTGCTGTCCAGGGGAGCATTAGATCTAGAAACATTTTTTTCTTCTGAAGTATGCCTTCGTTGTCAAGGAGAGGTTTAGTCCTGAGGTCATATGATATTAGGAGTAACCCTGGAGATACTTTGGTGCTTTGGTGTGCCCCTTTTGATTGATGTGTTGGAAATATGCCCTACAAGCAATAATAAAGTGGTTACTATTATATTTTCTTAATCACGACAAAAGGTTTATTGTGCATGCTATAATTGTATTGATCGGAAACTTAAATACAAGTGTGAATACATAAACAAATACAAGTCCCTGGTAAGCCTCTACTAGACTAGCTCATTAATCAATGATGGTTAAGGTTTCCTAACCATAGACATGAGTTGTCATTTGATAACGAGATCACGTCATTAGGAGAATGATGTGATGGACAAGACCCATAAGTTAGCATAGCATGTGATCGTCATTTTATTGCTACTGCTTTCTTAATGTCAAATACATGTTCCTTCGACCATGAGATCATGCAACTCCTGGACTCCGGAGGAATGCCTGGTGTGTATCAAACGTCACTTCGTAACTGGGTGATCATAAAGGTGCTCTACAGGTATCTCTGAAGGTGTCTGTTGAGTTGGCCTGAATTGAGATTGGGATTTGTCACTTCATATGACGGAGAGGTATCTCTGGGCCCTCTCGGTAATATAGCATCACAAGAAGCTTGCAAGCAAAGTGTCTAAGGAGTTAGTTGCAAGATGATGTATTAGGGAATGAGTAAAGAGACTTGTCGGTAATGATATTGAACTAGGTATGAGATACAGACGATCGAATCTCGGGCAAGTAACATACCGACGGACAAAGAGAACTACATATGTTGTCATAATGGTTTGGCCGATAAACATCTTCGCAGAATATGTAGGAACCAATATGGGCATCCAAGTCTTGCTATTGCTTATTGACCGGAGAGCGTCTCAATCATGTATTCATCATTCTCGAACCCATAGGGTCCGCATGCTTAACGTTCGTTGATGATATAGTACTATATGAGTTATGTATGTTGGTGACCGAATGTTGTTCAGAGTCCCGGATGTGATCATGGACATGACGAGGAGCTCCGAAATGGTCCGAAGGTAAAGATTGATATAGGATGATAGTATTTGGTATATGGAAGAGTTTCAGAATGCACCGAATAATTAACAGATCACCAGAAGGGGTTCCGGGAGGCCACGGGGAGTTATTGGGCCAAGCGGGCCAAGAAGAGGGGAGGACACCAGCCCACAGGGGGCTGGCGCGCCCACCTCCTAGCCGCCGGCCCTAGGGGAAGGAAAGAGGAGGGGCTGCCCCCTCCTGCCTTTCTCCATGCAAGGGAAGGAAGGGGAGGCGCCATAAGGCAGCCAACCCCCTTTCCTTTACCCCCCACACGCTAAGAAGGAAAGGGGGGTGGGGTGCCTAGGCAGGTGCCCAGGGCGGCCGCCGGCCCCCTTTGGGGGCGCCTAGGGCTGCCTCCTCCTCCACCTATATATATGAGAGGAGGGAGGGGACACAACACACCACGAATCCCCAAGCCGTGTGCGGCGCCCCCTCTTCCTCTAGTTCCTCCTGCGTCCAAATCCGTTGTGCTTGGCGAAGCCCTGCGGAAATAGTTTCACCCCCACCGTCGCCATGCCGTCGTGCTGCTAGAACTCATCTACTACTTCGCCCCTCTTGCTGGATCAAGAAGGCGAGGACGTCATCGAGCTGAACGTGTGCTAAACGCGGAGGTGTCGTACGTTCGGTGCTTGATCGGAATGGATCATGAAGGTGTAGGACTACATCAAGCGCGTTGACAAATGCTTCCGCTTAGCGATCTACAAGGGTATGTAGATGCTCTCCCCCTCTCATAGCTATGCATCTCCCTGGATAGATCTTGCGTGTGCATAGATTTTTTTGTTTTCCATGCAACGTTCCCCATCAGTGGCGTCATGAGCCAGCCTATGCGTAGATGATATGCACGAGTAGAACACAAAGGAGTTGTGGGCGGTGATGTTCATATTGCTTACCTCCAATGTCTTATTCTGATTTGGTGGTACTGTGGGATGAAGCGGCTCAGACCAACCTTACATGTCCATGCACCTGAGACCGGTTCCACCGACTAACATGCAACTTGTTTTGCATAAAGGTGGCTGGCGGGTGTCTGTCTCTCCCACTTTAGTTGAATCTTATTTGACTACGGTGGTCCTTGCAGAAGGTTAAAAGGCAACTTGATAATCACCATTGTGGTTTTGCATAGTTAAGAATGGTTCTTGCTAGTTGCCCGTAGAAGCCATGTAAAACTTACAACAACAAAGTAGAGGATGTCTAACTTGTTTTTGCAGGGTGTGTTGTGATGTGATATGGACAAGACGTGATATGATATATGTTGATGTATGAGATGATCATATTTTGTAATAAGTTCACGACTTGCATATCGATGAATTCGACAACCGACATGAGCCTTAGGGTTGTCTTTAATTTATTGTATGACCTGCTTGTCAATCACTGAAGCGCCATGTAATTGCTTTACTTTATTGCTATGTTTTAGCAATAGTTGGTGAGACGACCCCGACGCAATAATGGAGATCAAGGTGTTGCGCCGGTGACAATGGAGATCATGCCATTGATTTGGAGATGGAGATCAAAAGCACAAGATGATGATGGCCATATCATGTCACATATTTTGATTGCATGTGATGTTTATCCTTATGCATCTTATTTTTCTTAGAACGATGGTAGAATTATACGATGATCCCTTCACTTAATTTCAAGATAAAAGTGTTGTCCCTGATTAGGCACCGTTGCTAAAGTTCATCGTTTCGAAGCACCTCATGATGATCGGGTGTGATAGACATTACGTTCACATACAATGGGTGTAAGCCAGTTTTGCACATGCAGAATACTTGGGTTAAACTTGACGAGCCTAGCATGTACAAACATGGTCTCGGAACATTGGAGACCAAAAGGTCAAACATGAGTCACATAGTAGATATAATCAACATAGAGATGTTCACCATTGAAGACTACCCCATCTCACGTGATGATCGGACATGGGTTAGTTGATTCGGATCATGTATCACTTAAACAACTTGAGGGATGTTGATTTAAGTGGGAGTTCATTAGTAATTTGATTATTTGAACTAAAATTTATCATGAACTTAGTCCTAATAGTATTTGCAAATCTATGTTGTAGATCAATGGCCCGTGCTACCGTTCCGTTCAATTTTAATGCGTTCCTAGAGAAAGCTAAGTTGAAAGATCATGATAGAAACTACACAGACTAGGTCCATAACTTGAGGATTATCCTCATTGCCCCATAGAGGAATTATGTCCTTGATGCATCGCTAGGTGACAGACCTGCTGTAGGACCTGAGGCAGATGTTATGAACGTCTGACAGGCTTGATCTGATGACTACTCGATAGTTCAGAGTGCCATGCTTCACGGCTTGGAACCGGGACTTCAAGAATGTTTTGAACGCCACAGAGCATATGAGATGTTCTAAGAGCTGAAATTGATATTTCAAGCTAATGTCCAGGTTGAGAGATTTGAAGTCTTCAAGTTCTTTAACTATAAGATGGAGGAGAACTGTTCTGTCAGTGAACACATACTCAGAATGTCTGGGTACCACAACTACCTGACTTGGCTGGGAATTGATCTTCCAGATGAATGTGTTATTGATAGAGTTCTACAGTCACTGCCACCAAGCTACAAAGGCTTCATGATGAACTATAATATGCAAGGGATGACGAAAATAATTCCCAAGCTCTTCTCGATGCTGAAATCGGCGGAGGTAGAAATCAAGAAAGTGCATCAAGTGTTGATGGTTAACAAGACCACCAGTTTCAAGAAAAAGGGCTAGGGAAAGAAAGGGAACTTTAAGAACAACGACAAGCAAGTTGCCGCTCCCGTGAAGAAGCCCAAAGCCGGACCCAAGCCTGAAACTAAGTGCTTCTACTGCAAGGGAAATGGTCACTGGAAGCAGAACTGCCCCAAATACTTGGCAGATAAGAAGGATGACAAAGTGAACAAAGGTATATTTGATATACATGTTATTGATGTGTTCCTTACTAGTGCTCGTAGCAGTGCCTGGTTATTTGATACTGGTTCGCTTGCTCATATTTGTAACTCGGAAAAGGAGCTGCAGAATAAGGGAAGATTGGCTAAGGACGAGGTGACGATGCGCGTCGGGAATGGTTCCAAGGTTGATGTGACCGACTTCGGCATGCTACCTCTACATCTACCTTCAGGATTAGTTTTAGACCTCAATAATTGTTATTTGGTGCCAATGCTGAGCATGAACATTATATCTGGATCTTGTTTATTGCGAGACGGTTATTCCTTTAAGTTAGAGAATAATGGTTGTTGTATTTATATGAGTAACATCTTCTATGGGCATGCACCCGTAGTGAATGGTCTATTCTTGTTGAATCTCGATCGTAATGATACACATATTCATAATATTGATGCCAAAAGATGCAAAGTTGTTAATGATAGTGCAATATACTTGTGGCACTGCCGTTTAGGTCATATTGGTGTAAAGCGCATGAAGAAAATCCATGCGGTTGGACTTTTGGAATCACTTGATTATGAATCATTTGATACTTGCAAACCATGCCTCATTGGCAAGATGACTAAAACTCCGTTCTCCCGAACAATGGAGCGAGCTAATGACTTATTGGAAATATACATACCGATGTATGTGGTCCAATGAGTGTTGAAGCACGTGGCAGCTATCGTTATTTTCTAATCTTCACAGATGATTTGAGTAGGTATGGATATATCTACTTGATGAAACACACGTCTGAAACATTTAAAAAGTTCAAAGAATTTCAGAGTGAATTGGAGAATCATCGTAACAAGAAAATAATGTTTCTACGATCTCATCATGGAGGTGAATATTTGAGTTACGATTTTGGCCTTCATTTAAAACAATGTGGAATTGTTTCACCACTCACGCCACCTGGAACACCACAACGTAATGATGTGTCCGAACGTCGTAACCGTTCTTTAATATAGATGGTGCGATCTATGATGTCTCTTACTGATTTGCCACTATCATTTTGGGGTTATGCATTAGAGACAGCTGCATTCACGTTAAATAGGGCACCATCTAAATCCGTTGAGACGACACTGTATGAACTCTATGGTTTGGCACTAAACTAAGCTGTCGTTTTTTAAAGTTTGGGATGCGATGCTTATGTCAAAAGGCTTCAGCCTGATAAGCTCGAACCCAAAGCATAGAAGTACATCTTCATAGGATACCCTAAAGAAACTATTGGGTATAGCTTCTACCACAGATCCGAAGACAAAATCTTTGTTGCTAAGAATGGGTCCTTTCTAGAGAAGGAGTTTCTCTCGAAAGAAGTGAATGGGAGGAAAGTAGAACTTGATGAGGTAGTTGTACCTTCTCTCGATTTGGAAAGTAGCACATCAGAGAAAACTGTTCGCGCGATGTCTACACCCACTAGAGAGGAAGAAAATGATAATGATCATGAAACTTCAGATCAAGTTACTATTAAACCTCATAGGTCGACCAAAACACGTTCCGCACCAGAGTGGTATGGTAATCCACTAGTGCAGAAACGACCTTTAGTGCCAGTTCGTAACGGCCTTTAGTGCCGGTTCGCCAACCGACACTAAAGAGTGGGGACTAAAGGTCCACCCCCCTTTAGTACCGGTTCGTCATGAACCGGCGCTAAAGAGCCACCACGTGGCACGAGCCAGGCCCGGGTGCGTGTAGGACATTAGTACCGGTTGGTAACACCAACCTGTATTAAATGTTTGGGTGTTTTCTTAAAATTTTGCTTTAATTTTTTGTTTTCAATTTGCCTTTATTTTCCATTTAATTCTTTTTTGTTTGCTGGTATTTCACGATACTACAAATTTTACACGTTATGCATATATATAAATAGATTTTCTCGTACGTAGAACCACATATATATCATCGAATGTCTCACAGCCAACACCATTAACTATTCACACATACACATGTATATACATATACAATTTCTCCTACATGTTGCCTTGGTGCCTTCGGAGCATGCACGATGACAAGTGGTTCATGGGGGCGGTAGCGGGTAATAGTATTCTCCTTTGGGATCTATGACCTGGTCAAGCAAAAATCCGGCTATTTCCTCTTGAAGTGCTAGCATGCGCTCCTCGGGTAGGAGCTTATCCCGCACCTCTCTGAACTGTTAAGAAGGAGATCAATATGCATGTGTATTAGTTGTGCTACAAGATATCGATAATGGTGTGAATAGAGTTCTAACAACGTACCCATTCCTGTCTTTGAGATCTGCTCCTTTCGGACGCCATCATGCGAATGTTCTCGCAAACGTAGAATGCACACATATCATTCCCCGGCGCCTGCTTCAGGGCCTTTACGAGAATGGAATTGAATCAGATAATGATTAATCAAGCATGATAATTAATTAATGGTATTGAAACAAGAATTAAAGAGATGGCTAGCTAGCTAGTACTACTTAATTACTTACCCTTGGTCGATGCCAAAACAACTTTTTTGGCCAATTGCCTGGAGTCACCTTGATGAACTTTGCCCAAGCCCTGCCGGCCGGCAAAGAATATCAATAAAGGGGTTATTAAATAGTTCATATCAGGAAATGACGAACTAATAATAGGCCGAGATATAGTTAATAATGATTGAAATTACCTGTTGACTATCCCCTTCATGATGGTGTAATCTTTATCTTCTTTAAGTAGCGAGTCGAGTACTTAATCGTTGCTTTGTCAACTTTAATGATTAACAAGATCCGATGGAAACTGCATGCGCTTACGCTTGCATGTCTTAATTAAGCGGGCATGTGCATAAAATTAATCAACTATATATCGTAAACCGTATACACTTAGTTATTAACATCTAGCTAGCTAGTAAGCAAAAAACAGAATTTGTATTAACTCACGAGAAGTTGTAAGGAAGTAGTATATCTTCATTGGTATTGAGGCACTTCAAGAACTCTAGCATGCTTTCCTCTACACCTGCTTTAGAAGTTGCAAGATTCCATGTGTACTGTACTCGTTAATGTTATTTGGGTTACTTTTGAAAGAAAGGCAAACTAAGTGTTACTTTTGACCACAAATTGCATATAAATCAAATACTAGCAAATTATAATTCCTCCCAAATTAATCACTATACAAAGCATTGCAAGAGATAATCTAGCAATGAGAGTTGAAAGGACAAAGCTGCTAACCTTTGTGATCATTTGAATGGATGGGGGCCTTCAAATCTTGACAAATTTTGGGCAAAATTTGTGAGGAGCTCGAGGAAGAGAGGGGAAGAACAGAGGAAGTGAGGGGAAAGGGGATGAATAGAGTGGCTCGGGTGGACGAAGGGTTTATGTACGTCGACATTTAGTACCAGTTCGTGCCACGAACCGGTACTAAAGGTGCTGGACGGGCCCCAAACTGACAACACCCTGCCACCACTCTCTTTAGTACCGATTCGTGGCACGAACCGGTGCTAAAGGTTAGCCACGAACCGGTACTAATGAGAACGGCCGACTAGCCGTTGGAACCGACACTAATGGACACATTAGTGCCGGCTCAAAATCAAACCGGCACTAATGTGTCTCAGAGTTGCCCCTTTTTCTTCTAGTGATCTTGTCCCAGAAGTCATGTTGTGGGACAACGGCGAACCTACAAACTATGAAGAAGCTATGATGAGCCCAGATTCCGACAAATGGCTTGAGGCCATAAAATCTGAGATAGGGTCCATGTATGGTAACTAAGTGTGGACTTTGGTGGACTTTCCTGATGATTGGCATGCCATTGAGAATAAATGTATCTTCAAGAGGAAGATAGACGCTGATGGTAATGTCACTATCCACAAAGCTCGACTTGTTACAAAAGGTTTTCGACAAGTTCAAGGGGTTGACTACGATGAGACTTTCTCACCCGTAGCGATGCTTAAGTCTGTCAGAATCATGTTAGCAATTGCCGCATTTTATGATTATGAAATCTGACAAATGGATGTCAAAACTGCATTCCTTAACGGGTTTCTTAAAGAAGAGTTGTATATGATGCAACTAGAAGGTTTTGTCGATCCTAAGGGTGCTAATAAAGTGTGCAAGATCCAGCGATCCATCTATGGACTGGTGCAAGCATCTCGGAGTTGGAATATACGCTTTGATGAGGTGATCAAAGCATTTGGTTTTATACCAACTTACGGTGAAGCCTGTATTTACAAGAAAGTGAGTGGGAGATCTATAGCATTTCTGATATTATATGTGGATGTCATATTGCTGATTGAAAATGATATAGAATTTCGGGATAGCATAAAAGGATATTTCAATAAGAATTTTTCAGTGGAAGACCTCGGTGAAACTGCTTACATATTGGGCATCAAGATCTATAGGGATAGATCGAGACGCTTAATAGGACTTTCACAAAGCACATACCTTGACAAAGTTCTGAAGAAGTTCAAAATGAACTAGTCAAAGAAAGGGTTCTTGCCTATGTTGCATGGTATGAAATTGAGTAAGCCTCAAAGTCCGACCACTGTAGAAGATAGAGAGAGAATGAAAAGTCATTCCCTATGCCTCGGCCATAGGTTCTATTATGTATGCCATGCTGTGTACCAGACCTAATCTGTGCCTTGCCATTAGTTTGGCGGGGTGGTACCAAAGTAATCCAGGAGTGGATCACTGGGCATCCGTCAAGAATATCCTGAAGTACCTGAAAAGGACCAAGGATATCTTTCTCGTTCATGGAGGTGACATAGAGCTTGTCGTAAAGGGTTACGTCGATGCTAGCTTTGACACAGATCTGGATGACTCTAAGCCACAAACCGGATACATATTTTTATTGAATGGTGGAGCTGTCAGTTGGTGCAGTTCTAAGCAGAGCGTCGTGGCGGGATCTACATGTGAAGTGGAGTGCATAGCTACTTCAGAAGCAGCTCATGAAGGAGTCTGGATGAATGAGTTCATATCCATTTGGGTGTAAATACCCAGTGCATCGGGTCCAATGACAATCTTTTATGACAACACTGGAGCAATTGCCATAGCAAAGGAGCCCAGGTGTCACGAGAGAACCAAACATATCAAGCGACACTTCAACTCTATTCGTGAATCAGTCAAGGATGGAGACATAGAAATTTGCAAAGTACATACGGCTTTGAATGTTGCAGACCCATTGACTAAACCTCTTCCACGACAAAACAGGATCATCACCAAGACTCTATGGGTGTTAGATTCATTACAATTTAATCTAGATTATTGACTCTAGTGCAAGTGGGAGACTATTGGAAATATACCCTAGAGGCAATATTAAAGTGGTTATTATTATATTTCCTTAATAATGATAAAGGTTTATTGTTCATGCTATAATTGTATTGGTCGGAAACTTCAATACATGTGTGAATACATAAACAAATACAAGTCCCTGGTAAGCCTCTACTAGAGTAGCTCATTAATCAAAAGATGGTTAAGGTTTCCTAAGCATAGACATGAATTGTCATTTGATAACAAGATCACATCATTAGGAGAATGATGTGATGGACAAGACCCATCCATTAGCATAGCATATGATTGTTCTGTTTACTACTACTGCTTTCTTAATGTCCAATGCATGTTCCTTCGACCATGAGATCATGCAACTCACGGACTCTGGAGGAATGCCTTGTGTGTATCAAATGTCATTTCATAATTAGGTGATCATAAAGGTGCTCTATAGGTATCTCCGAAGGTGTCTGTTGAGTTGGCGTGAATCCAGATTGGGATTTGTCACTTCATATGACAGAGAGATATCTTTGGGCCCCCTCGGTAATATAGCATCACAAGAAGCTTGTAAGCAAAGTGACTAAGGAGTTAGTTGCAAGATGATGTATTCTGAAACAAGTAAAGATACTTGCCGGTAATGAGATTGAACTAGGTATGGGATACCGATGATCGAATCTTGGGCAAGTAACAAACCGACAGACAAAGAGAACAATGTATGTTGTCATAAAGGTTCGACCGATAAAGATCTTCGTACAATATGTTGGAACCAATTTGTCACTTCATATGACAGAGAGCGTCTCGGTCATGTATACATCATTCTTGAACCCGTAGGGTCCGCACTCTTAATGTTCATTGACGATATAATACTATATGAGTTATGTATGTTGGTGACCGAATGTTGTTCGGAGTCTCAGATGTGATCACGTACATGACGAGGAGCTCCGGAATGGTCCGGAGTAAATATGGATATATAGGATGATAGTGTTTGGTCTCCGGAAGAGTTTCGGAATGCACTGAATAATTACCAGATCATCGGAAGGGGTTCCGGGAGGCCATGTGTAGTTATTGGGCCAAGCGGACCAAGAATAAGGGAGCACACTAGCCCACACGGGGCTGGCGCGCCCACCTCCTGGCCACTGGCCCTGGGGGAAGGAAATAGGAGGGGTTGGCTCCCTCCTGCCTTTCTCCATGCAAGGGAGAAGGAAGGGGGAGGCGTTATAAGGCAGCCAGCCCCCTTTCCTCCCTCCCACGCGGCAAGAAGGAAAGGGGGCGCCTAGGCAGGTGCCCAGGGCGGCTGCCGACCCCTTTGGGGGAG
This sequence comes from Aegilops longissima, assembly GCA_021605205.1. Classification (NCBI taxonomy): domain Eukaryota; kingdom Viridiplantae; phylum Streptophyta; class Magnoliopsida; order Poales; family Poaceae; genus Aegilops; species Aegilops longissima. The sequence goes on along the minus strand of JAHIAM010000025.1, from coordinate 182,110 downwards.
CCAAGGGCGGCCTCCCCTCCCCCGTCCACCTATATATATGAGAGGATGGGAGAGGGCACGAATACCATGAATCCCCAAGCCGTGTGCAGCGTCCTCTCTCCCTCTAGTTCTTCCTCCGTCCAAATCCGTTGTGCTTGGCGAAGCCCTGCGGAAATAGTTTCACCACCACCGCCAGCACGCAGTCGTGCTGCCAAAACTCATTTACTACTTCGCCCCTCTTGCTGGATCAAGAAAGCGAGGATGTCATCGAGCTGAACGTGTGCTGATCGCGGAAGTGCCGTACGTTCGGTGCTTGATCGAAACGGATCGTGAAGGTGTACGACTACAGCAACTGCATTGATAAACGCTTCCGCTTAGCGATCTACAAGGGTATGTAGATATTCTCCCCCTCTCATAGCTATGCATCTCCATGGATAGATCTTACGTGTGTGTAGAATTATTTTTGTTTTCCATGCAACGTTACCCGTCATGATGTTGTTTGATGAGTAGTCAAATGATAGTTAGGAGTTCTTCTGGTGAGAGATAAAGGTGATTTTTTTGGATTTGCCTTACTTTGTTAGTACCTTGATTTCCAGGGGAGCATTGGATCTATCTAGGTTGTGTATTAAGTGTGGCTTCGATGTTGTGTGTGTGTGTGTGGGGGGGGGGTGATACGTCTCCAACGTATCTATAAGTTTGATTGTTCCATGCTATTATATTACCCGTTTTGGATGTTTATGGGCTTTACTTTACACTTTTATATCATTTGTGGGACTAACCTACTAACCGAAGGCCTAGCCCGAATTGCTGTTTTTTTTGCCTATTTTAGTGTTTCGAAGAAAAGGAATATCAAACGGAGTCCAAGTGGAATGAAACCTTCGGGAGTGATCTTTTCGGAACAAACGCAATCCAGGAGACTTGGAGTGGACGTCAAGCTGCAAACGAGGCGACCACGAGGGTGCCCGGCGTGCCCTAAGGGGGTGGGCGCGCCCCCACCCTCGTGACTCCACCGGCGTACACTACAAAAAAATACACTTCCGTGATGATACGTGTTTGTCACAGTAGGTCGCATTTTTTGTCATGCATGTACATCCATGACGATTTTATGACAAAATCAAGATAGTCATACCTGTGCTGTCGTAGAAGTGTTCCATGACATTTCCAAAATTATCATCATGGAAGTGTCCACTTCCATGCCAATAAATCGTGCGTCATAGAAGTGCTTTCGTCAAGGGTGACCGACACGTGGCATCCACCGTAACAGAACGCCGTTAAGCTATCGGGTCCGGTTTTGGATCCGATAACCCGTTAACAGCCCGGACCAATGGGGATTTTCCACATGTAAAATCATCATTGGCCGCAGGAAACACGTGTTGCCTCACCATTGGGACAGATATCATCCACTCATTGGACAGGAGGCGCCTATGATAGGTCGACACGTGGCACGGCCCAACAGTGGCCCATTCTGGTGAAAAAGGCCGGCCTAGTAAAAATTAGCAGGACGGCCCATATAAGGCCTACTTGTGTCAGGTCCATTTAAGCCCACGGCCCATACGAGATGTGCCAATTCGGCCCGTCAACGGCCCGTTAAAGATTTGACACCATTGCAGCCCATCGTCAGTTCGAGCCCATTAACAGCCCGCTATATATTTGGGCTCAATATCGGCCCAATGAGATTTCGGCCTGTTAACGGCCCATTTAATGGATGGGACAATTTTCAGGATGTACATCTTTCGGCCTTTTAGCGACCCATTTAAATGTTGGGCTAATTTCCGGCCCGGTGTGTGTTTCAGCCTGTTGACGACCCATAAATCTGATGGGCCATTTGTAGTCGGACCTGAGTTTTGGCCTTTTAGCGGCCCATTTAAGTGTTGGGCCAATTTCTGGCCCAGTGTCACTTTCAGCCTGTTGACGGCCCATAAATCAGTTGGGCCATTTGTAGTCGGACCTGAGTTTTGGCCTTTTAGCGACCCATTTAAGTGTTGGGCCAATTCCCAGCCCTGTGTGCCTTTGGGCCTGTTAATGGACCATAAATGAGTTGGGCCATTAGTAGTTGGACGTTAGTTTTGGCCTTTTAACGGCCCATGCCCTTCATAGTCCAATACCAGCCCGGTTTCTCTTTCGGCCTGCTAAAGGCCCACAACACAGTTGGGCCATTTACAATACGACCTGACTTTCGGCCTCTTAGCGGCCCATGCTCTTCATGGTCCAGTACAAGCCCGCTGTCTCTTTCGGCCTGCTAAAGGCCTACAGTATAGTTGGGCCATATGTAGCCCAAACTTAGTAACGGCTTGTTAACGGCCCGTGAAATAAATTGGGGCCACCTGTTGCCCGCTTCAATGTCGGCCTGTTAACGAGCCAGGAGGTAAGAGGGCCGACCATTAACTTTCGGCCTAGTAACGACCCATTAACTTAATGGGCCCACTAAAGTTCGTACATGTCTTTAGGCCAAATTAGATAATTTGAGCCCATTACGACGAAACAATTATGCAGGACCAAAACCGATCAAGCAAAGGTATGGCATACAGGAATAACGTTGCACATCCAGCATATATTACAGAAATCACATCCACTTGGGCAATCAAAGATTGATGCGGTGCAAATAAATGAGAAGAACCTAACCATCTACAACGTCACAATCAGTAACCTCAAAGATGATGACGCCCATAAGCATGTGGGCAAGTTCTTGCTGCTTTGCTACACTGTCTCTGAAAACATTGATCAGTTGTTGTGTCGCACAACTATACACCTCTGATTCATCCACCATTTCCATCATTGCTTCAGCCATTAATTGGTTCACAAACATACATTTATTCCGTTGCGTTCGAGAGAGAGGATACTGAACAGATTCAGATGGCGATTTTGGCATGCTTGTATTATTGATAGTGGAGAGTGTCTCGACCACTGCATCATAACATAAATTAGGACAGGAACCAAACAGATTAATCATGAGTTATTGCCATATTACCTGATCTAGATTTACTGGAAAGAAACAATGGGGTTGCCTTGCTGTTTTCAGAGTTTGTCTTCTTATCTTCAGCAGCCTGCACGAAATTAACACACTAGCATTGCTATCATTGGCCAAGTCAGATAATAGGAAAGCAACATTGACACAACGAACGTTTGGGCAACTAGCCTACACCAAATTAACACAATATGGCATAGCTATCATCAGCCAGGTAAGGTAGTACGAAAGCAACGTTGACACAATGATTGAATGGGCAACCAGAGAAGCACTAGAATTCAGTAATGTGCGTGATATGAGATAGTGCATTCATGCAGCTCAGTATGCAAAACTACCAGGCAGTTTTCCTTACAAAAATCAACATTGGCGCCTTTAACATTTTGCTACAACTAATTTTAGATCAGATAAAGGTTAGACTCACGCTGATTAACAAAATACATGTTGATGTAAAAATATAGTGATATACAACAGGTACTTACATCAGCATTGGAGCACAGAGAATTCTCGCAAGATATTTTCCTCGAATACGATCCCAATGGAGGAAGTCTTCTATCGTTTAACCTTATTTTCTAAAAGAGAGATGGGTAAGAAACATGTAGAAAATATGATCATAATGCTATAAAATTTCATGATGCGAGGATACGCACACGCTTCTTAGAATGGAGTTGACATTCTTTTGCTGGACTGGAGCGGACTAGTTCTTTGACCACTGGAATCTGCTTATTATCAGTGGGAGTTGGGTTTCTCTGTGCTGCAACAGTATCTATGAAAAATGGAGTTGGTTTATTATCTCCTGGTGTTTGGATCTTTTGCAAAGATCTAGTTTGTAACCCTTCAGATTCTAACATAGCCGTCTTCCCCTTGCATGCCTTATATAGAAGAATGGTGATTTACTTATAGAACATGCTACAACAGAGATGGAATATGTACTGAAGAATAGAAAGGCATGACATATTGACATGTATTCCCTCCATCCGGAAATAAATGGATGGGTCTAGGCGTATTTCAGTTCTAGATACATCTAGTTTTATCCATTTCTGCAACATTTAATCCGGATGGAGGGAGTATGATGTAAGAGCTAGGGACACGACAGGAGAACACAGTAAAAAAACACTGAAAAACCCACTGCAGAACCAAAGTATTCAAACCCACTGATATGAGATAGTACACTCATGCATCTCAGGATGCAAAACTACCAGGCAGTTTTCCTTACAAAAATTAACATTGTGGCCTTTAATCATACATTTTGCTACAACTAAATTTAGATCAGATAAAGGTTGGATTCACGCTTATTAACAAAATACATGTTGATGTAAAAATATAGTGATATACAACATGTACTTACATCTACATTGGAGCACAGAGAATTCCTGCAAGAATCTTTCCTCATAAACGATACCATTGCAGAAATTCTTCTATCTGTTAAGCTTATTTTCTAAAAGAGAGGTGGGTAAGAAACATGTAGAAAATATGATCAGCATGCCTTAAAATTTCATGATGCAAGGATATGCACTTACTTCTTAGAATTGAGTTAACATATTTTTGCTGGACTGGAGCGGACTAGTTCTTTGGCCACTGGAATCTTCTTATTATCAGTAGGAGTTGGGTTTCTCTGTGCTGGAGCAGTATCTTCAAAAACTGGAGTTGGTTTATTATCTCCTGGCGTTTGGATCTTTTGCAAAGGCCTTGTTTGTAACCCTTCAGATTCTAACATAGTCGTCTTCCCCTTGCATGCCTTGTATAGAAGAATGGTGCTTTAATTATAAAACATGCGACATCAGAGAGATGGAATAGGTACTGAAGAATATAAAGGCATGACATATTAACATGTATTCCCTCCATCCGGAAAAAATGGATGGGTCTAGGCGTATTTCAGTTCTATATACATCCTTTTTTATCCATTTCGGCAACATGTAATCCGGACGGAGGGAGTATGGTGTAAGAGCTAGGGATACGACATGACAACACAACAAAAAAAACACTAGTTGAATGTAAAACTATATGCTAGCGGAATACGTACAGAAATAACTAAGGCAACATACACGTTTATGATTGGGAAAATAAGATGGCATTGCAACAGAGCACTAGAACAGTACTTCAATGTAAAAAAACATGGTATGGCAGACATATGAAGTACATACTGATGAATAACAATGCATAAGATATTTAGAAGCATGATGTCCAAATTAAGCAGATGGCATTGCGATAGAGTAGAATGACAGTACTTGAATTTGAAAACATGTTATCATGAATGGAATAGGTACTGAAAAACAGGAAGGCATGACATATTTATATGCATGATCAGCATGCTAAGCACATGGCATTGCAACAGAGTAGATACACTCCAGGACATTATATGCATGTTGTACCCATATCACAGGCCAAGTTAGAGCAAGGACCTTGTGGGGTGAAGATGATTCATCATCTTTCTGCAAGTCTTGTGAAGAACTGCCTTTACATGTTCCATCATATTGGGTATCATTGACATCAAGTTTATTGGCCTTTACATTTCTCCGTGAGGTTCTTGTGGATATATCAGTGTGTGCAATTATATCGGACATGCATGGAAGACAACTAGTAGTTAGATTTATGTAATGAGTGCCTGTAGGAGACGACATAAATAGTAGGACTGGGGTTAACTAGCAGCAACAGGTCTCATAAACTAAAGGGAGAACACAGATGAAAGCTATAGAATATGTATCATTTGTTCTCGAGATTAACTAGATGGCACACAAAAGTATTAAAGAACAACATAGGTAATACTAGAAGTGGTATAATACTATAATCACCAGCCTGTGGCATAGCATTGGCTGATGGATGATAACTATGGAACAACGTTACCTAAAGAACAAGTATCTTAGCTGAACTATGGAACAACGTGAACTCCTGGACAAGACCCGTAAGGGATCAACATGAATATATAGTGAAATGTGATGATCTATTTTCCATGCTTAGATGAATAACAAGGCCTTAAATGTTGCACACAAGTAAGATGAGGGTACAACCTATCTGGCTGCCATCCATAGGAGCGAGCATCATGTGCTGACTTTTTGATGGCCCTGCAGTTGTTGTGGCTGTCCATGTCGGGCAAGCGCATTCGATGCAGGTAACTGTTGAGTGGGGACTATAGCTCCCTTCTGGTGTATGCTTCCCTTGTTGGAGCTGCTGCGGTGAGTCGGAAGACGGTGTGTCTGAAGATGCAGATAACGCATAATGTTAAGAACGACATATCTCTTTGATCTGAAGAAATACACTAAGAGATCAACAACAAGGAACGAGAGTGGTCACACGTCTGTTGACTGAAGACTAAATTGGGGTCACACGATTTTATTTTATTTTGGTACTGTCCGATCTACGCCGGATGGCTTGATGGCCGTCTTGTGCCTCCCGGCTGACACTGTTCGGAATCTTCCCCGAAGCCAGCGACCAACGGCAGAGCAGCCTGCCTCCGCCGTCCGTGGCCCCGGCCAAAACCCTGCTCCCCGCCCCACCGCACTGCCATGGTTGCGCCGCCCCCAGGCAATCCACAAAGACTCCCCGTCATCTAGATCCGGCGGCGGCAGTACCTTCAACCCACGCAACTCTAAAAGATAGCCATCTAAGCGCTGCTTCCGCGGCGAACTTGCGGCCCCGCACCCTTACGTTAGACACCAGCCAACCGGCAGCCTAGGAGCTCCACCGCCTCGAGGGGTGCTGCTTCCCATTGGGAATCGATTGGCCCAGAATAAAAATTCAGACAACTGACGCCTAAATAAAGTGATTTGAGATGAGGGTGCGACCTATCTGGCGGCATGGTGAAGTAGGCAGGTCCAGCTGCCGAGTCGATGAGGCCGGCGCGGTTGCGGTGGCGACCGGCGGCAGGGAAAGAGCGATGTCGCGACGGTCGACGGCTACGCGGAAGCAGCGCCAGGACTCTGGACAGATCCGAAGTTGGAGCCGCTCCGGCGCCGTGAACAACGGTAGGGGTGAATCGGCTCCGGTACGGTTCACGAGGCCGTCGTCGAGGCAGCACCAGCAACACGGAGTAAGAGGCACACGACCCAGTGCACGGCGGCAATTGTACAGCGTTTCCGGCATTAGGGAGGAGGGCGGCTGTGAAATTGGTGCGGTGGGGGGCGCCATGGAGGTGGGGCTGAGGTTTCGCAGCTCGGGAGAAGGGAGCTTCCGGGGAGAAGGTGATTTGGTGCCCACGAGGTATGAATGGGGGCGAGCGGGGGAGAATTGGGAGGGGAGTGGAACCATGTCTTACGGACGCATTTGTCTGAAATGTGAGGGGGAGTTACAGTTCTACCCTTGCCTATAGGCTTCTCGGCTTGGGTCTGTGTACTGAGGGTCAGGGATAGTAGAGTAACTTTGCTTCTCCCCGAATAGTGGGCGGGAGCGACTTCGGGCGAGGAGGGCGTGTTTTGAACTATATTGGTCGCAAGCGATTTCGGGCGAGGAGAGCGTGTTTTGAAATAGTGGGCGTGAGCTATTTCGGGCGAGGAGAGCGTGTTTTGCTGAGCATGGTTTATGAATTATTCGGCACATGTCATTTCGGCCGAGGAGAAGGCGTGCTTGGATGAAGTTACGAACGTACCCTCGATGTACAACGGGCCAATTGATGCGTGTCCCACATAGGACGGTAATTTCGCGTCTCCCATTTATTTGCTCGGGCAAATTCCACCGAGTGGAGAGGATGTTTAACGGTTCATTCAAATTTTGGGAGAACGAGCATCCACGTCTACCTTACCAAGTCGATTCGAATCAAATTTTGAAATATTATCTTGCCACTTCTTTTTTAGATGGAGAGATGATGCTCGGGAGTAATGTGTTTTTACGTGCACGCTGCTAGCGATTTACTATATGACAAATAGTTGACCCACTAAAAAACGTGAATCAAACCCAAAATGAAATATCTCGATTCAATGAAATAGCTCTTCAGTAGGTCAAAATAGTGAACTAAATCCAAAATTGAACACCTCAATCGAGTAGCATGTTGTACAATATTATAGTACTCCATGAACATGTTGAAAGTCAAATTAATGAACTTGTTTGATATATGCATATATCCGTTCATGTGTGGATTGCAGATAACATGTTCTCCAATTTAAATATTTGAATGCAAGTTTATATCGAAACATGATTTATATCAGTCTTTGATGCATAAAATGCGACCTCCCCCTCTCCTGGACTCCTGTTCTCTCTCTCTCTCTCTCTCTCTCTCTCTCTCTCTCTCTCTCTCTCTCTCTCTCTCTCGACAATCTTCAATTCTGTCGCACGCATCCGACACAAAAACCTTGTTGGCCCCTCTCCTTTCTCTCCATCTCTCTCTCTCTCTCTCTCTCTCTCTCTCTTGTGTGTGTGTGTGTGGGGGGGGGGTCTTTCTAGTTCGCATGCATATATACACCATCTATAGGTCTCTCTCGCACACTATGTATGATACTCTAGCTAGTCCAAGCTAGATATCTTGGGTGCACTCATCGTACGCACACAAATTCCTTGGCTCTTTTCCCGTAACTCTCTCACGCACCACTATGTCGTCTCGGAGCTCTTCCACCGCTCTCTCAAACTCTCCATCCACCTGGGTCACACATACACATGCATATCTCACTCGCACTTGATAGGCCCATCTAAAACTCTCCATCTCACACGCACACACACACACACAATCTCATGCCCAGCTAGCCAAGTATGATGGTATCTCACTCAATTGTAGGCACACGCAGTCCCCCCTATATGTATATGACTAGCTAATCTTAGTCTCCATCACAAACATGTGCATGGTCTATCTCGATTTCGCTCGGGGCATCTTTCTATCGCGCACGCACTCCCTCGATCTCCCACCCATATAGTCCCCTCACGATCTCGAGGGGATCTCTCTATCACAAACACACCCTCCACTAGTGCAGAAACGGCCTTTAGTGCCGGTTCGTGATGGCCTTTAGTGCCGGTTCACGAACCGGCACTAAAGAGTGGGGACTAAAGGTCCCCCCCCCTTTAGTACCGGTTCGTCATGAACCGGCGCTAAAGAGCCACCACGTGGCACGAGCAAGGCCTGTGTGCGCGTAGGGCTTTAGTACCGGTTGGTAACACCAACCGGTACTAAATATTTGGGTGATTTTTTAATTTTTTTGCTTTAGTCTTGTGTTTTCAATTTAATTTAGTGATTGTTTTACATTAATATAAAAACTCTTGCATCACATATCATCAACGTACTCTGGCTAGCTAGCTAAAAAACATCGTAGTCATCATTATCACTATTTAATCATCATCATAGTCATTATATACCGCTATCTAATCACCACCAACAACAGTAGCTTAAAGAAGAAACATTCACTTGTACCAGAAGCAAAAATATCATCGAGTTCAACATGATTGTCATGATATTATAAGCATTCATATATAACACCACAAAAGCAAATAATCACTCTTTGAGATTAAGTTCAGAACGAAAAACACAGACATGAAAGGATAAGTACTAAGAGCAGCATGAACTAGCTAAATCACTCCTGCTAGCTACTCTCTCTCTGGCAAAATAGTATAGAACATGTATAGCTCTCCCGATTCATCATACTGGAGCATGCAGATGAACCTGTCTCCTAATCGTGGGGTGCGCTTCTCATTGCTGCCCCCTAGTACTTCTCTGCGATCGTTAACAATTTTGCTCCAATCTTTCACTATTAA